>WBMV01006669.1:3971-95628 GCA_013396655.1 Campylorhamphus procurvoides | reverse complement strand
CTGTCTTTGTAGGGAAGGTTCTCTGTTCTTCGTACCAACTTTGTGGCACTCTCAACTTGCTGCAAGAGTTCCATGTCTTTCTTGTACTGAGGGCACCAGAGTGGGATGCAGTGTTCCATATGCAGTCTCATGAGAGCAGAGTAGAGGGGAGAATCACCTCCCTTGACCTGTAGCCCACACTTTTTGGTGCAGCCCAGGATTGCACTGGCTTTCTGGGCTGCCAGTGTACATTTCTGGCTCATGTTTAGTTTGTCATCAACCATCACCCCCAAGTCCTTCTCAGTAGTGCTGCTCTCCGTCGCTTCTCCGCTCACCCTGTAGATGTGCATGGCATTGCTGGGACCCAGCTGTAGGACCTTGCACTGTGCTGTGTTGAACTTCATGAGGCTTGCATTGGCCCAGCTCTCAAGCATGTCAAGGTCCTTCTAGATGCATCCCTTCCCTCTACTGTGTTGAATGCACAACACAGCTTGGTGTCATCAGCAAATTTGCTGAGAGTGCCCTCAATCCCACTGTCCATGTCACTGACAAAGATGCTGAACAGCATCAGGCCCAGTACAGGCCCCTGAGGGGCACAACTCATCACTGGTTTCCACATGGACAGTGACCCATTGACCACAACGCAAGCGTAACCATCCAGCCAGATCTTTACCTGCCAAGTAGTCCATCCATCAAATCCATGTCTCTCTGTTCCATGGAGGGTCTGAAGGGCTGTGGAAGCTGAAACAGACACCACTGAAAGCTTAACCCAAAAAGTAGTTTTATTACCAAAAGTGGCCAAGTAAAAGGAAGAAACCAAGAGAGAGAGAGAGAAGGGAAAATATGCCCTCAGGTGTAAACACCCAATTTGCCCAGGTATTTCCCATGGAGTTGTCTCACCGACCCCGGAATGCCCAGACTTCCTGAGCAGTGGCTGCATCCTCAAGGATCAGGTGGCCCACAGGTGACGGCAGGTGTCCCTGTCAAGGCAATGTTGTCCTGTCATGTGGAGCAAGCGAGCCCCAAAACATGAGTCACCTGCTCTTTCTAAGTTGCCAAAGTGACCTCAGCCAGACAGGTGTGGCCAGGACCGTCCAGCCAGAGATCCCCAGCACCTCCCCCCAGCTGTGCAAGTGGGACCCTCTTGCGAATGTCTGGGGGCATTGGCACCTGCATGATATGCTCCAGAGACTCTTTATTGAATAGGTCTGGGGGTTTACTTCATCCTCCTCCTCCTCTCTCCGTCAAGTGCCTTTGAAGGGCTGCCAGCCAATAGTGAGAACCCAATTAATTTCAGTTTACACAAAAATGCCTCCTTCAAGGACCAAGTCCGTCTTCAGCCCGTTTTCCCATAACTTGGCAGGAGAAGCACAACTCCCTCACAGATGGCTGGGCCAAACACAGACCATAAATATTAGCATTTAATTCAGCCCAGATACACTCTCCAATTTGAAGACAAGGTTGTACCAAGGTCTGTACTTGTCTGCAAACTTGAAGAAAGTTGTGTTTGGTAATGGGTTTCAAGATAATTGGAGAAAAGAGCTGTGAACTCTCCTGCAAGCCTCAGCAGCAAGTAACAGCAAACAAAACTTGTTGAAAGATGCAGAGAGGAAAGCAGGAAAAACAGCATCCCAAACCCAGACAGAATTACCCAAGTGCAAGGTGCCAAGGGATGAAGCAACTAGGAGAAGAGGGAGCAGATACCTCACATACCTGTCAACAGGTGGCTTTTCCTTAGAAAGAGGTAAAAACTGAAGCAGAAAGTCAGCCTGAGGTCAGTTGCCTGAGAATGGAAAGACAAGGAAGGAAGGAAAGAGGAAATACCATTCCTCTCAAAGACTATGAGAGAGGACACCCCTCATGTTTGTTCTGTAGTCTGGAAAGCACTATATCCACCTTTTCTTCTGCTGGGACTACATTTGGCTGACTCCTCTGTGCTCTGCTGCTTCTTAAGAGAGAGTTGAATGTTTTCCTACTGAGTGTACTGAATGTCTTCCTAATCCTAAACTTTGTGGAAGGAGTAGAAGAACACATTATGGAGAAAAAAGATCTTTCTCTTGCAGACTTTTATGATAGATGATGCAAGCTGCATTCAGCCCAGACAGCAATAACGTCTTCGAATTAGTACTCTCTGGTCTTTCACCAAGGTTTTCTTACACAGGATCTGGAGCTGCTGGTAGAACAAAGCCACTCGGCTGAGTGACAAGAGAAATCCGTCTGCCTGGAAGGTGGAACCAGGATCGTAACACCCTGTAGTGTTCAGTACCATCTCTTTCTTTGAAGAGCTGAGTGGATATTGAGTTATTCTTGTATTGCCTTCCTGGAAAGAGAGGGGACTTTCCAGCCTTAGCTGTAGGCAGGTTATGGCCAGCTGGGAAAACAGGACCACAGTCTCCACTCTCCCTGGCAGTTTTTGCTTCCATCCCTGCCAAACTCCCACCCTCACAGCTCTGCCAGCAGCAGAGGCCTTGTACATGATCCCACATCTCTGACAGTGCCATCTTCAACCCAGCAGCAGGCACTTTGTTTAAGACATCAGTCCTAGGTTATCGTGGAAAGAGTACATCACAGGGTTCAGCCTGCTCATCCAATTAAAGTATAATCCATCACACCTGGGAAAACGGTGGACAAATCTGTTTCTTGGCCCTTCCCTTCTCCATGCCAAATACATCCAGGCAGCATCTCCCAGCAAAGGGAGACCACTGCAGGTTGCAACCATGCCAACATTCACCTGAATCTAATTGGCTACCACATCCAGTTAGAAGTATATTTCAAGTGGTGCAACAAGGTGTAGAAACATGAGTTAAGGGATTGCTGGTCTGAAAGGACAGTGACCCCAATCTTCTGGCAAAGTGACTATGTGGTTAGATGTTAGCATTTTGGGAAAAAGAAAAAAATTAATTCCATCACCTGGCCTGTGTAGTATGAGGAAGTCAGTGTTCTCCTCAGACACTCAGCTTGCCTTGGGCAGCAGGAGAGAGTGCCAGAGCAAGGGGCAGAAGGGCAGGGTGGGCTGCCCAGAGCTCAGAGCTGTACATGCTGTGGCTGGACATGACCTATGGGTCAGATCAGAAGACAGTGGGAGCGGCTGATGAAGCATCTCATCAAAGTGTCTGAGGAACAAAGAGTTTCCTACCACTATCCACTTCTTTCTGGAGCATGCCTTTTTGCCATCAATGCTTTTCCTGAATAAGCCAGCCTGGAAATAAGGGACTGTCTCAGGATACCACAGATGAAAGATGAGTGCTACCCTGCACTTTACTCTTGATAATCCCGGATTGCAGCTCTCTGTTGTCTCACTGGTCCTTCCATGACATCCTGCTCCTCCTCTCAGGTCCACTAATATAGACATGCTGCTTGCATATAGATCTGTGCAAAGACTATTACTGCCTCCTGCCTTGAGTCCTTCCCGTCGAAGGGGAAGTAACCAATGGCTGTCCAGCAGGGGTGCTCCTTCTGTGCAGAAGACAGGCAAGAACTCTGAGAATAAGCTGGAGGAAAAAAATTTCCTCCACCATGTGGTGGATGGTGCAGGAAAAAAAGAAAAATGAAAGGTCTTGCCTTACTGTTTCCTTTATTGCTCTCTGATTGCTGTATGTGGCTTCTCACAGCAACATGAGAGGCAATAAGCTGTGCAGCAGCAAGGACACAGAATCACTGACCTGCAGAAATGGTCCAAGAAGATGCTCTATGCTCTGCCTCAGTTGTTGAAGGTGCCACAAGCAGGTAGAGGAGCAGGAGGAGGTGGGCACAGGAGCTTGTTGTGGAAGCATCAGAGAGGCCAGCCTCCTCCTCCGAGATCTCCAATGCAGTGCAACTCTTGGACTGCCCTTTTTGGAAGGGAGCCTCAGAGACCCTACTGCTCCTATGGAAATAGTCCACTCTTGAGAAAGAGCCTCCTCCACTGGTACCCCACGCTGTGTGCCCATGGACACCCCTCTGTGTGTGTGTGCATGGTCCCCTTTGGAAGTACATGGCAGAATGTCCACCCTGATGCTGTATGTGACAAGTTGTGCTCCTGTATGCATGTGGGCAGATGGGACATTGCCCCTCACAGCTCTGTGTCCTGCCAGCACTGCTGGAGCACCCTGCAGTGCTCTGAACACTTAACATTGGACACAGGGGGTGGAAGTATTACTCCCCATGTTTTATTTTCAAAAAACATTTGAGAACATAAAGAACTTTACTCAGTATTTAAGTGTACAGTGTCTTGTGATCTTCAAAATACCATTGCTTCCCACTCTACAATACAATAACTTTGTGGCATTTTTGCCCCTTAAAAAAAAAATACTTGTTTGACTTCATCTGCTGCATGATGAAAGCTTCCTACATGGTTCTCTGCTTTTGTGAGACCCCATTTGGACTACGGCATCCACCTCTCATTCCCCCAATATAAGAAGGATATGGAACTGTTGGAGCAAGTCCAGAGGAGGGCCACGAAGTTGGTAAGACAACTGGTGCACCTTCCCTGCAAAGACAGGCTGGGAAAGTTGGGGCTGTTTATCCTGGAGAAGACAAGGTTGCATGCAGACCTCATAGCAAACTTCCAGTGTCTGAAAGGGGCATATGGGGAAGCCAGAGAGTGACCCTTCCTCATGAACTGTAGTGACAGGACGACGAGCAATGGACACAAATTGAAAGAGGGGAAATTTAGATTAGATATTAGGAAGAAATTCTTTACTGTGAGGGTGGTGAGATACTGGAACAAATTGCCCAGGGATGCTGTGGGTGCCCCAACCCTAGTGGTGTTGAAGGCTGGGTTGGGTAAGGCCTTGAGCAACGTGGTCTAATGGGAGGCGTTCCTGCCCATAACAGGGAGGTTGAGACTAGATTGTCTTAAAGGTCCATTCCAACCCTTAAGATTCTACAATTCTGCAACTCCTAATGAAACTGAGACATACAGCATCGAGTTTATTAGTGGTATATTTAGCTTTCATGCAAGTGGACAAATTTTTGTATTTTTCTGAAAGACAGATTGCCTCTCATGAAATTGCTGTATAGTGATAGAGGATTGCATCCTGCTTACTACACCGAGACACAGAATAATGATCAAGCATAGCTCTAGTTTTCCTTTTACTTGCAGTATTTTTTAATGCAAAACAAGATACTGAAAGGTTAAGCCCTGAAAGGTGACAGGGAGTAATGGAAGAAGAAGAAAATCCCCAGCAAAACAGATCTTCAGTTTTTAAAAAAGAGGGAGAGAGAGAGAGAGAGAGAGAGAGAAAGAGAGGAGCAGAGAAGGGCCTCTCTACTGCTACAAGAGTGTAACTGAATTTTCTAATATGTTTACATGAATAAACATGAAAACTAACTTTTATTGAAAATAAAAGGGTACAAGTCATCAGCCACAAATCTGGAGGAGGAATCTAAAAACCAGAGACCTCAGAACAGGAAGAGGAAAGGAAGAAGGGGTTGGTTCTGATCTAATGTACTAAATAACTGGCATTGTGAGGCAAAACAGAACAAATTTAGGAGATGCCACAACTCAGGTTGCTTGGTTAACTTAAGTGGAACTGTAATGGGCAATAACACTGTGTTCTTAAAATCATGTGTGAAAGAACGAAGCCTCAGAATACAGTGTGGATCCCGCTCCTGAAGAAGGCAGCTACTGAATGTTATGGCTCCATGCTTTGTAATAGCAACACATTCGGCTTCTTGAGGTGAGTGCAAAACTGTTATCTGTCCAACTGTTTCTTGTATTTACATGGAATCATAATGTTTTAGAGCAGTTCAAAGGTTTACCATGGTCAGTTTTCATGCTTTATCCTTGCCCTCAGATTTCTTTCTGATATCCTGACAGATATAGGCTTAGATATGTTAAATTTGGGTCTTCTTCAGCTTTTCTGCTCTGCAGGCTATGGTTGCACGCATTGTCAATCACATGAGGTTATATGGAGTAGGACTATCCCCATCAGCTTTTGGATAAAAAGTGTTTCAGTGCAGAAGAAATGCTCTTCCATAGTCTTGCAACCTGGTTTGTTGGGCCAAATGTTGTTCTGACTTCCCATATGCCATCTGACATCAGGTGCATTACATGGAGCAAGAGACAAGACAGAACTGGCTCCTTACCATTAGGAAGAGACGCAATTAAGGCAAACAAGATCTAGCCCTTCCCTGGTTGGTCATAAGCCTAATAAAGTATCAGAACAGTCCAATCAGGAATGTATTTGTATGTCATTATTTTTTTGTTTTCTTTAAGCATGGGCATTCTCATTTTGGGTGGCATATACTGCATTGGTAATACATCTAAAGTATGCTACAGGTTTTGGAAGCTGGAGCTGTTCCTCCATTACAGGTTATTCCATCTGCCATATAAAAAGAAATACAGCATTAGAGACACAGTATAGATTTTCATCTTAGTCAGTTTTTTAGGACTTTTATGTTATCCAGTGTTCAGTGTACCTATAGCACCCTGTCTAGATCTGTCTGCTGTGCAAAGTAATTTTATGTGCAAGGCTGCTTGAAAAGAGTATTTTAGAGTTAGTAGAAATCTTCCTAGCTTGAATATAAATTACTTGTTCACAAAGAAATTCTTCAGAAATTCTCCAAATAATAGTTAAAGCACTTACTTTTTATATTTGAGGTTAACTTCTGTGAATTAAACACAGATAAGACATCTAGACAGCTCTAATAATTTCTAAACTGCATCAGTTGAGGAATATCCACACCATGGGCTGTTGGAATTTTGGTCCAGTGTGAAACAAAAGGAGAGTTTAGCTATAGTCTCTGTGGAGTGGAGGCATCAGGTTCTGGCAGATATTTGATCAGACATCTGGGAGAGGCCAGGAGAACCTTCTGCTTCCAGCTTTCTGAGAGTCAAAAAAATCCTCAGGCTATCAAACTAGCCTTTACCCAATGCCCACTACAGCCAATGGATTTCAGTACTACACAGGCTGGGCCCACAGAAAAACAAGTTTAACCAAAATAGATTGCTGCTAGGTACTACCACTACTGCTTGCTTCTAGGTAGTACCTAATCAGGGCTGGAAATGGGATGAACCATTATTCCTCAAGTGTTCCCTGTAGGACTGTGTTAACTTTTCTTAGTTTCTACTTCATGACCTGTGGGACAACACATAGGCCACAGTCCCTGTGTATGAAGAGATGTTTCTTTGCTGTTTTCCAGGGACAGCAAATGACTTTCGGCTGTCCCCAGATACATGGGAACTTGTGCTGAATGTATTCTCACTGGTTTCTCAGATACTAGTTCGTGGGAATTTAGGTGGGTGGCCTTTTTGACAACCAGTCATGGTGCCTTCAGCCTTGCCAGTGGAGCCAAATTTAGGAAACTTGTTCTGGACTTCTTACTCTGCCATCTCAGCAAAGCTTGCTGCAGTTCTGTGAGAGTACTGCATAAGTATGTTTTTGAGTTCAGAACATAAAACTGTTTCTGTTTCTGACCTTTCTTTGCAGCCATTCTTTCTTCCTCTTTTTTCTTCTCTTCCTCCAGAGCTTTCATTTTTGCATCATACTCGTCAGCACGGGTTTTCCACTCATTTCGGTTGTTCAGCAGCCCATCAAGCATAGGCTGAATTTCCTCATGGAAACGTGAAAATTCCTGACAAAAACACAGCACAATGCAGTGCAGAGGCAGAGCTTGTCCATTGTACCCCAGGACAGGCTCTGACTGCTCACCTCCAAGCCTGACTTATGCAGAGAAAACATTAATGTCACAATTCTTGCACCATGCTGCAATGGGGTAGAGGGGCAGATGTTGCCTCCCCTACTTGTCTGTCTCCCCATGAGTGGTGTTGCTGCACTGAGACTCACCCACCGGGGATTGGAGCCCCTGCTGAGAAGGATGGGGTGTGCAAGGCCACATTTTGCTTACCTTATAGACAAACGTGCACACAAAGTCAATGAAACCCACTTGAAGCTTTGGGAGCTCAGCAGCTTTTCTTCGGTCCATCATGGGCTGTGGGAGGACAAAAGTTCACCATGAATTATGAAAACACTTAATTGATAAACACACTGCTATTTTCTTCCCAAAATTGCCCTGTTGTGTCAGCTTGGGAGTTCCGTCACACTGTTCATAAAGACTGTCCATCACTGCCCTCTATCTTCACTGCAGAGGAGTGAAGTGTACTCATTTCTTTGCCATTTGGACAGCTCTTGGAGTGTCAGTGGACGGGGAGGAGGACAGAGCTTTTTCTGTGTGCCTCTTAAAGGGATACCTTGTGGGAAGGTTCATTACAGGGCTGAAGAGGTTTTGAATTCTCTAAAATGTAACTACACATGTTATTATATTCTTATAAGACCTTGTTGATTACTATTTTTTGTGATGCCACTGTGGATAGAGAGGGTGTATGAAAGTCTGCTTAAATAAAACCCAAAATACACGGGTAGAGGCTGCATCAAGGAATGAGTCCTGGCTCTTTCAATGCCAAATTTAACTATTTGTTAGAAAAAAAGGTTGAAAATGCCCTTACATTTACCAGAAATAATTTCTTGACTCTACAGAGTTTGTATTTGCAGTTTTTCTCTGTATCAGAGACTCTACTTTCTTCTGGGACATATCTATTTAATTTCCCATTTTTTCTCTAAGGGATCAGCACAAAGTCTTCAGGGGGACTCTGGTCCTTGATGGTTCATTGCCACTGAACCCATCTAACTATATGGAGAGCTGGACAAAAATCACTGGGTGCTGTCAGAGACGTTCTTCACTGAGTACACACTTTTACAATGGGTTTTGACAGGTGTGGTGATTTCAGGCAGACTCATAGCACTATGACAGCAGTACTGCTTGTAGTAAGTCTCTGCTGAGACTTGCTGTCTGAACTGAACTTCCTGGCTCTTGCATGGTACTTACAATAGGCTGTTGCTGAAGGACGCTTATTTCTAAGTCTCCTTGCTCCCAGAACTCAGCTGCTACCAGTAGAGCTACCTATGTTGACAAGGAGGGAAAAAGAAAAGTAAGCACCAACTTCAGCCTCATAACTTGATGCACTTCAAAGCTCCAGTGTGAAGCAAACCTGACTTAACCCTTCTGTTTCTTCATGTCCAACGCTAGCCCCATTCTTTCTCCTGGGAAGGGCAGCTGTGGCAACAGGATTGCACCTGTGTGGTGACAGCTCAATAGTCTTATTGCACTGCATCTCATTAGTCCACTGCTCACCTATCAAGAAACATTTCCAATGTGTTCCCCTTGAAGATTTACCTGTGGCTGCCTATTATATTTGGGTTTGTTGCCCTTTCTTCATGCTGAAAGGGAAGGTAGGTTTATTTCTTTTATCCTCCATTAAATTTTAGTTCTTTTTACTTAGCAATTGCCCAAGTACACCGTGTGTACAGGAAGGATCTCCAAAAAGAAGTAAAACAACTGAGCAAACAGCAGGTATTGCTGTAACAAAAGCAATGCATTTGTTACGTGCAAAAGACCTCACTGTAACCCAAAAATCTAAATTATTTGGAGTTTTGTTTTATCCTTTGTTAAACATGAATTTTGTACAAAACTCACAATTACAATCTGAAAGACTGGTTAATCCATCAAAACTATAGTTATTCCTTTTGGTAATGCTGGTAGGCTAATCTTCTAGGCAGCTTAGGAAACTGTACTACTTTGAAGTACAGACTACAGAAATCTAATGATATATCAATCACCTGACCTTACTCTGGACTTCCCAAGGCTTTGTGATTGCTGACAAATCACAGGCAGTCATCATCATGGCCCTAAAAGCAGGAAAGAAATTAATTTATTGTCTGCAGTCTGCACCCTACTTCTTGCAGGCTGAGGAACCCCATGCCCCAATACTGTGTCAGGTATCCCCTAGTTCCTACTGAAGTGATAGATAAAGAAAGATGTGTTGCTGTAACAGCCTTAATTCTGACTTGGGCGCTCATTGAGGATTTCTCTCTTGATTAAAATGGAATTGTGATGGGGAACTGCCTCCTTCTGGCATTAGGATGTTTGCTGCTTTGGTCATTGCTGGGCTGAACTTCTTGGCTTTGGAATAACATCTCTGGCTCTATCACGGCTGTGTAGCAGTGCAGTCTGCAGTGAGTTTGTGAGGGTACTTCACTGCCAGTGCAGAGCATCCTGCAAAGTGTCTGTCTGGTCACAACAACAGCATTGTGCAACTCAGATTGATTGCCACTGGGATAAACAACTAATGGATTGGATGTCCCTGTTTGTGGCCTACAGGCCACAGGGCAGCCCGGTAGGAATATAAAGCCGGAAGGGATTCTGCATCTCCCTAGGAGTATATGACTAATTTGGATGAAGAACCACTTTAAGCTTTTTTTCCCCTGTTTTTTTCTTGCTTCTCCAGAAGATCAATATGAGTGAGCAGTTAGGTATCATGTGCTGATTTTGCACTAAGTGCAGTACAAAGCATGTCCTGGAGCTCTCACCAGGACACATCACTGACCTTTCCAGAACCAATTACTCACATGACAACCTCTTTCTTTGTTGTCTCCAGAGACAGGTATTCGGTCCAGTCAGTCACATTATCATATGTCTTAGATTCATCAACGATTTTTTGAAACATTGTTCTCTTTCTGTGAGGGGAAAAAAAAAAGAACAAAAGAAAAAGTCTATGAAACAAGGAAACAAATATGTTAAAAACAGATGGCTGATCCTGGTACTGGTAACCTTTCCAGAAGGGTTTCCAGTAGTTGCTTTCCTGGCACTTAGGTGCTCAAGGAAGCCCCCAGCAAAACCAAACACCACCATCTGCTTCTATTAAGGAGTGGAAACTATTGTAAATGCCTTAAAAATAAGTGTAGTGGTGAGACATGAGCAGCTCTTTGAAAGTACAATTACAAGTTACATTAGATGAAAAGTGCTTCCACCTTTGCTGGCAGCACAAGAAGGCTTTTCCCCTGAATGGTAAGCAAACTGCAGAAACCTAGAGATGGCTGGAGTATTTTTAAAGCTACCTGACTTTATATGTTTAATCAGGCATTGTTAACCTTATTTATATACCTAAATATATGTAAGGAATTCTGAGGAATGGTTTTTACACAATACACCCATGTTTTGCGTGGCATAAAATCTGGAGAAACCTGATGTTTCAATACTAGCAGAGAAGATAAGCCACATCACAAAAAAGCAACTTTCATATGTGTTCCATCTACATCAATATCCCTGGGTCTTAACCAAGACTTTGTTTGCAGTTCATGGACCAAGGAGGGTAAGGACCATTTTTTCTGAACTGGTGAGCAAGTGGTGGTATATGCTCCCAATATAGGTATTCTATCTCCACAGTAAGAATTCTGTGTGTTGTAATTTCCTTCAAATTCCTCTTTTGTGGATTGTTTATATTCTGCACAATTATACTGCAGTACAAAACACAGAAGCAGTGTATGGTCTTGACACAGTATTTTGAAAGCACATATTGAAAGCTCCTTACTAATTAGGAAGTCACACATGCCATTGCATTTCAGCCTTGTGTCCCAGAAAGCTAGCACACACTGATCCAAGATGTTTGGCAATTTTGGCTTTTGTGTGTGAAATAGAGTACGAGCTGAATATTCACCTACAGTGGTCTACTTGTTTGTATCATACTTCTCTTACAGAGAAGTAAGTGTGGTCCTTGCCAGGCCATTTGCTGTTTATGAGCATTTTCAGTGCTGAAGTTCTAGGTGAAATAAAAATACAAAAAAACCAAACAAACAGAAACCCCAAAACCAAAACCTGACATCTCTTTCCATTAGGGAATCACATAGCTCTGTCTTGTTTGAAATAGAGGTTTAAAAAGTCATATAGGTGATTTAATTGAATCGAAGTTCAAAATTCTTTTGAATTATTTGAGTTCTCCCACCAGCTCTGAGGTCAATATTAAAGGCAGCCTCCCAGAGCCACTGTCTGTGAAGAGGATTGCTGCATGTGTGGAGAGGATTTCAGAGAAAGCATCACATTTGGCCTTGGTAAAGTGCCTGCTTTTTTCTGTCCTTCACACACCGTGTATGTGAGCGACTTACTTGAAGTAAAGTGCCAGGTCTGTTGCTATGATGGCAATTTCCATCAGGTGAATCATGTGCTCATGCTGTCTGCGGTTGAGGTTCTGACATATATTCAGTGACTGAAAAGCAAAGGAAAGAGAGTCGCAAAATCCAAGCACTGTGTTGTTAAGAGTTCCTGGCCACCTCCTTTTCCCAAATGTGTTCACTTTTTTTTTCCTTTTAGTAGATTCAGCTTGCTTCTGTAAGGTGCAAGAGTCGTGAGCCCCATATACCACATATAGGTGACTGGTTTCCCCTTTTGTTCATTGAGCAGGGTCAGTATCCTGAAATTTGTTTCACAGTGTGTACCCAAACCCATCATCTAACCCCAAATCAAATTCGCCTGAAATAAAAGGTTATTTGTGGGAATGTGTCAGCCTCTCAGAAGGACTTCAGGAGAGCAATCCTGTATTTAATATATTCATATTTAATGAATGTAATATATTCCTGTGGGGATAATGGATGTGGCTTCTGAAGAAACCAAGTCATGCATCTAGGAAACCTGCATGTTTTGGTCCTGGGTGAGCATAGAGTGCATGGGGACTGAGGCAGCTGCAGTTTCTCTGTATCCAAGCTAGAGGAAGGTCTTGGGCTTACAGCCCTGTTGTTATTGAAAACTTCCCTAAAAGTAAATTATTCATGCCCTTACATTACAGTACATTACCAACCTCCTCAGAGAGCAAGAATTTTCCAAATTCCAAGTGATGTCTCTCTAAAATTGAGGATCCGTGAAGTTTAGCTAGAGGATTTTGAGATCTGGTTGCATAAAGGAAAAACGAAAGATGTTAGTGCAGTGCTTACAAATAAAAGGTAGAGTCTCATATTTCATTTTTGCGACACACATAAGTTCAACTCCTTTTAAAAGGCTTAAGAGTAGTACTTTTCATTAGTTAATGACTTCAGTCTAATAAAAGACTTCTGTGACACTGCTTATAACTATTTGGACACTGTATAAAACAGTCTTTCAACTAGAAATTTCACCCTAAATATTGTTTAGGACTGCACTGTAATTACTCAGTCTGGTACGCTGGTTTCATTCCTGAGTTACATACATCTTGATATCCAGTAATACGGACAGAAAAACCTGCAATCCTTGGACACCTTCCTAGATGAGAAACAAGGCCCTTTTGTATCAAAAACATGAGGCAGCTTCACTTAACATTTTTCCAAAGCCCCAGAAAACAGTAAGACAGTATTGCCAGCAAACATTGCAGAAGAGCTGTGATCTGACACTACTTTGAGTGAGCAACAAAGTCTTGACTAGTAAATAAAATCATGCTATTGTTTCTCTGTATATAACAACCACCTACCGAGAGAAGCACTCTCATGCGTGCTTTATTTCTTTGGGTAGTGAGCGTAGTGGTGCGTTCTTCACAGATATCTTCCAACAAAAACTAGTTATCTTATGCCTAGGATGCTCCTGGGGGCATTCTGACTCTCCTGTGGCACTCAGTCTGCTAAGTGCCTTTGCTACACTTATTCCACACTGTAATGGTAATGTAAGCTTGTCTTTAACTAAAAGAGGTTTGCTAGGAGGTAAAGAAAACCCCAGAGAGCACAGCAATTTTCAGTTTCACCACTGGCCAAAGCATAAGCTCAAGTGCTGTAATAGGCTGAAAAGCAAGGTAATTTGTAAAAGAAGTTTGTTACCCTTGTGTATTAAACAGAGCTACACCGGAGTTCGGTGTGATCACAGCCTGATTCTACTCCATGTGAGAGCAATAGAAACTGGTTTGAAGTGGTAAGAAAGTGCTTACTTCATTTGGTAAAGATTGTTGGTTCCTCTGTGGTCAATATCGTGGCACAGAGCAGCAGTTACCATTGCAAGGGCTTCGAGGTCTGTGTAGTAACGCTTCAGTTTGCCAGTCTGGAGGGAGGGAATTTAGATGCCATATGTTATTGCCTCTTACAGGAACAGGTACTGAGCTGTGCTCTTGACAAGGATCTCCTCATTGAAACAGTCACAGGAGAACTGAAAATACTTGTGAGACTAAACACAACACATGGGAGACTTAGATTATAATGGGAAATCAATAGGAAACAAAACATTTCAGGTAGGCATATGTGTACTGCTTATGTGCATGACGCGCACATGCAGTGTTGGCTACCTCCTGCTGTGGAAGCCTTGCGCCCTAGGGCTCACCCAGGCTGTCATAAGCACCTCTCCAGACACTGGACACAAAGTTCTGTGTGAAGAGGCTCTGCATCTCTCTGGGCAATGTGATGTCCAAGCTGAATCACCCAAAGGATTGTCCAGTGATGGTAGACATAAGCCTGGTGCCAGATGTGTAGGCAGGCGTGTGGAACCATCTGCACTGGTTCCTGGCTGGTCAACCCATGGTGTGGAGCAGCAGACACCTGTTTTTCTTGTCAAGGTACCTGTTGCCGTGGGAGCCTGTGAGAAATGGCACTTGCCACATTCACACTAGTGATAGACTTACACCTGTGTCTGTCCTGGAAATGGAAGGCATGAGGTTGCCTTCACCCCAGCCAGAAAACTTCCTGGCTCTCACTGTCAGAACCTATTAGAAGAATGGAAGTCCTATAGTCTCTCTCCCTTGCTCTGCAGAAGAGATTAATCTGGAGTCTCTTCAACACCATACACATCTGCACCCATGAGAATTAAAGCACTCTATTCATTGGCCAGCACTGACCAGAGGTTTAAGTGTAATGCAGTGAGTTCTACCTAAGACAAAGGGAGTCCTTGTGTATCAGGAACTGTGCTAGTAGTGACAAATCCTTTTCCTACACCAGGATAAAAAGGGAATCCTGCATGTTTCATGAGAGAGAAGAACCTGCTGTAAATCAAACTGTGCCACAGAATTAACTGGGATGGTGTTACCTTACCATCAGGAGTGTGAACATGGTCTGTGCAACATTGAAGCCATGACGCCAATTGTGGTAAGTTATCTTTCGGTACCCTTTGCTGACAGAGTACACAAACCTTACCAGAACCTGCAAATGAGGAATAGGATGTCAGTTTGTGCGATGAAGCTGCTGCCTGTTGCTCTTGCAATAAGGATCATGTACAGAAGTCATGGATGAGGTTCAGACCAGTCCTACAGAGGTGGCCCCAGAGAGGGATCAGAATCTGTGATATCATAAGGCTTCCCTGGTGGTGTTGATAGAGTAAAAGCTATTGGAGAGTGAAAGGGGACACTAAAATATAGCTCTCTGATTTATATTTCTTTTTTCTCTTTCTTTTTTTTAACTTTTTTTTCTCTTATGACAATATAGGCCATTAAATAACAAACGGGCTTTTTCCCTCTTCATTCTACTTCTCCATGTGTACTATGTCTTGTAGCTATGCAGGTTTTCTCATTAGAGAGAAAATTAAATGTGGATGAGTATTCATTTCTTAAAGCTCTTCAGAGTTGCAGCAAAGACTGACTGCTTTTCACACCTGTAGCAGAAGTTAGTGGTTGCGGAGTATATATTTTGAATACTTCTTAACATTGTCATACTACAACTAAGAAGCATAGAGGTAATTCCCAGCCATTTCCCTTCTAATTCCCAGCCTGTCTTTCCAGGGTGAAAACTGCAGTTTCCTGCAGTTACCTCCAGATCCCACTAGATGGAAGTAAACATCACATGATGTGCCGAGAAATCCCTCGGGGACCACCAGAGCTGCTGAAATGCCAATTTCTCCATTCGTACAGGGGTCTGAACAGTGGCAAAGGTCATGAATTTGCACATCATGGGCTATGGAGTCCTTTTTCCCACAAGGTCACACCATTCCTGTCGACAGCAGCCAAGAAAATGGTGCCAACTGCACCAAATGAAGGCACGTCCATGATTGCAAAGGGATGAAAAACAGAGACCCGCCAGTGTGGGTTTCAGCATACCCTAGCTGAAAGCTAAAGGGAACCTCCTATAGCAAAGGAAACAGGCATACAGGCTGGCACTCCCTGTGTTGTGCCTGAAACTTTTTACCCTGTGGCTGTGAGGGGCAGTGACACACCAAGTGCAAGAAACTTTTTGTGTGGTGTACCACCCATCTGTAGAGACCTCATAACAAACCCACACCTGTGGCAGGCCGTGGAGAGCAGAGGAGTCCAGCTTTACACTGCAAACCCACATGCTGTGACCAGCGGCTTTCAGAGGTGGCTCCCTGTCCTCAGGGGGGTGAGGGGGCTTGGGATGCACAGGCTCCTCTTTGGGAGCCCCCATGAACCCAGTGCTCTGACTGCTCTGTGAGCTGTGCTGGGCACACACAGGGGGACCTCAGCCACACAGTGGGTCCTTTGGCCATCCAAGACAGAAGATCCCGGATTTTACCAGCTCCTACCTCCTGTGGGATCTGGAACTTCTTTACCACACCAAGCTCGTAGTACATCTGAATGCCACACTTCACCAGCTCTAGCTCGGTGCAGTCAAAATCAGAGAACCTGAACTCATAGATTTCAAACTTAGTGGGCCCCGGGAGTTCTTCTTTCTGTAAGAGAGGTGGGATGGTTTATTGTTGTGCTACTTATGTCATTCCCTGGCTTTACCTAGTAAAAATTTCTCAGTCTGATTCTGCTGTGAACTTTTTCTTTTAGAATATAACACATAAGTAGACCGAAATGCAGCTTTCCATAATAATCCGGTTAGGGGGGAAAGAGAGTGGGAGTTTTCAGTCAAGTGCAGGAAATATTGTTTGTTTTCTGTTAAGGACTTGATGTAGTTTGAAGACTCAAAACAGGGGAAGACTTACAGCCATCCTTAATTACCCTGGAGAACTAAATGCATGACAAGGTAGCTGATGTGTTTCCAGATGGACTTAGAACCCCTTGAGATAAAGTGGCAGACAGCAAGGACTGCCCAGGAGCTGGGGAGGGCACTTGCTGTGTCATTATAATGATAACCCCAAATTCACGCAGGAGAGGAAATCAGGGTATGCTTTGCCTTCACCCTTCACCAGGCAATAGCATGTCAGTGCTGCGAATTCTTCCCTGCATCCACACAGGCAACATTTGTTTAACAAGGCTGTTTATTCCAGCAGTACATTGTTCTTACCAGAATGCTTGCCAGCTCCTCTTCCTCACACTCACTTGGCTCCTTCCCCAGCTTTTCTCGTGTTGGCTGCAAAGAGCATGGGTGTGTTAAGTTGACAACTGAACCCTGCACTTTGCACTGGGCAGCTTTGGAGAATCTAGGGCAGCTGTTATATGCAAATTGTGTTTCCTTCCTGGACTTTACTTCAGTTTCTGGCCTTTTAACACATTCTTCCTGGTAGTGTTCTTCCTCGCCTTGAATTTATTTTGTGTATCCCCTATATGTAAATATCCCCCTACAGCCAGTGCCCTAGCTGGGCCCTTTAACTTCACATTCTCTGCTCTAAGGAGCTTGTGGGGAATAAGACAGTTTCTGTTCCACCCCTATAACCCTGCCCTGAGTATCACCAGTGTAAACCCACCTCCAAGGCCGGTCTTGCTGAGGTAATTAGAAAGGACATAGTGGGGCCATGTGCTGAGGTGGAGGGCAGACCACAGAGTCAAAAGAAAGACTAGTTCTGCCACTGTGCAGTGACTAGGGCCCCGGGTGCTGCCTCCACATCAGGGTGGCTGGAAGCATTTCTGGGAAATGGGAGACCTGTGTCTGTGCCATAAGTCAAGGGCTAGGCCAGTACACTTGGATGTGTGCTGCGTGTTGCAAGGCATTACCAGAATTTCCTGTATTTCATCCTTGTCACACTTCACGTGGTAGAGCACCATGTCCTGAGCAATGTCCTTCCGGTTCTCCAGCTTGTTCATCTTATCATAGGTGTCTGTGTTGAGTACAGACCAACCCAGGAACTGTGTCAAGGACTTGGTGAGGAGGAAAGAAGGAAATGGTGAAATAGGCAAAACATCTGTTCCTCAGAGACACGGAAATATAATGCTGCATGATATGTTTTTAGAGAAACACAGTCTCCATTTTGGCCACCATTCTAGCAGTGGGCAATCATGTGTTTGCTGCCAGCTGTGACTGACTCCTCAGCAGAGCAACTCTGCAGCTGCTGACCCTGCCCAGGCCATCAGAGCATCCAAGCTGTGGAGGCTCAAGGACCCTCTGTCCACTTCAGCATACAGGAAACTATTTCTGTGTTGTTGCAAGGGCTCCGTGCCTGTGGAAAGGCTGCTGTTACAATGGTGACAGCAGGTCAGGAACACTAATATCAGGAGAGAGCAAGGTGGTCTTGTCACCTCTCACATACATTTACTCACACACTGTTTACTTTCAACCTGTTTGCTGTCCAGTGGCCAATTAAAACTGATTTGTTTTTCTACAGTCTTTTAGTTTGATAAGAAAATTCTGCTTCAGGAAATGTCCTGATTGGTAACATGTCAAGAGCTGAATGCTTATATTGCATTGAAACTAGCATAGTAGCATTTCTAAGTGACAAGGTCCTTAATCACTGCTGCTGTGGGTAGGTTTAACAGCTGTCTTCCCTTTGTATCCTAGTTTTGTAGACAATTTTTGTGTAATTTTTTGAGGGGCTGGCCCACTCAGGGAAAGCAGGTTGTCAGGTGTGTGAGCACAGGTCTGAATGGTTGTGTTTGCCATAGTAGCTGCTCATGGCCAGGTGTCCAATCCAAGAATGCTGAAACAAAACGATGTGAACATACCTGGATTTCCAAGAAACGTCCCCCCACCCCAGTATGTCAAATGGTTGTTTTCAAAACTTTCAAGCCAACGTATAACACTTCTCTAGGCAACAAAGATACCTACTTAGCTGCAAAACACTAGAGATGCTTTGCAGGTGTACAAAGAAGCAATAGTGACCTTTAACCATACGAATTACTTCCAGCCACAACAAGGAACTATACCTCCATGAGGGTTTCATCCTGTTCATCAAATGGTTTCCCATCTTTTCTGTTATAAAATGTGACAACGCC
Organism: Campylorhamphus procurvoides; assembly: GCA_013396655.1. NCBI lineage: Eukaryota > Metazoa > Chordata > Aves > Passeriformes > Dendrocolaptidae > Campylorhamphus > Campylorhamphus procurvoides. The sequence continues at coordinate 76,847 of WBMV01006669.1, read as the reverse complement.
AACAATTTCTTCCCTTTTGTTCACTATTGGCATGGAGAGAACGTTTTTGATAGTCCATCCTGACTCATCTAGAGGACCTTCCTTGAAGCAACAGCAAGCAGAAAGACACCATGTACTTAATGTGTTTTCTAAATACATCCCATTTTACATTAAGACTACAGGCAAAAGAAGTATTTATATGCCTAATATTGACTCTATATTACATTTCTGAAAAAAAAAATAGAATCCTTCACAGAACTGGAAGTTTTACAATACCTGAAAGTTAAACATCTCATCTGCAGCAGCATTCATAATGTTGCAAATCTAGGAGATTACACAAATGGACAAGTTTTACAATATGGACAATGGGAAATTTAACTACTAAACAGAGAACTGAATTAATGAGAAAGCAGCATGAGTCTCACTTCATCTCAAAAAGACTTGATGAATCCTAGGTTAAGTACTTACAAATCCGCTTTCAGCCACGTAGGCTGGCAGTCCAGTAACTAGGGCCCAGTGATCTGGGGTAGGATTTCTGAATGAAAGAAAAATGTATAAAGGAAATTAAGGATAAACGTTTACTTGAAGAATGATCATAGAGCTGAAGTGTATCCAGCTGATTGCATAATACAGGTTAACATATTTCACTCTCAGTTTCTAAACAATCCTGTTACTTTCAAAGGATCCACGTGCACAAGCAAAATTTTTTCACATAAGTAAATACTCCTCCTTCAAGAATTCAGTACAAAATAACTAATAAAATATCACGGTCTTCAGAGACTTAATAAAAAGTCTTTTCTGGGAGCAGGTACCATATTTTAGACTTTCAACAGACCTTCAAGAGAAAGGATAAAGGATGTTCCTGGCTAAGGATGTCTGCCAGCCTGAACTTTGAACACTGTTGTGCCTGAGCAATAGGGACCTTCCTCGCAGTACATGCAGGGATGCAAAGCAGTGTGACCACAACTGGCCAAAACTCCTGTTGTGTCAGATTTGTCTAGGGTGCCCAAAGCTCCTCTGAAATTTCAGTGGCAAGAAGAGAGGGCAGTTCTCAGAAAGAGGATGCCTCCTGCTTGTCAGAAGGGAAGGAAAGACCAGAGGTAGCCGTAAGATGGGGTCAGTGACAGAAGAATTAGAGAGAAACAAGGAAGCCTCAATGCAAGGGCGTCCTGGGTGGGTTCACCCACTGGCATAGGGAAGACATGGAGGGGGAGTAATGCCTCAGCCTGGCAAGGAGAGTGGCAAAATTGCAGGCAGTAAAGACAACTGATTTCTGCATCTAAAAGGAGTCACTGGTTGCAGTGAATTTTGGAGCCTGGTTTGCAACTCAGGATCCCAATGCCCTTGAGGAAATCTTTATCCCACATAAATGTTAGTTAAAGAACCAATTCACATTCTTTCTTTCTTACTCAGTCTAATTTTAGTCCTTTGCATTTCTCCTTATAGATGACTTTAAATCATGGGGAGCATTGGTTTTGGCTACTTTTTATGTCAGTACTTAGCTTACAGGGACTGGGCACTTACGGGATGACTTTAATGTCTTCTTTTCCGTGTAATATATAATCAATGACCTTGTAAAAGACTATTTCCTACAAATAAAAAAAAGAGTGGTGTTACAATTAGTGGTGAGGCAATCCAGCTACAGTGAAGAGAGGTAAGGAAGTCCCATTGTCACCTACCCTGCCATCTGGGGTGCGAGGCCCTGAATAGGGGGGTACTTCTCCCAATAGGACTGGCCACAGGTCAAAAAATTCCTGGTTTTAAAATTAAAGAAAGATTTTTAGAGTAAAAAAGTGCATTCTGCCTCCAGTCTCAAAATAACTATTGTTCTACAATGATGGTTTGGGGACTGTGTAAACAAGGTATCAAATAATTAGAGTAGTTCAATACCAGGCAGCAGAATGATCCCCAGTATCTAAACTGGGATGTGTTGGGTGCATTATATAATCCTATACTGCCTGTACACAGGGTGCTGCTTCATTCTGAGGACAGTGCTGGCTGTACTCAGAGCAAATGGCTATGCCAGGATTTTTTGTGTTCTTCATTCTCCAGAGTGTGACTATAGGGCTGATCTACCATATTGCCATATTGCTGCCTGATCGTGGAATAAAGCAGAGCTCCACTGACAAGGATGCTGTGTAACCCCCACATAAAGCTTGCCAAAGCTGCAGTCAGGCCAAGTCAGATGTAATGTAGCTTCTGCCAGCTTCTTTTCATGAAGCTGAATTTCATCTAAACCCCTGGATATTGTGTATATGGGTGAATGCTTGAGGAAGGTGACTGCATTGTTGCTGGGGGTTTCCACAGGTACCTCACTATACTTCAGATATCAATAGACCTTGTGAGGTTGTGTTTATGCTGCAGGCTTTGGCCAAGATTGCCACAATCAGACACATTTCCCCCTCCTTTGTTGTCCCCCTTTGACAGTCCCATTCTAGTGACAAGCTCTTCCCTTTTCCTCCATTTTCATTAACCCCATCTTTTTATTTGCACAATAAAAAAAATGCCAATGAAAGTAAGAATTACAACTTAAAGTTAGCATGCACTTTGACTGCCTCATTAACACTTATCTCCACACATCACACCTCAGCAGACAGCAGCAATCAGAACAATGTACAACACACATGTGAACACTCACCTTCTGCTTCGTCATGTCCAGGAGACCTACAGAGTACCGGTCACAGTTCAGGTATGCCCTCACTGTATAAAAAGCCTTATGGAACTGCCTCTCAATGTCCGTCAGTTCCTCGAAAACCTTATTTGCTGACCACAACAGCACCTGCAGTGTAAGATCAAATGTAAGCACAGCCTTTCCTTGAGCGATGGGCTTCCCAAATGTGTTTGGAGCAACAGGGAAATGATTGGGGGTTTATACTAGAGTTCCTGAAAAGTGCAGAAAACCTATACAGAAAAATGCAAAAGCATTGCTTATTCACCCTGGGAATTACTAGGGAGGAAGAGTCAGGTCATCATGGAGTGTTATGTAGAAGTCCAATCTTTAAAATACATCAGAAAAAGAGTAGCGGTGTCAGGTAAAGAGCTGTCCCCATTTATATTTTACCCATTACCAAAATCCAAAACCAGTTCACAGCAAAAGTGTTGCAAATTCCAGGGGCTGGTGTTTGAGATATCTGCATCAATGCTTTCCTCAAAGCTGCTTTGTGTGCACATCAGCCTCTGATCCTTTTCCTTGTCCTGTGCCCCACAGATGTACCTTTAAGAAAGCTGTTGCTATTAAGCTCTTTTGTTTGTAGAAATGGAGGCTACTCAAGTATTGCTGGTGGCATGGGGGGGGTCTTTGTGGGCCTAAAGGCAAAATATTCTCTGAAATGGTAAGGAAACATCTACACAATTGCTTAGTTTAGTTAAGGTATGTGTGCTTGCATCCAAATGTGCATGCTCTGCTTTCTGAGCCCAGGAGATCTGTGGAGCAGCGTTTCAGAAACACTGAGAGCTGCAACCTGAAGTGGACTGGACCTGTGCTTTGAACAAGAAGTATTGTTACACGGCCAGCATCAGAAAAACTGTGCCTCACCTCTTCACTGGACACTAGTAGATGTTTTTGACAACTCTGAGCTGCATCAGACTCTGTTTCTAATCCATAAACTGGGACAAATCCATAAAATCTGAGATGTTCATTGTCAGAGTCCCTCAGGCAGGACAGCGGAAGAAAATGAGCAAAAGCTTATTTTTTGGCACTTTGCATCATGCAATAAGTAATGCTGGGTAATGCTCCTGAGTTCAGTCCCAGACTAGCTCACCCTGTGGAGAAATTAGGCTTTCCTCCTCTCAAGTCTTCATTTTATCTTCTATCCCATTTCTTACCTGCAGTAATCCTACTCCTAAGCCCTCAACAGGAATACATCTTTGCTAGTTTTTCTTCAGTTGAACTATTCATCATTGCTGATGGCTGTGTCACCTGGCCATCATTCGTGTTTCTGATAACTGAAAAGTCTTAGGCAAAGCATGTAAGATAATGAATTAGTAAGTGTAAGTGCTGTCTGAAGCTTCAAAATAAACTTGCATTCTGCATTCATTTTGCTGAGACAGGCATTTATTCCCCATGGGAACCACCACTGGAGAATAGAGCATGGTTGCCATGAAGCACAGATACAATTGCATGCGCTCTTCAATGACAACTGATTGCCTGCTGCAGAAAGTGATTGCAAGGATTTGCGTCCATCCAAATAAATCTGAGTCCTGTTGTAATCCAAGTCATAGAAAAGAATGGTGGCTGCATTATTTCAATTCAGAATACCCTAAAACCCTAACCTGTGTTCATTTCTACTAATAGAGGCTAATACAAAAGGTGTATGACATTTTACTGGTTCTTAGAAGAAATTCAGTAGCACTTTTTAACGAGCACATAAGGAAAAAAATACCACATTCATAAGTGTTTCAGGAAATCTTCTAGTGCTGCTGGCTGAAGCAGCTAAATGATCCAAGGTTGTTTCACAGCCTCAAGCCAACAAAACCTCTGAAGGTCAGACCTGCTGAAACTGGTACCACTGTGTCAGGTCCTGCAGTTTTGCCACTAGCAGCAGAAAGGGTAATGAAGAACTCTGGGGAAGGAGCAGCATCTGAAAGCACTTGAGGGCATTTCTTTTCTATTCTTCAGGCACAAATCTCTGAAACAGTTCAGGTACACCTTTGAAATCAGAAGAATGCATTTGTTTGATTTTGAGATACAGCCCATTCTGCATTTTCACTCTTACCTGGCCTCTTCGAGTCTCACAGTTGTGAAGATAACTCAAATGATAAATTTTTAAGTTCAAGGATGCAAAATTCAGGTATTTCAGAAAAAGCTGAAAAGACAAATTGTGGGATTGAGTTGAATGCAGTAACAGCTTCATGTAATACTGTATTTCATAACACTGCTTTACAAATGTCATGGTAATTTCCCTGGATAAATGCTTTGCTGTGTATTGGCATGAGATGAAACTTATCCCACTGTGTCTTCCATGAAAGATTTATGAGATAAGCATCCTCATTTTAAGCCTCTTTTATTAGAAGCTGAGTCCCCTTCATGGAAATTCACACCACTAAAGCTTCACTAAAGCAGACATGCCTGGTGTAAAAGAGTCTATGTTACATGACACAAGTAACAACTCTTTGACAGGAACTCAGCTACTGACCACTTACTGTTTCATCAGAGCTGGTGAAGTGTGGGCCGTTCAGTTTATTAATAGCCACAATGACAGCAACCAAATCTTTGCCGTTCAAGATGGGTGTCGCAAGGATGTTTTTTGTAGTGTAGTCGGTGAGCTCATCAACAAATGGACTGAACTGGACACACTGTTTAATAGAGAATTTACAAATGAAGCATTTTCCACAATGTCTGTAGTTTTAAAACCAAGTTAAAGCACAGCCTCTCAAAGTAAGCTGCCTAAAGAGAGTTTTTAAAAAAATTACTGTGGAAGGGAAATGAATTAGCAGAAAATCAGACAATCTACAGATGACAGAGGTAGTATCAAGAAAAGCTCTGGCTTTGGATTGTGTGCTTTTAATTTTCTATGAAGATCTTGCAAATCATAAGGTTTTACATGTCATGCTCTGTCAGAACAAGGAGGCTTTCCACCAGTCATTCTCAGATCAATGACATTTTTCAAAGCACCTCCTTCATCCTTTCCTCCAACTTCTTGTTAGCATTGTGGAGTGAGTACAGCCAGTTACCATGCAGCACTGCATAGCCACACTGTATAAACCAGTGCAGTCACTGGGAAGTTCACTCACCCTCATTTTTCTGCTGCTTTTGCCTGGGCCCTGAAGCTTGTTGTCAGCTTGCAGCATCCATGAAGCCATCTACTCCTTGTTTTCCTTGAATATGTTCTCCCAGACATCCTCTCACATTTTGCTGAGCCTTTGTGCATGGGATGGTAAATGGTAGGGAAGGCATCCCAATGGAGGATGCAGCTGGCACCCATAGTGGTGTTTCTTGGCAATCTTCCCCTGCACCTGGCAGCAACCCACCCCCTTCTGTACCAGCAGCATTTTGGTAGCAGTTGTCATGTGCAGACAGCTCTCCTATGGACTGGGTTGGAAGTCACCCAGGAAGGAATTGCCATTCAAACCACTGGGAGCATGCTAGGTCATCCTGTAGGGGCAGCTCAAAAGGAACTTCTCCAATTCATCCTTAAATGAATATTACTTTTCCTCCCATGCCAGAAGAAAACAAAGGAAAGAAAGGATAGTACAGGGAAGGCAAATGACATATCACTTCACCTGCGCAGTGTTCTATTGACACCATCATTCCCTGCAAATGGGATGTGCAAGGATCGTCCTGCTGACCCAAGATCTTCTCCGTGCTCAGCTGAGTAACTTTTCAGCTGCAAGTCCTTCCATTTGGGTTAGAAGAGGCCACACAGTTCTGATCATATTCAGGAGGTTGCACCAGAAAGAATAATGACTTCCTAATGCACCTTCTCCCCATATCTGTTGACCTTTCCTGCCAAATGGGCTAGACCAAGCATTTAGTGTCTTCAAAAGAATGTCTGAAAGCACTAGAGTTGGAGTGCAGCACTTAGTGCACAGCACTGAAATCCTCCCATATTTTTTGATAAATCTCTGAAACCAGACAGCTTGAAAAAGTTTGCCACACTCTGATGCTCTGTTCCCCCAACACAAACAACATTGCCCATCCAAAAAAAACCCCAAGCAACAACAACAACAACAACAACAAAATATTTCAAAACCCAATCAGTGATCATGTCTCAGTATGCTCTGTGGAGGACAAGGAAGGTTATACTTGTATTGAGCAACAAATGAATGGATCGACAGATGGCCTCTCTGTAACTAGCAAACAATAGATAGAGTAATCCCAGATGCCATATTTGGGTCACATGGATTTTAGTTTTATACCTATGATTAGAAAAAGCGGATTGTTATTGCTGCCATTCAGGTTTACATGATTCGACCCAGAAGTGTGGGGAGTAAATGTTGTCATGAAGACATAAAAATAAAACATTAAAATCCTTCAGATGCCTCATGATACTGCAGTTTACAATGTTTGCTGGAAGAGGTTTTTTTGGGTCAAAACTTGTCTCTTGCTGCTTCTGCTGAAGATCAGCCATATACAGGTCACAGTTAACGTGCTTGTTCTGAGGTCCACTCTCTCTGATAAAAATATCTCTGAGTTCCTTTGGCTGAAGTTTCATCACGCAACAAATATTTTCAAATGTTTTCTTGTGTTTTAAGAACCCTCTCTGGACTCCTGTAAAGGATTTCTCTTTCTTTTCAACTTTCTCAAGGAACATAAAATTCTGTGGAAAATTCCATGTGCATTCAATGCAGATCTGACTGCCTCAATCTCTTTTGGTGGGCTAGATATTTTTGGTTTGCTTTTTTTATTTATTAGACAGGCAATGTGTAGCAGTGCAGTTTTTTGTGGGCATTAAGACCTACTGTAATTAATGTGCTTAGCTTCACCTCATTCCATAAATGAAATTGGAAGCAACTTGAAGACTTGTTACTGGTGCTTTTGTTTCCAGTATACAACCATTACAGTACAAGACCTTTGAGCAGGTGCTGACATACAGTGCTACCTTTTGACTCCTTTGTACTAGTAAGCATGTGAGCCTGTCTTCTATCCAGTAAAGGAATAAATGGCAAACGTACCTCTTGGACATCCTTGATGTTCATGGTTTTCTTGGTCTGTGCAACGTAACCCACAATGCCTATGTCCAGCGGATAGACAATCTCGCAGTCTGGAGAGACCAGGCATTCCTCCAGAGTACTTCCCTCTTGAATGTTGAAAAGCCTTGTTGCCAGTTCAGGCGTGCCATTCCTCTGCCTGTACATGAAAAGACTACAGCGGTCAGCATGAATAAGGGTCCTAATTCTTCTCAAGGTCTTGAAAACAACTTTCTCCATGTTGATGCTTTCTTGCATGTCTTGAATCAACTCAAAAAGTATTTCACTCTCGTTGCTATCCCAAGACTCTGTTTTTAGTTTCTTCTCAAAATACTGCTTGGCAAAAGCAGGGTTGCCATCAAGAAACTTCTCCACATCGTCTTCGCTAATGCTCATTGTGAATGCCCTGGATCTTGTGGTAAGTAGTAGTCCAAAGATGTGTCCTATGCAAGCAGCACTCTAATTTCTCATGTAGTTCCTAAATTTTTGTAGTAGAAGATGCTGCTTCTAGAATGACCAAGGATGAGGTATCGCTGCAAAGAGAGCTTGTCATGAGGAAGATGTATTCCTTTATAGTCCCGAAGATGAGTCTGTGAGAGGACAGATCTTCTCAACCAGAGAGATTAGATGACCTCTACAAGAGCTTTGGGTCAACTTTCCTCTTCTTAATCTAACTGCAAACAAACAGTGAGTACTCACGGTATCTGAAAACACTCTCCTTTCTCTCTATAAGCAAAACACTTACTGAAACAATTATATTGAGGCAGTGGCAACAGGGAAGAACTGCATCTCCTAACATTGAAATAAGCTCTTTAAAGTCTAATTAAATTTATACTGCTTGGGCCTAATCCTTGGATAACAAGGTGAGCATCTTATTATTTCTGCTCCCTCAGCTCCCAGCAGGAGCAGGAATTGCATGCTTCACAGAAGAACACAATGGCCTGAACAAAGATAGTGAGGTAACACTGCTCTTTCAGAACTCCACTCTACAATTTCATGACACTTCAGCAGCTCCCCTCAGGGCTGTTCTCTAATGAAAGCACCAATCCTGAATGCTTCAGTACAGGATTTGAACTGAATTTTTAAGTCTTTTCTTCTTTTTAGTAAGAATGAGGACAGGAAATTACGCCTCTTACTGGCATCCCTTTAGGAAGGAGTCTGGAGAAATTCTGTTTGGGATTGCTGGATTGAAACACTCTGAGGAAACATGGAAAGCCCTGCAGATAAAACAAACAAAATAACCAAACAAGCCCCCCAAAACCCCAGGAAGGTAGAAACATTTCCCTCATCACTATAAGTACAGAAGAGGTGAGAATTATGGCTGTGAGAAACAGAAGTTGTTCCACATCAATGAAGCCACCAAGCTGTGCAAACAGCAGGTGAGTGTAAATATGGTGCTGGGAGGCAAAATGCCTCAGAGGCCATTACCCTTCAGAGGAATTAAACAATGCACAGGAGTAGTTTTCATTACTGAGGACCAAGGGTAAGTCCCATCCATCACATTACTGAAATATAAACAAGGCTCACCTGCTCAAGGAGTAAGGGTTAAGGCTGCCCATCTCTGTGAGTATTGCCACTACTGCCAGAAGTGGTTCAGTTCAGCCCAAATGTGAATGTGGAGGCTTGGGAGGAAGGTGGCTTGTTCTGCTACTTGTTGTAGTCAGGATATTACAATAGAATTACTGCTCAAGAAGACTTGAAGGAGGTGATGTGTGCTAGGGCTGCATACACTGCCCCCAACAACCACGTTCTAAATGAGTGAAAAGGACCTACTCAGAACTAGCATGGTGAGGAAGTGCTCCAGGTCTCCAGAACGGTGGTGGGAGAAACCTTATTCTGAGCAACAAGCAGGACTGTCCAGAGCACGGGACTTGGTGGCAATGGGGAAATTTTAGTTTTCAAACATCTGTAGGGATGGCAGTGTTTCAGATTGCAGTCTGTTAAGCAAGGTTTCACATGCCACAGCAATTTTCTGGGTACAAAAGCTGGCAGGAAGAGCAAGAGGAAATTTTCTTTGGCTTTGACTGGAAGCAAGGGAAAGAAGTAGATCTTAATGAAGAGGAAAACAGACAGAAAGCATGTAAGCATGGTGAAATTGTTAAAGATGTGTATAAAAATACTATGAAAAAGTAAAAATGGAAAGTAAGAAAGGTCAAAATTGAACATGAGATTACATTAGGAACATGAAGGGCAATGAACACTTTGTGTTCATCATATAGAGAAGAGCAAGAATACAAAGGAAAGTATTAAAGAGCTGGAGTTTTCAGAGGGTTGTGTGAAGTAACCTCTAAACGGTTAATGACTCTTTCTGACAATTAATGGAGGATCCTCTGAGGTTTTGAAATGCTGGGAAAAGGCAAATGTAATGATTCTTTCATCGGGATAGGGAAAAAAAGAACTGGAGAATTCCATGCAAACCAATTTAAATTTGGCTTCCAAGAAAATACAGGAACAAACATGTTTCTGCACATAAAGAGAGGAGACAAGTAACAGACAGTGATTTTTTTGAGAGCAAACTCTCAATCATCATTATTTCCTCTATGCCAGAGTAAGAAGTCTGTGGACAAAAATAAAGTAGTTACTGTCACAACTCTTGACTGATGAGGAAATGACACACAAGATACTCTGTCTCTTAAGGTGAGGGCTTACATGAAATAGTTAAAAGGTGGCAGGAAATGTATTTGAAAGATGAGGAGTTATTATAACTCCCTAATGAAATGTAGAATTTCTTGAGTAGGATTCTTTGTGGAGGCTGTCATAGGTGTACAGCATCCCAGTATTTCCACTGACGGGTGGAAAAATACTAAGCCAGCAAGTGAGCCACAGTCAGGTGTCTGTAAATGTGTTTGAGCATCATCTTAAAACTAAACTGCAGACAGGTGTGTTCAGGACTAGAGGACTAGAACTCACCAAGGGTCCATGGAAAGTCCTACTTATGTGGAGAACAGTCACCTAGTGAATTCATGGGGATGAGTCACTACCTGAGTTTAACAGAGGCTGCACATGTGTTAAGACTACCAGACAGAAGGAGGTGTACATCCATTAGGACCTTCTATTTCATAATGGATTACGCCAAGTTGTACAGCACAGATGTTTCGCCTGGGATACAGTGCTAAAATTAGACCTCTGAGGAAAGATTGAGGTTTTTCATGTCTCTTTTTGAGTTATCTCTTTTCTAAACAAAGCAGTCTCCAACTGTATGAAAGGTTACTGCTGAAGAAAAGGGGTCAGGCTGTTCTCCACAACCGTGTAATGACAGTAGATTTTAGATATGCACTGCTATAAAACAGTGGGGAGAGATTGCTCTCACCTTATTTTAGACAGCCCTAGAAACAGAGATGCCATCCTTTTCTCCAGGCAACACTTCTAGTCAGAAGAGATGCACATGTAATGACACCAGCTAGCTGGAACTGATGCAGAGAAACAACTTCTTAGGGCTGGAGCGAAACTCATTTTTCTGTCACCAGGTCTTTAAAGAAAGTCTGAAGTGAAGCGTAGCTCCTTTTCCAATCCAGCATACTGTGGCTTGGCACTTCTTCTATTGGCCCTTCTTGTGCCAGATAAGATTTGTGTAAGGAGCATTTCCTGTGAGCTCATAGCCACTTCTCAGAAATGTTTCAATGTCCAGGAATCAGACTGCATATAAAATGGATATTACAGGACACAGCTATACAGTTAGAGAATGTACTCAGGATGCCCTGTGTCTGAACAGGTCCTTTGGGCTTGGTAACACATGGTGTTTCCCTGACATAAAAAGGTTTTGTGGATTCATTAAGGGGTATGCAAATTGTTTTATATGCATTTCAGTTGTGATTTCGGACCTGTAAATTTGCAAAGAGGTGAACTATTCATACTGAATTTAAGTTAACACTCTTTTCTGTCCAAACCTTCCAGATATTCACACTTTGTTTGGCATGAAAAATTATGTTCCATTCAAGATAAATGTTTTTGTTTCAAAACATTGTTAAAAAGAAACAAGCAGTGTCCCACAGTGATACTCCAGGCTCAAAATATGAAAGATTCAAGCTCAGTTGCTGCTGCTGCCTGCAGGGTTTGAAACTTAAAAAGAAGATTTCCTCCTAACAAGGGAAGGAATGAAGGTCCTAAAGTACAGAAGTTTCTAGCTGCGAGACCAGAGATTTGAGGCAAGATTTGCTAAACCAAGCCAGGGCTTTGTAACTGCAGTGCAATTGAAACCACGTAGGAATGGCAGGTGGAAAAGTAAATCGCCTTTGCAAATGGAGCCAGCAGTGCCAGAGCAACACCATTGGAGAAAGGTGGTGGGCTGATGTACCTGGAATTTAAAGCACAGTGCAAAGGTGTCAGGTGTTCCCTAGGCCTTCAGGGATACTCAGGTGGCACCCTGAGAGCCATTGCTGGCGTAACAGTGGTAACTGAGGTGGATACAGTCTAAGCTTGCAATAGGATAATGTTCTTTGAATGGACTTAGGTAGACAATGGAGGATTTTGAAAGAGGATAAGGCTGCTATTTTAGGAAACTTGCACTAGGCTGTCACGCAGCATAATAATATCTGAACACATGTGGATGCACAAATTTGTTTTTAATAGCTTTAGACCTGAATTGCAATGTTGGTATAAGACCTCTCCTTTGTGTGCTGTTGGTGGATGTCATTTAAATAGTGTTTCAAATGAAAACTTCAAATATTTAAGCTGCCCTGAAGGTTTGGCTGGTAGCTGGAAAAATGATCTGGAGTTTCTGGGAATAAAATTCCTCTCTTCCCAAGAACTCATACAACATCTTTCCCCAGTTCTGTGAGGAACACTACTGAAAACTCCGATTGTGGACTAAAATCATCTGGCTGACATTGTGCAAGTCATACCTCCCAGGAGAAATAGTACTGTTAGGGTCATTTATAGGACTGTGTCCAAAGCAGTGGGTGCAGACAGTAGCTGCAAAGCAGAAAGAGGGATGGCAAGTGCTGAGCATCTTAGGGCTGAAGATGCTTTATGCCCCTCCTTCACTGGAACATTGTTTTCCTCTTAACCAAGAGGCTGTGGGGAGGGGAGCTGCAAGTGACTAATTTGTTTAGACACTATCCTTACAGGATGCTGTTTTGACAGCTATAGGCCAACCTTTCTGACCCACTCATCCGTTGGCATAACGAGATTGCAGCTTATCTGATTTACCATGTAATATTCTCATGCCACCTGCTTGTATACAGGAATAAACTTCCCTGCCTGGAGCCAGGGGAGCCCAACAAGGATCTGAGCCATGTCCCTTGCACCTCCCTAGGCCAGGGTCTTCTGCTCCCCACAGTCTGACCTGCTCCTCCAGCTGCACGTGGATCATCTCTTGCCCCATGTAGGACTAGCGTGCAAAACCTTACAGCTTTTGCTCAGTATGCTTCCCCTTTCCTTCCCCTCTGTGTCTGTCCAGGGCCCTTAGATGGCATCACAGCATGACCCTGCCACCTGTGATCTTGCTCCTTGCCCCAGACACTGCTGGGCCACACTCCTGCCTGCAGTCCTGGCTAGTGCAGACACCAGTGCATGGGAAACTGCCGCAGGATCCCTGTCAACACACAGTCAGGCTGGTTGGAGCTGGATCAGGGGTAGATGGCACTCGAGGAAGTCTGGGGATGGTACCAGACTGAGGGAGCAGGGGACAAGTGCCATCCTTCATCAGGACCTCAGGAACTGGAGAACTTCGTGCTTTCCAGCCTGGGCAAGCACTGAGTCCTGCCCCTGGAGGTGGCAGGAGCCAGGCAGAGATGCAGTGGGGACGTATGTCAGCTGGAGTGTGTGCATGAGCAGAGCTGGAGACATGCACTTGTTTTAATGCAACCTGACTCTCACACAGAAATACAGCAGTGGCACAGCACAGGAGGATGGATTAGTGATGACCCTAGGTCTGCAGAAAATACAGCTTGAGCAGCAGCTGGTTAGGCTAGAGCTGTGATTCCTTGCTGGAGGGACAACTGATATCTGAACTGTATAGGATTGATAAATATTTCTAATAAAATCCCATGAACTACTATTTACAGGGGAAAATGTGTGCTGCTGCCATTTTAGTTGAAAGGGTGAGCAACATGCCTGCATTTTGGCTGGAATGTTGAGTCCATCTTGTCATTACAAAGGAACATCAGCCCTCATCTTATTAATCCTTTTGGAGAATTATCTTAAAATTTGCATATTAATTTATGTACTGCATTGATGAATTTCAGGAATGAGTCAGAGATTTCCATCTGAATGTTCCTTTCAGAAAGGAGTTGGATTTCTGACAGTGGTAGCCCTTCCCTTGCACTCTAGTTCACAGTTTGGATTTTGGCGAGTCTGACTATTACTTTTTTGAGGCACATTTATGAGGAAACATATCTTTGCCATTCCAGAAGATTGGAAATACACCTAAGCCTTCAGTAAGTCACCACAGACCTGTTGTGCTTTCTTGACTTCACCCTCCTTGTATACATTGTAAATATGCACAGATTCTCTTAAGTTTATGGCAAGATGGCTCAGTTAAATATACTAAAATACAGTAGCACTGACAATTTCTGCAATAAGTCTACACGAGTTTATTATGTTTCAATTTACAGATTGTATCCAAAGCTCTAAGCACAAATCGCTGAGTCTTGAATAAGGAGATTACCTCATTCATCAAATGTCCTGTGAAGCTCAAGAACAAAAAAGATCATTAAACCCTTCCCAGACCAAACCATATGCAATCCCTGTGCAACCATCTTCCTAAAATACTTTGTGCATGGAATTAAGGAAAACACAATGGCAGAACACAAGAAACTTTGACAAAGAATACTAATAACAAAAATAGGTGCTCAGATGTAATCAGAAGTAAGTTTGCTCATGCAGTGTCCAGAAGAAGTAATGAAAGGAAAAGAAGAGGCTGTAAGGAAAGGTTTGTGGATGTCTGCAGAAGAAGAGGACAACATCCCAGATGAGTGAAGTGATTTGTGTGAAACATGGCCACAATGGGAGGGGAAGAATAAGGCAGAGAGCAGGATTGTTTAGTAGAAAAGAGGGAGAGCAGAGAAACTGACTCTTAACTTCAAGAGTAACAAAAGAGCAGAAGAGATGGTAAGGAAATGGGGAAGAAAAAAGGGGCTGCTGAGTCTGTAAAAAGCTGTGGAACCAGGGGAATGCAAAGAAGCATAGCCACCATGGGTAGCAACAAGTCAAGCCAAAAAAATCACAAGAAGAATCTGGGAGTGCCTTTGTAATCTCAGTGCATGTGACAGTACAATATAAAGAGGGATGCAACAATGGCAGGTACAAGGCTGCAGGAAAGAGGAAACAAGTACTCGTATTCCAGAGACCAGCACCAGGGTTGGTCAAACAGGTGTTTTACAGGAGTGGCCATAGCTCCCTGTGCTGGGGCTGCATGCACAAAACTACAGTGAGTCCCACAGAGGTTTCGATGGTGTTGGGGCACACTGGCCTATCTCCTCTTCCTTCTCTCCTTGTGGGCAGAGGCATGGTTAGTGCTCATTTCCTGCAGCCAAGGTTGATGCAGGTGGTATTTTTAATGGGCATTAGTGACTATGGCTTTGGGCAACACTGCAATTTTCAGTGTTTCCAGCTTATTGCTGAAGCAGACGTAAGCTCAGCCTTCAGGTCAAGTGTATTCCAGTTGTAAGTTTACAGAGGTGGTAACACTGTGGAATTCTGAGAGTGGACTGGAACCTCTGTGCTCCTCTGTAAAGCAAATCATTTTGCTATATAGGTGATGAGAAGCATGCCATGCTGAACACAGTGAAGTTTCCTATCTGGAGAATACTTGCACTATCTGAGGTCCTGCAGCTTTGAGGATCAGCTGTTTAAAGCATAAAACAAACAAAAAAAATCCTTCAGGAAAAAAATATTTTATCATCTTTGACAGCTTAGAAAACCCCTCACAATTCTTTTCTCTTTTCCAAAGCCACATACTTCCATCTGTTTCTTCTTAGGAAGAAGCAGAGATAGAAAGCTGAAATGAAGTTGTATGTTAAAGCCTTTGTTTATTCTCTAGCTCTGTGACTCACTGATCAGCTCTGTGTTCACAGTTTCTCTTCTCTTGGAATGAAGGGAGGTGCTCTGACCTAAACCTTCCCTTCTTACACCTTCGGTTGCAGATGGAAACCGTGTCCTCTAATGCCTGCTAGGGCCATGTGCCCAGCAAATGGCTTTTGACTGTGTGCACGTACAGATTTTCTTGGCTTTTGTAATTTGTGCTTCTGGTTTTAGCTTCTAAATCCATTGTCGGGGCTGGCATGGACATCCTGGCTTATCCATAACTCCTCAAGCTCTGTGCCAGCAGTATCACTTTTGTAAAGCACCCTGAGATGTATGCTATGTAAGGAGCTGTATATATCCCATTGGAATAATCTGGTGTAATAATCTGGAGGCAGCACTTATTCTCTGCAATACAGAGACATATGGTCTCATGTTACATTATTCTTTGCAACAAGTTAGAGCCTTTAGATTTATTCCTTTTTCATTCTGTTGCATGAACAGAAAAGGAAACAGAATACTGTATGCATGATTTATACCTCCAGGGATATTCACATACTCTCTGTGTTTCTTGAGTCTGGAAGGCATCCTGGGAATAACACCAGGGATTAAATTAACTCTGGTCTGTTACCTCACTGCAAAATGTGGGAGAGGGTACTGCTGCCTGAAGGGAGCAATCTCCTTTCTCCTGCCTTCCTCCAGAAGAATGGGTTCAGGCCATAGAGATATCGCACAGCTCTCTTCAAGTGTAAAGACCTTATCCCCAGAGAGCAAAACTCATTTCATGTTTGCAGATGCCACCCTCCTTGTCCACTTTGAAATGTCAGACTCTCCAGGCTTCTTGTGCTGAAAGGGCTGATCTCTGCCCTCCAGGAACTGTCAGCTTGGCATGAAAAAGAAAAACATTATATCTTTAAACAACTGCTGCAACTAAAATGAATAAACCTGCCAATGTCTGCAAATGGATCTGTTCAATAGTAGTAAATACTAGATATGTATGGAGATACATCAACAGTTTGCCTGATAGTAAATTCTAGAAAACAACAACCAAAATGTTCACCTTTTAATCTGATGGTAAATAAAAGATCTCTTCTTGATGAGATTGCCTCAGGCCTCAGAAGCCTTTTGGCAGAGATTAGCAACAGGTCATTTGGGAAACTGCCATGCGTTGGAGAGTGAAATCCAGCAGCTCACTGATCAAGCTACAGCCGTCACCCATACAGCTGTGCAGAAAGTGGTAGATGGCACAAAACCATCTACTCTGCCTCTTTGGCAGCAGATCATTGTGTGTTAAAATCCCACTGCAGCACAGATTTTAGACAGCTCTGCATTCACCCTGTTCTACCAAGGCAGCAAGACGCTGATGGGTTTGAGAGAGAGGCTGTTACTTAACTTTTCTGGCAAGCCCTTGTCAGAAAAAAAGGGCCTGAGAAAATCATTCACTCCACACTGCCCACTCATCATGGCAAAGAAGATGAGGCTCCTTCACTCCTCTGTGCCTTGAGCAGCCCCCTGTTTTTGCTTGAGAACAGGGGGACCTGTGTGTCTTTGTCTGAGATGCATGGGAGCATCTGAGCCCCTGCTCTGCCAATTTTCAGTCATATATTTAACAAGAATTACATTATTATTTTTTTCTGAAGAGAAAGGTGTCTTTCAGTTTCTGGCATTTAGAACTGTGAGGTATTTGACTGTTGCCTTGAAAGTCAAATGGCAGTGATTTATGATTCCTTTTCAATCGAATGGTATAACACACCCAAGAACCTTACCCTTGAACCACAGAGGAACAAACTTCAAGCAATTTCCTCTTCATCTGTATTGCATTCCTCTCCTCATTGAAAAAGCTCAGCACTTTTGAGCAGAAGTCACAGAAACTGAAAACCTCTGTGCCCACAGCCTTCATGTGGTGTCCCACTATGGGAAACCCTTACTTCTGCCTCCCACCTGATGAAGGAGTGAAGCAGACTGTCACCGTCTTTTCAGTCCTTGACAAATCTGGGACAGGAGTGTGTGTTCTCCAGCAATGCAGGCACGAGTATGTGACACCCCAGTAAAGTAGCCCAGCGTCCTCAGCAGGACAAGTTAGATCTAAAGCCAGAGCATGAAATGGTCACAATTTATGGTGCAATAACCACTGCAATAGCTGTCAGGGGTAATTCAGAATGCATGTCCATATAGTTATTCTCCAGCACCTGGCAAAGAAGCCCACAACTTGATTGCCTGCAGCACAGTAGGGAACTTAATGCCTGATGCAGAAGGTTATTTAGAGATCTCATACTGTGCCATCGGCTGCTGAGCTAGCAGCACATGTTGCTAAATCTGAGATGGCAGTGCAATTGCAGTAATTCCCAGAGCAGTTTACCCAATGCTTATTCCAATAATAAGGCAGAAGGAGGGAGATTTGCTAGGGGTAGGAAATCCAAAAGTGCTGCTGCCATATTTCAGGGATAGAGAAGAAGATAAGATTAATCATCTCATTTGCATACCTGTTTTCCTTCAGGTAATTAAAACTACCAGTGACTCATGTGCTGAGTTCAGTACACTGCATGGTGTACTATTTTATTTAAGAACAGCCAGTTTTCTATTTAAGAACAGCCAGTTTTGATGAGCAGGTCTGGAACAGCCTCTTGAAAGTCCTCTTTGACAACCAAACCCTGCAGGGCACCTTTGATTTTATAAAATCTGTTTCACATCACATCAAATTCAACAAGCCCAGGAACACATTTCAATACTTTGATTCTTTCTTTTTCTTCTTTTTTTTTCCTGTGCCCAGTACAAGTGGCCATAATATTGTAAAAATGAAGGTTAGTTTGATTTTGTTTTGTTCATGCTCTAAACAGCAAATAATGCAGTGACAGATGTTATACTCACCAACCAAAATCTTGTGCTGT
Source organism: Campylorhamphus procurvoides (assembly GCA_013396655.1). Classification (NCBI taxonomy): domain Eukaryota; kingdom Metazoa; phylum Chordata; class Aves; order Passeriformes; family Dendrocolaptidae; genus Campylorhamphus; species Campylorhamphus procurvoides. Next base: position 58,389 of record WBMV01006669.1, on the reverse strand, counting down.
GATTAGCTATTATTAGCATGTGTCTAATCCCCAGGGGATTAAATGGTCATCTAAGCATGGCTTCGCGTGTCACCCGTGTCTCACATGGACATAAACTAATCTGTTTTGTTGGAAACAGATGAAGTGATAAGTGTTTGGAAGCCTTCTAATTTACAGGAAACACTTCGATTTGTTCTTAGTCATAGTCCCATGTTAGAGTGGAAAAGCACAGTTCTACATCTAGCCCTGAAATACAGTTTAAGGAGTTACTGTTCGTATGACTCTTTAAGCAGCCAAGCAGTTCCACTTACCAGCAGTTCATTCCCCTCTGAACTTGCCCGGGTTGCCTTTGAAGACATGCAGATGGGAACATTAAGTCACCATATTGCATACAAAGTACCATTGCCTCCCTCTGAAGTGTAAGTGGAAGTTACACAGAGGCTAAATAAATGTTTCATCTGTCATGAAGCTAAGACTGCCTTTCCCAGACAATGGGCAACACTAAACAAACTGCCTGGAAAGCAGCACAGTTCACACCAGCTACAGGGCAAGGTTGAACCCTTCTGTTCAGGAATTCCCTGGCAAGCAGCAGTAAGGGATGTCTGCAGCAACTCCAAAACATACAGGAGGCCTTGCTCTGAATGTCCAGATCATTGGGTCAGAACCAAAAGGGTCAGGACTTCCTGGGCTTACTCCCAGGAACTTACTTAGGAACTACAGAATTATTCCTAGTGGTTATTTTCAAGGCTCCCCAGCACCTAGGAGCCTAGTGAGGGAAGTAACTGCTAGTGCTGGCAACTCCTAGTTGAATGCCTGACGTCTTAGATATCCTAGGTGAGACTGGAAGAAGGAGTGCAGGAGCCACCTCTGCAGCTGGAGAAATTCTTTGGGCACTTGAGAATGGCAGGCATGTTTTGCTGCCAAAAATATTTTCCTAGTAATTTCTGCCTTCTCACACTTTTGTGTTTTATTGCATCTCCAAGAAAGGCTTCTAGGAAGAATACTTAGGGAAGGAGAGAGCTATAGTATTTATGTACCTAGAAATGTTGACAAAATTAGCTGGGGAGAATGTGCATAAAAGTGTTGCAGTGCACACGAGAACTGGGGTCTCTGAGATTTTGATGTGAAAATATGAAGGCAAAAGAACCTTTTCGTTCCCCCCCACCCTGTATGTAATGCATAACATCTTTCTACTTTTGCGAGGGTCACCTTAATTTGAGGATGCAGGTGCCAGAAGAGCTGGTTATATATCTACTTCATGAATGCTGTCAAATTCAAACATGTGCCTCTACAGTTGAGTTTGTATAGTCTAAGTGTTTCTCTGATTAATGCTCTGTGCTTATTTTCATAAAGTGTTAGAAATAGAAAGACTTCAATGAGACAACGGTGTGGTACAATCAAATCAGCAGATTTATTAGCTTTCTGGGCAGCTTTTCCATTATGTAAAAGCTGTGTTTGTATTACTACAGCAGTCAGACCCATCAGTGTGAGGATTAAAGTTGGTTTTTACATAATGGATTATCCAAGATTAAGTGTTTTATTCAGGCACCAGAGCAAAAATAACCAATTAGTGACTTTGCAGATTCCTTATTTAAAGGCAGCTGGAGGGCATTTGACACAAAACTCTCCTGCTGCCTGCAGCCCAAAGACTGAAGCAGAGTAGTCTCAAGGATCTCCAGGATCTCTACCCCAACCAGGTAGGTCTCTCTTCAGCAGAGGTGGACCAGATTAGCATCTATTGTAGCAGGGAAGTGCAGCTTGCAAGGCAGAAGCTAGGAGCAGAGTAGCTGAGCAGGTGTTTGGGTCTTGGGTTGGTAGCTCAGCCTGGATGCTGCTCACAAGTTTTAGGTAACACTTTTATCTTGGCATTAGGACAGGTATTCAGTGTCAAATACTTTGAAAGAATGTATCATGAAGATGCTCTTTTCCCAAAATCTGACAAATATGCTGGGATATAGATAAACTGGGATACCCAAGGGCACCTAGTGGTTGTTTTGCAATGACAGATCAAGCCTCTAGCAAATTAATATTATTTATCATATTTATAGAAGGAATGGTCAGAGGGCAGGCAATACCAAGGTATATTTTACACTCCACAATTACCAGAGCTCATCAGAACATTTTCCTTCCTATGAAAACAAAATTCAAAACATTTAATTTTTATCAAATCTTGCCAACCTTATCCATAGTCTGGCTTGATTTATAATGTAGGAATACCATGAACTGCAATACTACTACTGGCAAGCATAATACTCTTGCAAAAAAATTGCCATTGATGTTCAGTTTTGGCTGAATTTAGGCACCACAATGACTCAGTAATTTCTCAGGATAGAAAGAAACTAGTTTAACATGAGGGACATGCACCTGTAGGCACAGCACTCGCTATCCCCATCTACTGCACGAAATAAAACTCTTGTGTTTGCTTTTGTCTTGCAGAATGAAGTACGCGCAGTATTTTTTCCTGGCCTCGGTCTTCTCCACTGTTGAACATAGCCTAGCTCAGAGCTGTGCAGTGGAGTCTTTCGCTGTGAAAGACAATTTTGATCCAAAAAGGGTAATTACAGTTACTTCAATAGTATATGTGAAGAAGCTTTATATACAAACTGTTTTTCCAGGTTATGGGTCATGTTAACATAAAGGGGTTCTTCACCAAAAAATTAACTTCTTTTGTATACTGTCTCTCAGATGCTGTTCCTGTGGTTTGCTCTTTTCAGTGCTGTGTAACCTTCTGAACATTATGGTGAAATAGGCCTTGAAAGTCAGGAATGTTACTCTATTAGATGTCATCTTCTGTTAGCTCAACACACAATACAGATTCCAGTTTTGAACAGTCCCATTAATGAAACAATTTAGCTCCACATCAGAGAGAAAGCTCAAACACATGTCCTGGAGTACTTGTATCCACCATCAGTCAGTTTTGGGAGTCATAGCAAACTGAAATCTTAAGTAGTTTGGTATCCTGAACACTGACTCTTGTTCAAACACATCATTTGTGCCTCTGAGAAGGAAATGAGGACTAACTTGCTGTTGGAAAGGTCTAGACTTGTGTGCCAGTACCTCTTTTAAGTAATGCTCAGCAAACATCACACTCCCACATGCAGCTAGGATATGGTGAGCACTTCCTCTCTACAAGGTCAGGTTTGGTGTGTTGGTGTCTAGGAAGAGCTTTGGGAACGCCAAAGTTTTTGCTCAGGCTCCTGTCTTTGGGAATTATGGACTTGTTTCAGGTTTAAGCACATAACTTGCCAAATGAATGTCTTTAACTTCACTGGAGAATCAAATTTAACACAGCTAGCTTCTGCTTTTCTCAGTATTTGTACTAATAATGCTAACTTTTAAGGGTCTTCCTGTCTGTCAATCACCTGTTCAGGTCTTGTTTTCATTTTACTAGATACTGCTCCTACATTTTCAGAGACACATTTTTTCATAGATCTTTTCTTGCCTTTAATCTCATTCAATTTCTCCCTGTTGCTACTCTCCCCAAAACATCCTGTCACTGAGCACATAGTCACCACTTTCTGCTTTGCTGGGTAGATATTTTTCACTGTTCAATATCAACTGTGGCCATGGCAGCCCTTAAGAGTGTCTCCAGCCAGCTTACTAAGGTCTTTGTGGCTGCAATTTGGTGTTGTTGATGGCATCTTCCAATAGGGGCAGGGAAGAAAGAACCAGTCTGACTCCCAGCAAGCATCTTAGCACGGAAGAAGCTTTCAGAGTGGGGTCATGGTGACAGGAATGCCTCACTTGACAATGAGTGCATGCACACAGCAGCACAGAGCTGCTAGACCTGCTCCTTCTGGCACAGAGGCAAGGGTTCATCAGGAAGTGCTTCAGGACCTTTGTGTTGCACACCCACCCAAACTCAGGCTTTCCCCCCATGCTGGGCAACAGGGAGTTAGAAAGGCACTACGATCACAAAATTGATTTTGTGCTGGTCTGGCCATGGTGATTAATTCAGATATTAATAAGGCATTTCCATGTTAGTATGCAGGAAAATGGTATGCCCTGGCCAAGAAGGATCCAGAAGGCCTTTTCCTCCAGGACAACATCTCTGCTGAATACACCGTGGAGGAAGATGGCACAATGACAGCATCTTCCAAAGGCCGAGTGAAGCTTTTTGGGTGAGCTCTCTTGACTTTTAGCTCTAGTTGCTGCCAAGAGGTGTTGGCTGGGGGGTCGTGGATGGTGATCTGTCCTGAGCACAGAACATAAATGGGTTTTCTTCATCCAATAGGGAAACTCAACCAAGTGACAATAGTAGAAGCTAAAAGTTAGACACTTTGAGCACTGGGTTACTTCTCATCTTGGCTCAGGTTTGGGTCCATCACAAAACTACTACATAAAGTAAATTATTAAGACAAATTTTGCATGATGGAGTGGTTAAGTAAATGGATCACAACAAGTGAAGTAGCTAGTGAAGGCTGTGGGGCTGCAAGGGCAGGATAGCTCTCATTTCACTGAGAGGTTCGTGGGAAGGAGAGGAGTGCAAGTGAGTGTTACTTTCACAGATCTCTTAGCACAGTGTTGGACAGATTTCTGAGGAAAATATGTGGTTAACTGAGATGCCATTACAATGTCTGAATGGACAGATGGCAAGAAGCTTAGAGTTTTGTCTGTTGGTCATAATTACTACAAGGAATTACAGCATGTAAAGGGAATAAATAGCTTTCTGAGTGAAGAAAAGAAAACCTTGGGCTTCTGGCAGGATTGCACTAGCAGGTGGCTATGAACCTCATAACCCTTAACAGCACAGCACTCCAGAAGATTTGGGGAAGGACAAATGAAGTTTTGCAGGCAGGCCACAGAGAGCAGGTAGGAATATTCATGAAAGGACTCTTGAGAAACCAAGTGGAGTCTCAAGGCTGCTGAGAACTTTATTTCTACAAAGGTAGGATAAAGGGGAAGCACAGCCTGAGCAAGGAAGGGAATGAGGATTTTAACATGGTTTCACAAATCCAGACAATGCTTGAGAAATTGTGCTAAACCATGGTTGCTACTCAAAGCAAACAGATACCATCCAGAAAAGGGCATTGGAAGAAGTGAGCACTTACAGCATTCTCAAAGGCTGTATGATGGTTTTTCACTAGTTTGGCAACATGGCTGTGACTATTACTGTGCTTGTAGCAGGCATCCCTGTGCCAACAGTGCTAGGAGGCACTAGAGAGAGGAGAGCCAACTCCCTGCCTCTGCCTGGGGACACAGTGAATGACCCCAAAAGAGCCCAAATGCACATCAGCTCACTCTGCAGGCTGCTAGCAGGGAGCCAAGAAACCATGTTCATCGTTTCACTCGGTGGCTGTCTGCTTGTACAGAAATGTAAAAAGCCTGCTGAACTGAAGAAGGGTCAGGGCACTGGCCCAGCCACAGCATAACAGTACAACAGACATGGGAATCAGATAGCAGCAATGCACTGTCAGTGATGGGGCAATGCATGTGTTTGTGTCAGATTTACAATACTTAATGACAAACACTGGCTGCAAATTAAGAAAGCCCATGTCCATGCTTGAGGCAGTTGTGCCCAAGTCCTGAGTGAGGGACACCCATTTGAAGTACACATGATGTCAAGGTTTTACCTTGAATCTCATGGATCTCATTGCAGTTTCTGGGTGATCTGTGCTGACATGGCTGCCCAGTACACAGTACCTGACCCAACCACTCCAGCAAAAATGTACATGACCTACCAGGGACTGGCCAGCTACCTCTCCAGTGGTGGTAAGTGAATTTCTTCAGTGGTGGTAAGTGAACTCCTCCAGCCCTCTGATATGGGTCAATTGCTTACAACTGCCTAAATGTGTGTTTCAACATATGTGCAGGAGAAAGAGTTCAGCTCAGATTGATCCAAGTGGAGACAGAGCATCCTTTTTAGGGGAATGCTGTACCCAAGCAGTGCATCTTATCTTCACAGAAGGGTGGGGATCCAGAGACTCCACAGAGCCCCCACTGATACACCATATACACTAACAGGGAGGATGCAGCTTAGAGGCATTGGGCCACACACAGGTTTTGTACAGCCAAGTGAGGTGCTGAACATAGGGAAGCACAGTTCCTGGGCCCCACTGTGGGCATTATAAAAGTGCTGTGGTCAGTCTTCCTTTTGCTCCTCATAGCTAATTGGAGGGGACTTGTGGACCCCCATTTACACTCCAGCAGCAAGGCTGTTCTCCTCAGACAGACACAGCTGGACTCAAAGAAATGGAGCTGTTAACTGAAGACCCTGTTGCAGAAACTGCTCCATGCTGAACCTCAGTTACACACCCTGCAAAACCCATCCTTTATACCTGAGTGTCCCGCAGCTGTGGAAGCTGGGGAGGACTTGGCCTGCTAATGCATAAGAAAGAAGTACACTCTGTACTGGAAGATAAGGCACATCAAATGAACTTAGTTGAACAAGGTTTGAAAGCAGGAGGCATGTTTTGCTGAGGCTTCCTGTATAGGAAATGTAATCTGTGAGGCCCATATTTAATCTGTATGCCTTTGCCCCACCACACTTGAGCAAGCAACATAAAGAGATTCTTTGTCATTGAAAACCTAGAAAATCCTAGTCTTCATAATACCTCTAGCTTAAGAAACAAAGGTGAAAATATACTGAGCACCATAGGGAACAACATGATCTCAAGATTCCCTGTGCTTTTCCCAGTTCTTCAGTTCGTGGTGTGGAGATAAGCTGGATGTGGGAGGTGAGATTTGATCCTTTGAGAGGCTATCTCTGCCACTGTTAAAGTGAGGTGTCTCCCTATGGAAGGATCCCCCTGTGCTCTGTTTTGCCCACTGTGACAAACACATGTGTTCTGATGTTTTAGGGGACAACTACTGGGTGATTGACACTGACTATGATAACTATGCCATTACCTATGCCTGCCGCAGTCTGAAGGAGGATGGCTCCTGTGATGATGGCTACTCCCTGATCTTCTCACGCAATCCCCGTGGCCTCCCCCCAGCCATCCAACGCATTGTGCGCCAGAAGCAGGAGGAAATCTGCATGTCTGGCCAGTTCCAGCCTGTGCTTCAGTCAGGTACTTTGGACTAATGAGCAAACTCACTGAGTTCTAGAGTAGGTGATTGCATTTGCTGTTGATGCAACAGAACCACAGCAAACTAAGTTGTACGCTTTTAGCAAGCTTTTTCTGATGTTAGATCTAATAAGAAAAAGCTACAAAGGGAAGTCCATGCAAGAACAAGACCCTGTTGCCATCTGATTCTGCAGCTTTAAGACTGCCCTTACAGGAATCCTGTGTGTTGAAACTGACGCTACCAGAAGATCATCTTTGTTACTCTATTAGATAGGAGAGGGATGGATGCAACAACCCAGTGTTTCTGCACTTGGAAACGCTTTTCTTGGCCACTTGGATAACAGCATCTTACCATGGGTCTGTGCAGTGTCCTCCAGGAAAGAAGGTGCCTCCAGGGAGGAGCACCCTCACTCTTCTTAGCTCCATCATGATTTGTGTCCTGGGTAGCCTGAATAGTAGGGGTGAGGGGCTCTGAGCAGTGTTTCTGATGGTGTCTCCTGGCAGTGGGAGTCAGCAGTTGTGTCACACACATGCAAAACAGATCATGTCCAAAGCTCATTTTGAGAGTTTTTCTGAAGGTAGCTGATCTAGCTCAAATGCTGTCCATGAGGTAGGCAGATAGGTTTTTAGGTCTATGCTGGAGGCAGAAGCTCCTCTTAGACGGCAGTTGAGTGCCCACACTTTTCACTACTGCCTTGCCTGGAGGTTGGCCAGGCCCGATGCCACAGTAACACATGTGTTCCACATTGTGGAACAAGGGGTAGCAGCTAAAACCTTCTGAGCAGCATGTCCTTGTGTCAGTCAGTCCTCCACTAGGGAGCAGGTGCTATCAACATCCAAGGCTGCAGGCGTGGGATGGGCATTCCTGCCCTGTACCCCTTCATATTGCCCACTGTACCAGAGCAATGTAGTGTAGCTGGTTTGCAGGCTCGTGGGTAGGTACTCAGGAAAGCTGAAAACCCGTATCTAGCTGGAAAAGGCTACCTGACTTCTATGCCAATAGACATAGAGCAGCACAAACAGCACCTTTTGCACCCCCCCATCCTAATCTTGTGCTGTGATTTGGAAGTACTCTAGGAATGTTACAGCTACAGCTTCACTGAAGACTAAAAGGCTGTTAAAGCACTTTGCAAAGTTACTTAAAATGACTAAAGTTTACCTTTTCTTTTCTTTCCAGGGGCCTGCTAAAAGTACACTCCTGATGCTATCCTTAAGCACAGAAACCAGACCTCTTGGTCTTGAAGTTGTCACTCAGCTAATAAAATAATAAAATCATAGGACTAGTGTGTTTTTCCTGAAAAAACACATGAAAATATTGGGGGATCTGTAAACTGTGTGCAATACAATATTACCTAATGTGGCATTTATCAATAAATGTTTTTAAAAAAAGCACTTTGAGACTGTTTTTTACTACCTGCTGTCACACTGGGAGCAGGAGAGAGAATGCTCACCAGGGAGAGGTGAGACAGCAGCCAAGGGTTTCCCAGCACAGGTGGGGCAGTGTCGCCCCCCAGCAACAGCCAGGGGGAGCAGGGCAAGGACTGTGAGAGGGACAGGCCTCCTGACATCAGACAAAAAACATGGTGAAAGGGCAGGTCTGGGATTCACCTGGAAGTCCAGCCAGCAAGCAAGGGCAGCAAGGCACAGACATGAGGAGGAGCCTCCAGAGAGGAGTGTCCAGCCAGAAACAGGACTGGAGAGCATGTCTGAGGCAGAGCTACCTGCAGCAAGGTTCCCAAGGGGGAAGGGGCTTGGGCTGAGCTGAAGGTTTGTGAACTATGGGCGAAGAGGATGCAGGTGGAGGTCCCCACAAAGCAGGAAAATTTTGTGGGTGCCTGCAGGGCCCTGGCACATACAATGTACCCCTTCTACCACCATTTCTACTTAAATTCTGAAGCTAGAAAACCCTCTGGAACAACTCTGAGATGAGGCTGACATTGTAATCCTTGCTGCCTAGTAATATCTCACTTCTGGTACATCTGAATAGTCAAAAGTCTGCACAGAATATTTCTAGCTAGACCCTGGACCACAAATGCAATAAAGCGATGTTCTTTTCAGTAACACTGAACATTACTTTAAATGAGCAGTTACTTGCATTTCTAATGGCATAAACAGTAGTTTACCCTGCACTGCCTTCATCATCCAGCTTTCAGTTCCTGAGAGGTATAGAACTGAAAGATATAGAATGGACAGGTATGCCCAAGAATTTCATAGACATGGAAAAAAAAATAGTATCTAGAAAACTCCATGCAGAAAAAAAGGTAACTCAAGTCACTATTATTGACATGTACTTCCCATTACTTTTAGTAAAATCACACTCCCTTGAATATTTCCTATTAATAAAACGACCAGTCTAGAATGTCCCCAGCACTCTGCTGATCCCTGCAGTTTGTTAACAACACAAATTTTTGTAAGCTGTGCTTACCAAGCATAGAGGTAAGACCAAGGTGAACAGTTCCTACCCCTGCAGCTTTCAAAAGGCATGTGGCACAAGGTTGATGTTAAGACCTGCAGAGCACTACACTATTGAACAGCTTCTGCGAGATGCTTGCACAGTCTTATCTACAGTAACTGATGATTATCTTCTGCATCTGTTGAAAGGAACATAGTAACCAAACACTCTTGTCCAAAACCAGAGACATTATCCCAGGGATGCAGGCAAGTCTCTCAAGCTCATCTCTCCCAGGATTCCCAGGCAGTACTCATAAGGCTCTCAACCAGCTACAAATAAAGGTGTTCCTTGCTCTTCAGGTCTTGGGAAAGCTACCCTGACAGGTAACAAGATGGTGAACTACCATCTAATGCTAAGGACAGATACTGAGGAGTAGTAGCAGGCAATGCTGACAAAACCCCACAAAGATAAAAACTGCCAACTGTTGAAAAAATAACAGCCTTTTCTGCTGGACTAAGTGCAAGGTCAGTGTGTTGACTGAATGTTCACCACTTGCACTCCTCTCCCATGAGGAAGTATTGAGGTGGAATCTGTGAACTTAGGACTTGTATCACAACTGATTAGACAACGCTAACCCTTAGTTGAAGGAGTGTGGCCTTTGGCCAGAACATTCAGACCAATACTACCAGTCTTAGAAAAGTGAGATTTTTAATATCCATGGTTATAATAATTGTATGATCAGAGCAGATAGGAGTTCTAGCAAGAACAGATGTCCTATATATAAGACCAAGTGCATCCTAACAGTGCTTAATGTAGTCTATCCAGATGACTTATACAGTGAAGTCCCTCCTCGGTCATGTAAGCTTATTTCTTCTGGCTCATAGGAACGTAGTGGTGATTGTGGGTGAATACACCACAGAGTTATACACACCCCAGGAATCTGACTTTTACTTGGGGGAACATGTTCCCGTCGGGACCACAAGCAGGCTCTCACTGTATAATCTGGTGAGTGAATAAACAGATGGCTGTTAGCTCATACCCATTTCTTTCTAATAACTGCAGGAAATGTGAAAGATGAGGTAAGGTAGGGCAGGCAGCCACGAGTGTATTCTGATAAGATTTACACTTCTCTTGAAATTCCATTGAGTTCAACATGAAACATTTAGGGTATATCTAGATGCAGACAATCTTCTGTTGTTTGAGCTGGCTGATGAAAAGCAGTCTATTATTCCTGTTTTTTAAGTGTGTGTATAGGTCCCAAGTCATAATCTTTGTCCTGCACAAACTTTCCACTAACAAGCAAAAAGAAAAAAAATTGTTTACGAATTAAAAGTACTGTTGTTTTGTCCTCAAAAGGTCCTTTAGTGCTGGCAAAAAGACCATGACCGTGCAACAGCAGGAGGAACCCTGCAAGGATATTGTCCTTCACACACCAGTGAACCTCCTCCCAGCAAGGGCAATGCAAGTCCTGAGATCTGATACCATGCCGAGTTTTACCAGTTTTCCCTGGGCTGTGGAAATCTATGCACTTAGGTTTCTACTTAAGCCTTGACATTTTTTATGGTAAAGTTCTTTTCATGCTTCATTTTTACATCATGCTGGAACACGGACCAATCAAAGTGTCTCTTATACCTTGTCCTGGTACTGGCAGCGAGCAGCTGTGTGGTACTTGGGTTGCTGGCTGGGGTCAAACCATCACCACCCTTGAGAACAGTCTTAATTCCCAAGTAGTTACTGACACAAGACTTCTAAGCAGTTTCTACAACACAATGAACAGATCCTGTTTTTACTGGATTCACGTGAAAGGTTAAAAACTGGTTTTATTGGGTAGCATAAAACATGATAACAAATGCAGCATATACACAATTAGACAAAAGAAAACACTCAACTGAAAGGTTCTTTCAGTTGCAAAATTGCTATATAGTTGCAATATTGTTATATAGCCTCAAAAGCTTTTGTTTGAATTGCAGGCAAACAATCTCATCTTGCAGTTGCAGTTAGATAATCTTATTTGGATTTATGGTCAGCCAGAGTCACACCTGACTGCTCTGCGGTCTCGCTTTGGTTCTGATATTGCAGAACTACCTCCTACTCACACTTAGTGCTATGCACATCTGGCACTTCTGAAAACTCAGACTGTGATGAGGGGCTGATCACTGCCTGGCAACAGGGAATATTAATTAAACATGCAATTTTGGAAGCACTATAAGACAGAGTCAGCAACAGATGGTTACAGAAATCTCAAGTTTCAAGTATTAAATAGTGTTTTTCTATAGACATTAAATTACAAAAAAGACAAGGGCATTCCCAAACTTCTATACTTTGTTTGAAATACATTCAAGCCTAGAAATACCAAAATATCTTTCCTCTGTAATTGTTTATACATGTTCATTCCTTAAAGGAATAAGTTCATAACAAAGCAGCTAAGAAGATTTTTCAAAGAAATCTTCTATTTTTCATGGTTTGCACATCTAGACATTTTCTTCTACATCCCTGAATAATAAAATCAATATGCTTCAAAACAGGTTTTTGTTGTTGGGTTTTTTTTTCCAAACACCTGCAGCTGGTGCATAGTCCTTGGTTTGATAAAGACTGATATATTCTGATTGCCATAGTGGGAAAATTTTAAAGCAGAAGGCTACTCAAGTAGGACATCCTAACAGAGTAAACTGTCCTCTCAATCTCCTGTATCTTCCCCTGCTAAAATCTCTTAAGACCCTATATTTTTCTCTACACAATTTTTTGTTGCTGTTCCACCTCATACTAGCAAAACAATATGTCTTAACTGCTATATTTTCTTTAAATGTGTATTCCGATTCTTCTCTTTATGGGCAGTTACAACAACTTTAAAATGTATTTTTACTATCTCCATCCAAGCCAAACTTCTCAGTAACTTTTTTGAAATTGAGAAGGTTATCATTTCAGTAGGCTCAATAGCCCTCTTCTGTTCTGCCTTATGGACAAAGAACTAGGATGAGGATGTGACAAGTGCCCCTTACTCAGACTTCAGTGAGACAAGAAATGTTTCATCTGAATCTTTTAAGGCTAATTTTCAGAATAAACACATGAACAAGCAATCAGAAAGTAAGATACAAGGCCACATCTCACATATACTGATTTTTTGATTATGCTTCTTTTCTGTGCTGTAAAAGTGAGGGCATTTGAGGTAATCTGGCTCTCTCCTACTGTGCAAACTTGTTTTTTGTTTTTGTTTTATTTTTGCCTGAGACCTGAATGTTTCATCAAATATGTAGTCTTTGTTATTATGTTGGTGAGGTGGCTGATGTCAGCAAAGAGAGCAGTAGGGGATTTGTTTGTATGTCAAAGTCACTCCTCTTATGGAAAACATTCCAGCTGTTTTCACTGGCATTATCCTTCTCTATACAAGCCTTTTAAAGACACAGCTCAAACTGTGCCAGTTGTGAAAAGGATAGAGTAAAAAAACATCCCTGCAATTTCAGGGAATTTTGCTGTTTACATGAAGTGTTTGGTGGCTGCAAGCACAGCCGGTGGTGTTCTGTAGCCTGTGAGCTAGGGCTATCACACATTTGTGCATATGCTCCACAAAGCACAGAGGCTCAAACTGTTCTTGGTTAATTTTCTAAGTGGTGTGAGTAGCAGCCCTGCTACATTCAAAAGCATGTACTCTCCTGCACTATGAACACACAAAAGGCTCTAAGTGGTTTCAGCTTTCTCCTGACCATCCAAAACTGAGTGGTCACTTACAATCTGAGACGTGATGCATGCTCTGGGGAGACCCTAGCTGTAAGAGCTGCAAGATGCCATGCTAAGTGACAGTAATGACGAGGAAGAGGGACTTTGCGGGTTAGAGTCTCCGCCACAAAGAGGCAGTGGCTGATGGCCATCATACAAACAGGTGACTTGGGCAAAACCAGAAAATAGAAAAGGCAGGGAAGTTTGGAGGCCAGGGCTTTCTGTGCTTTCTTCCCCTCTGAGGATGAGCCACTACCCCTTCCTCTGCCTATGGGAAATAGCTCTGGCATCCAAGTAACAGTCACAAAATGCTGAGAGCTGGGTGCAAACCCCTCTGTGAAAGAGTGGAAAACTTCATACACCTGAAAACATGGTAAGTGCTCTGAAATAACCCACTGTGAATAACCAGCAGGCAAGAAGGGATCTTCACTTCATGCTTTGGCTGTTCGGTTGCTGTGCACTTTTCCATCAAACCATTGTGTCAAGACAGCCTGGCACCTAAGGTAGGCAAGTTTACTCTCAAACAGGTCCTCCTATGCCTCTGCCATCCTCACCCACACAGTGAAGCAATGGTCCTGTTCCTGCTGCATTTTGTGGCCTCTATAAATCTTTGCTTGTCCTGGTTTATTAGCTCAGTGTAAAAGAGAGAATAATAAATATTTATTCCCATAATTCCTAGTTAACAAGCTGAATCCCAGTCCTATGGCAGCCTCTTACCAGTTGGGTTGTCACATGTGGCTGTTCGATAATGCTGTCTTTCAGTTCTGTGAAGAGTTAATAGGGGCAGTTGCTTCTAACTTGCATTCCTAATTTGCTTCATCAGGTTCTTCTCATACACCCTCCTCACCCTGGGAGGAGTTTATTTTTCTGGGGAGTTGCCATTTCCAGGGAACATACACCACTCTGACACCAAGCCAGGCACCACTCTTCAGAGCCACTTGAAAGCTTCAACATACCGCACGGGAAGAGAGGACAGGCCTGCCTTCCCCCAGTAGTCAATGGCACGCACTCTGTAGAAGCCGGAGACTGAGCTTCCTGCAAATGAAAAGGTTAGAAATGTCACTGTGAAATGCTGACACCTGTGGCACCAGGAGGATGTGAAGCATGTACTATTCCTATAAAATGTAGGTTTGTGGAATGGGCTGGGGAAATCAGTTCTGCACCCTATGTAAATGTGCCTCTGTGTGTCTAACTAAAAATGATTATAAATTCCTCATGCTGAAATACTCGCTTTTTTATCTTATTGCACCAAGGATGTCCTCTCTCCTCCTTAGGACTTGCAAGTACAGCTACAGGACTGTTTTACCAGCAGTCTCTCTGGAAGAGGAGACTATGACATACCCTTCAACACAGAACTAGCCATTTCCTTTCTTTTTCTGACTTGCTTTTCTGCCTCAATTGTGCCTTTCAAACAGATTATGTGGGGACAGGCTCAACAAAGCAGCAGAACAAGAAGCTCACAGACTGCCTTGAAAACCCTCTGCTCAACTCAGGAAGCAGATCACTTACTTTAAAGGTAGGGGAGTTGCTGTTCTGTGGTTCTGCTGTTTTTTATCCCTGCTCCAGTTCAAAGAACACAGCTTTCCCTAGTAGGGTCTTTGATCCCACAAGCAATATAAATTTGGTATTCCTTTACTTACTTTTATGTGTGCTTTAGTACTTTTATTCAAAAAGAAAAAAGATGCTGGAAGTAATGGGTGAGGAGGAAGTACCTAGCAAAAAAAAGCTGCTGAGTCATGAGATTTTTTGAGCAGTCTTTTCTTTTTTTGTTGTTGTTTTTGAAACAAACAATTGAAGCTGGGATGTAATATTATAGTATAATATAATAATGAATACTAATTTCAGAGATTTGCCTTAGCCATGATTTACAGCCTTTGCTTACTTGGGTAGGCTTTCCATTGTGATAATAGCTCTGAACTTTATTATGCACCCACTGCTCATGTTAAGATTTTCTCAAGCTAAGATGAGCTAATGTTTCTGGTAAAAACATCCCTGAATTGCTCTTTATTAGTATCACTATGAGGCAAGGTCTGTCTGGTTAAATACAACTCTAATCAGTGTTTATTATCAATACCTGTTAGACAGTCACGTTGCAGACTAGATCGCATTCATTTTAAAAAACCAACAGAAAATATCCAAATAACACTATCTTCTTTCACTTGGCTGTTTCATTTGGGTAGACTTCTACAGCATGTTGGCTATACTTGAGGAGAAATGACCACATGTTCTGGGAGCTTTCCCTTTTTGACAAAGATGAAACTCACTGCCCTCTAATGTGAAACATTTACAACTTAAACAGCTAGTCAGGGCTAAGAAGAAAGCTCTAGGAAACAGCAAAGAAGATGTCACTCCTTGTTCTGGTGTTCAGACAGCCAGGACAAACTTTCTTACAGAATGACCTCTTCTGTTCTTACAGTGGAGCATCTCAATAGCTTAAGATTGCCAAGACATAAAAGAAATGTGTGACCATGAAAACAGAATGGTGACCTTCCCCTGGAGCAGATCAGAACACAGTACTTGCAAGACAACCCACCCCTCCATGGAAAGGTGGGCGTGACCTCTCCCTTATTTGTGCCTTGATGCTATACCCTTAGGCAGTCTAACATGTCAAGGCTCAGTGGTATAAAAGTGTTACCAAGGCAGTTTGATCCTATTGCCCTGCTCCAAGAGCACTGTACAGATTTTGGCAAAGGCGTGGCCAGTACCTGTGGGACTGAACCTCAGACTTGCCTTGCTGTGAGTCTTACTCTCAAAAGCACAACACCAAGCTGTGGTCATGCAGAGCCACCTTTTTTTTATTGTCATTTTTGCATGTTTCAACACCAGCTACAAAAGGGCCTGCTTAGCTTCTCAGGGGTCTTCCCAGACCTGCAGCTGGGTGAATTTGGCTTCTGTAACAAGAAATTTATCCAGGGCAATACTACTAATAATATCCTCATGACTATTTGTCAATAAGTGTTTGTCCTTGAGAATAAGGGTCTCACTGAAAATGTGGTCCTAAACAAAGGGATGTGTTCTTATTTGTGTTGGGAGTGTATGTTACCAGCCAGTTATCTACCTTCACTAGTTACTAAACAATGTTTAACACATGCATGAGTGGCAATACCAATAAGACAGATCACCTAATATGCATATTCTTGCCATACCTGGACTGTAGACAAAGAGAGTGAATATTGTGTCTTTGGCATTAATCCGCTGGTATGCTTTTCCATCTGATGAGAATTCCACTTCGTATGTCTTTATACACCTAAAAAAGAAAACCAGACAGCTCAGTACATACAGCTGATACTGTGTCAAGCAATCAAATAGTAGTCTTTGGGCCATTTCAACAAGAAGGCCAAAACCAGAAAATAGTTGATTCACTCTTATCAAATGCAGGATGGCATAAAATGTCAGTATTATGAATAACCAGGGCTCTAAAAGCCCACAGAAGAGCATCCAGGCTGACTCACTACACTGGGTAGGTGCAGCATCTTTTACTCCCAATCGAGGGTTACCAAGGCTGAAGAGTCCAGGGAGACTGGCTTGAAAAGGAGCTAAGTCAGTGCTTCCTGAGGTAGTCTAGTTGTACACTGGATCACTTCTGACAACTCACTTACACTGAGTTCTCAGTCCAGTACAGCTTCCTGAAGCAAGAAACTGGAGGATTTCTCTTCCAGTTCACATCCCTTATGGAGATTTGCAAGATCCCACCTTAGGCATTGAATGCTGGTGAGCAAGACGAAGATTCCTTTGCCCAGGCAGCAAATTAGTCAGAGCTGCCCTCCGTAATTAGTGCATGTAGGTCCTGCAGTTCATTGTGTCAGACAAATGCACTGTAACATCTCTAAAGGAGCAATTATTCATTAATTTGTGAACTTGTTTCACTCTGTAGGACTGGCAACAACGCAGTAGTGCGTCAGTAATTCTGTTGAAACCATGTTATTTTAAAAGCCACTTACTTTGAATTGACAGAGTCATCATCCCACAGCACAATCACCTGCCCCTTTGTGAGAGGGATGAAACGAACGCCAGTCACCTGTCAAAAGACATATGCTCTTGTAAGAAAACTGTACAAACCAATCAGCCAGGTCAGATTTCTCTGTTCATTCTTCCTTACTAATTATTTGCTTTGCTTTTTTTCCATTTAGACCAGGTGAAAAACAAAATCCCTGGCTCTGTGGCTTTGCAGCCTATGTCTCTCACCCATCAATCTTGCAGGCGACCTTCAGACACTCTGGGCACCACTATGAACATGTGTGAAACTGAATGAGCAGATACAGATCTCTAATATATGGCAGTCACAATTCTGTTTTATCTTTAGTTATCAATTATTAACTGGAGAGCTTTGTCAAGGATGGTAGCGTATCACGTTATTTTTAAAAAGATGCTGCACTTTTTTGTTCTGCATTATTATTTTCCCACCACGGATAAAATTCCATTTGTCTCAGTGATGGCTCCTATCAGTTGCTGTGTAATGCTTTATCTTGAATTATACCTTAGAGAACCTTCTCACCAAAGGAAAGAAGAACTGTCTTTTAGCAAATAGTTGACTCAAAAGTTAGTCTGGCTCTCCCTAGTAAGATCTCAAGCCGGGACTAGTTTCTCTTTTGGTGAGTCTGACAGTAGAATTCAATACATACTTGACCTGGAGCAGATCGAGGTCTAGCACAGATGTGGACAAGAAAGACTGAGGGAATCGGAAAGTCTTGCTTCAGTGTCAGGATGCCACCTTCAGGAAATGGGAATGGGCCTGTTGCCAGTGGGTCCTGTGAAGACAAAGAGTAGTGTTGTGAACAATCTTTCATTACAGAACCCAAAGGCCAACTGTTAAATCAGTGTAAAGTGTCTGTGTATCTACCTTGGGACTCTAAATTTCCAACAGAATTGGTGTTGCTAAGTGGCTTACAGCTACCTAAGTTCTTCAGTCTGGGAAACTTGTCTATCACACCTCTTTTCCAGCTCTTCAGGAAACAGAGTGTTTGTCCATCTTACAACCTGGGCTGACCACAAATGCCCTTTAGGCACACACTGTCACTTCTAATAGCCTCCCATGGATGCCTTTTAGGCTAGAGATCTTTACAAACCATGCCCGTCTGTTCACAGTGTGCAAAGAAAGCTGTTGCTAGCTACAACAATCACACAGCTGGTCTCTGAGGACGAGGTTTCACATGATGGACAAGAGCATCTAAAACCTTGCTGCTGCCCTTTTAAAGGAAGATCTGATGGCTACTGTAGTGTCCAACAGGCCTTAGTCATTTACGGTGACTGGGAAGAGAAGGCATAGTACTGTACACCAAAGTCAGAAGGCAACTACTGTTTGTGGGTCCTGAAGGGGATAAAGGTGGCCTCCTCCATTTTAACCAGTGGGTCTGAATGCATAAAGAAACTATGGGAGAGGAGCTGAAGTGACAGGTTGCTTCCATATTTTCACACACTGTAAGTTATCTCCACATGGCTTTTATCCATAAGGAGAGAATTCTCAGAGAGGACTGACTCCTTAGTTACCCCTGTAGTGCATTCAGCACTAGTGAGAATAAGGGAAAATTTTACACCTCAGGGAGCTGGTTTTGTTTTCTATTATCCAAGGGGTTCATTTCAACTCTCTAATGCAGCAATTTGACCCTTCTGTAATATACACAAGGCATGTGACTTTTTTGGGGGGGACAGAAATAACCGGTCTCAAAGCTCAGTGATGTTTCAGAGAGAAAGTGGAATTTCCCCAACTGTGCCTCCTTAGTTTATGGGTAGGCCAGTAGCAAAGAAGTTGGTCATCTACATGTAGTATCTTGTATAACATAAACACAAAGATATCAGTTGCATATCAGCTACATTTCTCTGCAAGACTACAAGTGCATTTTTGTGTGTATATGAGAAGTGCATGGCTGTGGGCTACGGAAATTTTAATTACCTGGACTATCAGTCTTGTCTTTTTCATAAGCACTTCACACATACAACACTTCAAGAAAAAACAGAGTCATACCTCAGCATCCCTTATTTGCTGGAACTGTTCTGGAGAAGGAAAGTCAGGGCTTCCTAGGTTTTTCCACTCCAGGTAGGGATTGGTTTGGTTGTTATCCAGATAATATGTCACATACACCAGCTCTTTAGGAACAAAAATGAAAGACAGCAAACTCTTTACATGGATTTAAAGATTAAAAAGAACAAATTAAGCAGGAGGAGTGTAAATCACTTCTCAGAAGTGATTTCAGCACTTTGGAGCCTGGCACCCACTGTAAAGTCCCATGGCTTGCACTCTTAAAAGGCTCTGCAGTTTACATTTGCCAGGTTCAAACTTCAAGCTATTACTTCCATAACCAGAACTGAAATTCTCTTTTCACACAGCTGCTGCACATATTTGTTAGGCAACTTCATCAGCTGTGTAATCACATGGTCATGTTGGCTGTCTTGGCGTCATCTCATTAAGGGAATTGTTCCATGGCAACATCCAGCCACGGACACTGAGATTAATAGCTTTCCAAAAAGGCAGCACTTGGCAGCTGCCACTAAAGGCAGGGTCAAAGTGTAGGCATTAGGAAAGAACTTTTCCTAGAAGAACACCATAATACCTCAGAAAATCTAGGAGGGCCCAAAAGATGACAGTTACCTAATAAAACTCTTGCAATGAAAGGCAGCTAAGCAGATGTGTTTCAACAGATATTCTGCGCTAAAGATCAATTGTATGAGCTGCCTACATGATATTTGTTTACCTCTGAGATTGGGGAATTGGGTGGCATTCACTGTGACGGTACTGATGTTGGATGAAGTCCTGTTATCCTCACTTGAATACATCAGTAGAGCTGCTTGCCAGCTGTCTGAGGGTTGCATCTCACTTGGGGTGTGCACAGATGCCAGTACACCAATCGTGCTGTTTTGAGTGCTTTCAGCTCCACTGCTCTTCACTTCTGCAAAAATCTGCTTTTCTCCTTTAAAAAATGTGACAACTCTGTAAGCATCACTGTTAGTCAGTCCTGTATCAGTTTCTGATACAGGAAGGGTCAAAGCACACAATGTAGGTTGAGCTATGTTCTACATTATTTTACCAGTCAGAGGATTCAGTCATACTTATTTGTTAACAGCAGAGTATGCATATACTATAGTAGTTCTTATGCTTAGCAGTTCAGCTAGCAACATGTAAGCATGTGACAGTGAACTACGTTTTTCCTTTAGTGTATTGCATGAGCCTTCTGGCTGTGGGGATTTTTTAAAGTCATTTGCAGCCTGATGGCAACCATCCCTTGAGCTACAAGAGGGAAGTACCAGTCAAAAAAAAGGAGTGGTTGGCACATAGTGAGTAAAAACAAAACAGTAAGTTAAATCAAATAGATAACGGACTGTCAGTAATATTTTCTGAGCTACTAATTTCTCTGAGGAAATGAAATTTAATTTTCTTAATGAAACTGGTAAACAGAGGGTAGGAAAAATCCTGCTTTTACGAATGGTGAGACAGCTGGAACAACCTCTCTTGGGCAGGAAGCTTCTAGGCAGGATGTGCTCTTTAATCAGAGGTTACTATACCTAGCAGTGCCAGCAAGCCCATGACAGTCAGAACTGGTTTCCGCACCATCTGGACGTGAGGTGGCTTTGTATTGTTCATCTGAAAACGTGCTGTCAGAGTCCGCTGTGTGAAGTAATGGGGGTAGTAGCTCAAGAAGGCATTGTCATTACTCAGCAATGTGTAGTTGATGGTGTTGTTGGCTTTGGAAATGAGCAAGTTTTGGTGCTGGATGATTACCTGCAAAACCAGAAAGGAAATAAACCTTCACCCTGGAGAAAATCAAACAAACACACAGTGTCTGTACATTTTTAAAAACCTTTATAGCATACTGAAAAGAACTGTCACTCTGCCTTTTAGAAAAGTTTGAAGAACAAAACTGTTCATCACAACTCTTGGAAAGACTATACTTTAGGTGATTCATTAATCACTGTAAAATCTGAAGTAACTACATAGTTTTGCCAGTAATAAGCCTCTGAAATAACTATTACTAGTACTTTGCATAAATAACTAATACATTTCTTTGTCTACTGCACTAAAAATGATGCTCCTCTTTCTTGAATATTTAATTAGTAAACTGGATTTACCATCTGAAATAAATGGTTCTCCGAATCTGGAATTACTTTGTACTTGCTGTACCAGTGTCTGGGAGCTGGTTCTGGAATCAGTTTCTCAATGAGTCATTTCTCCCACTTGGTGCTAACTTGGAATTCGTTCTCATGATATTTCACTGGTTGCTGTTCTGCTTTCTTGCAAAATGTCAGAGTTTCCAAGCTCTCTGTTTGTGTCCGGTTATCAGGATCAAGCAGAACTTCAGAAGTCTGACAACTGAACAGTCTCACAATTGTGTCCATGAAGGAACATAGGGCTTCAGCTTCTGTATACCCAAGTGTTAACTTTTCATTGGATGTGTCTTTTTCTTCTCCCTTCAAATCACAATGTCACAACAAATACTGTTGCGCTTGCAAACTCTCTGCAATGCAGTCCGTAACTTGTTGCCTTAGAGAAAACTGCTTGTGTACACAGCCTAAAGGAACCTGGAGCCTTTGTCTCCAGGTGAGCAGTTGATCAGATGTATCTTTTTTCTGGGTGACATACCTGCCCCTGTGTTTGGGAATTACTACTTTGCATAGAAGCACTTGGACTCTATGTGCTGGATAAGGTAGTGGCTCATTAAGCACCAAGACGGCAGAGGAAACTATTGCTATGCAGGGGAAGAGCTGAGCTTGTTCTGGCCAGGGGACAATTACTGCAGAGGCAGGAATGTTGAGCATTCTCTTCTCTTTCTGCTTTTCTGATCAACATCAGTAATTACTGAAAGTAATTAGTAAGACCTACATGTACAGTCATTATCCAAAACCAAAGAATGGGCTTATGCTGAGAATTGAAGGGACTTCTTAATTATACCTGATGTCTCTTGATGAGATAAACTTATGAAGGAGATGGGAAATAATGTCTCACATGTGAGGTGACAGCTAGCAGCAGTGAGATCAGAGAAGCAGCATCAGATCATGGAGACAGCATGTGTGGGTATAATCAGATGGATCTAACTGGGCAACTGTACACAGTATCTCACATGTTCTCCAACTCACTTCTCTAGCACTTCTCTGACTGGTTCTCAGTTTGGTTTTGAGTTGTTTCGGGCTTTTTTTTTTAAGGAAAGATAAAGAAAATTAATACAAATTAAATCAAGTTACTAAAACCAAACTATTCAGGGAAACCTCAACTGTATCAATAGGAAACTCTTCTCTTTTAGGATCTAATAGTTCGAGAAACTTCTTAAAAATTAACTCTAAGTCTTCTTTTCCTACTGCATTAACACATCAGGAGACATTACTGTGACAAGACTGCCAATAAACTAGTACCTTTATAACCATAGCTGCATACGTCACATCTGCTCGCCAGAGCTGTGGAATGGACCATCCAACCATTGGATCTGCTTCATCATTATATATGGCAACAGAAGAAAAATTTGGAAACAACTTCTGAATTTGTTGAACTGCTTCTACTTCTTGTTGCAAGATGTAGAGAGAACTCCCATCCCCCTGCAACAATATTTCATATCTGCTTAGTGAAAGTGAGCGAACAGTAGTAAACACAGACATAACTTACAGACTTAAGTATATTCTGAAAACATGTTCCTGAGTCCCTGAGGAGCTGTGGACCAGACAGTATTAGTATTTTTACCTCATCCGCTACAGCATGTGCTGTTTGCATGAGCTCCTCCTAGAATATAAAATGGAAAAGAAGTAGAGGAGTCATTTCCCCCCGGGCATTAGGCAAAGGCAGATTTGCTTTGAGCAAAATTTTGCAACTGAACATCTTGAAAATTTTGTAAAAGTAGGTAAGCCATACTTTGTGCTATAGGCTGGACAGTCACCTTCATCAACTTCATAAATCAGAATAAAATTTAACTTTGGTTGAACTGATTGAAAAATTGGCTTTGAACTGAAATCTTGGACTGACCTTCTTATGGAGAGAGATGTAGTCCAGCCTTACACCAGTCTCCCCTGTGAAGAAGTTGGTCCCATTGTAGCAATGACACAGAAGATTCCAGCATATGGGTGACCTGGGTAAGGGGTGGAAGGAATCCCCAGGCCCTCCAAATTTCAGAAAAGGGCTGGCTGCTCTTAATCCTTCTGAGCAAGCATCATAATAGTTGAGAAACCCTGAGGTCCAAGCAGATGCATTTATCAAAGATGGCAACTCAAATCAGAAACTAAATCTAAAACCACAAAGAGATGTTATAACTCTATACTTTGAATTACTGGCAAGACCTCAAAAACTGGGGCTACCTTTTCCTATGCACTGACACCACAAGACATCAAAACCCCAGCTGCATTCACAAGGTTCTTCCAAAGGTCTTGTCTGGACAGGTTCCTAAACCATGCAACTGTCAACAGAGATTTTTCCTCCACTCCACCCTTCAATCCCGTACTCCCAATAACAGTACCTTCTAACCAATTAATGAACTGCATCTTCTTAGTGTAACTCCTGTTTCTTTTTCCCTGTTCCACTATCCCCATATGTATACTGATGTCCAAGCAGGGAATAAAGTGTAGTCAGTAACATGACCTTAGCCAAACAGACTAGGTGTACCTGTCACATTCCTCACCATTCCTATCTACCTTACTTCTTTGCCTGTGTAGCTCCTATCTCACTGACCCCATTCCACTCACCCCACATACCTGTCTAACTTTACCATGCAAGTAAGTGCTTCAAAACATACTCACCTTTCACTGTCATAGACACATTGTCAAAGTCGTGGTGGTCTGGTTCATTCCATGTTTCAAAATTCCATTTAGCAACATGCTCCAATCCATACCTATCTGTAGGGGAGGCCTCATTTATCAGTGAATGGCATATTCAGACAATACTACCACTGACCATGACAATTTTATCAATCAGGGCTGCAGGTGAGGCACAGTACCCAGAACTATAACTACATCATTTCCCTCATGATTGGTATTTTCAAAATGATCTCTCATTTTTGATGAAATACAGCAATATTTGAAAAAGATGAAAGGTGAGAGGGGGTGAACTCCAGCCTTGTGGGCAGGACACTCACCTACCCTTAATTTAGGCTGAGACTTCTGTCTCATTAGAAATATTTGAAGTTGGCATGCAGGAAGCATTCAGGTTATTGAGTCCTAGTGCAAGTTAGTGGTTTACAACCACAACAATGTAACTAAGTTAAAAGTCAGTCCTTAGAGGCAGGCCAAACATGCTACCCAAAACACAGTATTCATTCTGGATGTTGGTCACGGAACAGCAAAAAACAAGGCTACTATGCCATGGTCTGATCTGGCTTTTTGTTTCCGAGTTCTGAGCTGAAACCCTGGGTCTTGAAATTGATTACAACACACTGAGAACTTTTTGAAGTAGCTAGAAAGCACTACAACAGAAAAAAGAGCAAGCTTTTTTTTTATTTTTTAACTTACCTATGTATCTGCTGGCCAGAACTGTAATTAAGTTTCGCCATCTTACTACTTGTTCTTTATCTTCAAAATCTAAAAAGCATCTTGTTGGATTCCCCATCAATTCAAATCCTAAAAAAGGCATAAGGAATTGGTCTCCTTTTTCTGTAAATGCTATCTTGTTTTGATTAATGAAGGGGTTTATCACATTATCTGAAACAAACTCGCTAATGAAGAAGAATCATTAAATGGGGTTTCTTTCCTGTTTTGACATGTTCCCACCAGAAATATTTCATATTTGAGGTTGTTCACATTTGCTACTTGTCAGTGATTATAGTACTCAAGACTAAAAATTGCCAACATAAATGCAGGGTGCAGAGAAAACTTTAAATAGTGGACACTTGCAGAAATTCACAGGAGGTTATACCTTGAGTATCTGCTTGTCTGACCCTTTTAGGTACATGTCAATGGGTACAAAGTTTTCTCCTCTTCAAGAGAACTCATTTCCAAATTCATACACCTGAAACTGCCTTTGAAAGCAATGTAAAACCATTTGTGTTGTTTTAATTGCTATAATATTGTTTTGCTCACACTGTTTATATTTGGACATGAAGGCAAGTAGGCAAATAATGATTTATCAAAACCAGCTTTATCAAACAGCTTTGAAAAACCTCCCCCAAAATTTTCTGTGTACAATACAGGCAAACAGAAATACCAACCTGTGAAGACAGGGAGCTGCACTTACCTGGAATTAGCTTATTTTCCCACAAACGATCCAGAAGATTATCCAAGGCAGTAAAATTGTAGTGAAGCCTGCCATTCATCACTCTGAAGAATACAGGTAATAAAAATTACAAATGTAAGTATTATAGCAAAGGTAGCACTTGGTAGTAGATAATGGGTCAGATGGCTTTCTTCTCAAAATTGATTTGTAACTAGGGTTCTTGGAATTGTACACAAACTCCCTTCCTCTAAAGTCAGGGGTATTCACCGTAAAAAGTCATGTGTCCTGACCAATCCATGTGCTTTTCATATTCCGGCAGCAGCCACAGAAGCAATATAATGAATCTGCTTGTTGAATTTTGATTTTTTAACAGAATATTATTTCTAACTCTTTACCTAGATTTCCTTGGTAAGCTGTTTTTCCATCTGATTACCCACTGCTAGGCCCTGATTACCTGCTGTCCCATAAGCAGTCTTTCTTAATGTTCCCTTAATTTGTAATATATAATATAGCTTTCTAAATGGCTCTTCTTCAGCTGAAAAATAACTTTGCTTCTTTCAAAGAATGATGAATTTATGCACACAATGTTTGTTATTTTTATTTCATTGTAAGCATTTCCTTAGTTATTCTCCTGTGCTCCCCGGATCTCAGGCTGCAATCGTTTCATCCACCTTTGAATAAATGCATTCAAAGACTCTGGAGCAGCCCCATGATGAATCCCTGTGTGTCAGAAAGCAGGAGCACAGGTAGTAAAATCTGGACATGTATCGGCATGGGAACACTGGAATTCTTTTATCAAGGGGATGAAAATTGGCATTTGCAACTTATCTGTAATATATCTAAAGATTCCTTTTAAATTCCTGAAAGATTTTTCTTGCCTAGTATCCAGTAAAACAAATATAAGGTACTATGTGGGTCAGTTTCCCATAACCTCTGAACTTGTGGCCTGACTTGAAATCCAAAAGGGATGGAGAATTTTTGCCAGTATGAAGTGCCAAATAGGAATTAACAATGAACTTCTGTTGACAATATTCTGTTAGTGTGACTTACTGCCATTTGGCCTAAGCCAGAGCCTTGGCCTGGTGCCCAAATTCTGAGCTCAGTATGCCCTGAGCAAAAGGTTCTGTAAGCACCTTGGACCTAAGTCCAGCCCTGGTCACACAGCAGCACTGAGCAGGGTCTTGGCAACACCTCTCAAAGCTGATTTCTGAGGCCATGCCAAAGCACTACACCTAATTCTTCTGGTACAGTGCAGTCTGATCACTTTCCCTGCAGTCTTGCCTGCTCTTTCCCGGGCACTTTGCCTCTGCATGGATGGAAAGCTGTACAAGTGAACTGCAGATGCAATGCCCTAGGTATGCTGAAATGGGGAGAGACAATCACAATCCTTGTAGCTGATCAGGATCAGACTTGAGAACAGGGCCATTAACAGAGCACTTAAATCAATGCTGGGCTCTGTGCTGAGATTCACAACTTGCTCCTTTGTGTGCCTTTTCATGCATTTCAAAGCCTCTTTGACTGAGGCTCCTCCTCTGTGCTTTCTTGCCAGGGAAAGTTTTCAGAGAAGAAACTGTACTAGCAACCCCAAATTCTCAGAGAATTAAGAAGGGCTTACAGAATCACCTAGTGAATAAATAAGGGAACTGTGCAATCTGAAGAGGGCAGATCTCTGACCATGATCTCTGATGATGAGAAGAGGAAAACAGGACAAGCAAAATAAATGTAACATAAGCCAAATCCACTGTAGCAGTTACATATATCCTGTATCAAAGCACACAAACCTAATCCCAGCAGGTCACACTCTTTTAACCAAAGACCTAAAGTAAGCTTTTCTCTTTTAAAGTATGACAGAAATGATCAAGACAGAAATTGTCATGCATGCAGCTGCTGATGGGCTTACAGTACCTGCCAAAGTCAAAAGGTCCAGCTGCAAAAGAAGCTAATAGCAGAAAGATAACTTATTTGCTTTTGTATCCATAAAAGTATTTTAGAAGGCATTGTTAAACTAAAGAATGGCCATTTGGAATTAAGTTTTTTTTTGGCTTAGACAGATGTTGAAAAAAAAAGGTCTTGACAGTCCTATTTCAAAGTTCAAAGACAAATATTTTGTTGCAAAAGCTAGTTATGCTCCCTTGGGTCCATTAACTATTTCCAGTTGTACCCTGTGTTCTATTGAAATATTTGCTTACATGCACACTTACAGTCAGTGTGTGTAACAATGATTAACTACACTGTCTTGTAAAAACTTAATAATGCCATTTAGATAATAGCAAATGAACTAGGGTCTTTCTGACTCCAGCCTAAGGTTTACACAGTACTATGTGAAAATATAAGGATAAATACAACCTTCTATCTGATACATGTACACTTAAAATCCCAGGACATCCGTATTTTTCCTACTCTATCAATTAAGTAAAATATTTAGATCAGAATGCCATTGCCAACCGTGACTGAAGTCAGAGTACCTGAGATCTTGTGTATTGAGTGTAGGTGTAGAGGCACTTATGTCCTTTGGCCGATCAGTCATTTTGTAAGAATCTCTTTTTACTTGCAAATACACTAGGCAGTATGCTCCCATTAAAAAAAAAGTGACTGACAGGGCTGACACTTGCTCAGATTTTGATCTTATCCTTACCCATATGACATTTCTGATGTGAGATTGATGGGTTTTATACGACACATACAGTATTGCTAGAATTTGGGTTGCATGGTTGCCTGCCACACAATGACCGTAAGCCATGCTGACTGTTGCCCTTGGGGCACAGAAGCAGGTACTATTTACAAACATCTGCACAGGTGAAATTGGCTCAACTACCAGGCTGTTACCAGGAGTGCTCTGAAGATAATTTTAGAACACTGAAGACCAGATCAAAACTGTCAGAGGCATGTCACAAGGTAAATCCCTTACTCAGGATAAATTCACTAATAATGCCAAAGTTGTTCAAATGGTGTCCTGTGCAGGGCTAAGAGCTGGACTCAATGATCCTTCTGAGTCCCTTCCAACTCAGCATATTCTGTGTTTCTGTGATTCTGTAACCTGGTGCAACATCACACACCAGTGATTGGGCCCTTGGTTGCAAGCTCACAGATTTTTACACTCTTTTTTTGCCTGCTCCTCTTCCAACCTCTCTGTCCTTATGTCATGGTTTCTAGACACACTGTCTTCATTTGCAAACACACAGAAGGTTATGTACTTGTCATTTTGTTTGAGTGCCTGCCAGACTTTGTTAATTGTTTGCAGTTGGGTCTTTTGGATGTCAAGCAACAATCACTGCCCTGTCTGTGCCTGGCTTTCAACTGTTCCTCATTTGGGATTTTTCTGGCAGACTTGCCAGACAGACCTTCTTCATCATCAGTCATTACAAACAACTTCACTAAAGCACATTTACTTATAAGCATCATAAGACTGCTATACACCAGAGCCTTTGGCCTGCTGGTGAGGTGCCTTCCCAGCTCTTATCATGGTCTCAGTTCCAGATCCCTTTTTATGTGCTGCTTCCTGGGATCAACAATCATCCTGTGAACACAAAGAACAATGATGAGTACAGAGGGGTATCCACTGATTGTCACAAAATCTTGTTCTCTCCTCCTTGGAAAGGTTTGCTTTGTGGGCCCATGTTTGCAGCTTTTTACTGCCTCCTATTACATAGTAAGGTTTTTCCAGTATGGAGGGAAATTCTTTTCAGGTGCATAAGTAGTTATGCCAAAGTATTGTAAGAAAATCATGTTCTGCTTCTTATCCACACCACTTTCAGCATATTCCCATTCACAAACTTAATCTCTTGGGAGGGCAGGGGTAAACTAGCTTTAGCTGTCAACACCTTGCATCACTGCCAGATCTGCCCCAGTCAGCATAGCTGCAGATACTGCTCTTCAGCCTACAGCTATAGTTTCCCCCTGTTCCCAGCATCTGCTGCCTCTCTTCTGCCGTGGGTTGATCCTGTCCAGGAATATAGTTGCATGCCCCGGAAAACAAGTGCACACACAGACATTGGACCAAATATCTTATCTACAGAGAAGAGAGCAAGAAAAACACAGGCAGGGAGTGTTTCCACTCCAGATGATCTTCAGTCAAGTACTGAATCTCTGATAACCCCTCAAGTTAACTTTATCAGCCTTAATATAATGTATTGAACAAAATACCATGGAATCAAAGCCTTGTGGCTGACCCCTGTCAGTAGGTCACAGCCCATTTGGGAATTCCAAGGTAATATGCAGGGTAAACATCAACAGAGTTATTCTGTTGAAGAGGGCCCAGGATTGAGATGATCAGGAAAGACCTATATATGGGAGTAGTACCTTTCTCATCCTGACATTCTCACTCAGCTGATGTGGTCTCCCTTTTGCATTTCTGGTGAACCTGGTCACCATGCACATAAAAAGCTAATATAATCTGGCTTGATTTCATCAGTGCCTGAGCACACCCTCTCTTCTGGTAGACTGGCCATAGTGGCTCTCATGGCAGCGGGGCCTGCTTACCTCTTCGCTGGGAGCTTCTGCTTGAAAAGGTTGCTCCCACAGTTGCAAATGTAGCCAAGATATAGAAACAGAAAACTGGCAGAAGGTGTTGGCAGAGGAGAGGTGCAACTGACATCTGCAGAGGAGGTAAAATTTTTCAGTAGGATATTGGCCTATATCAGACTGGCTACGTGGACTCCATGATGGAGCCACCTCAAAAAGACGTTGCTCCATGGAGGGTTTTCTGTGTTACAATCTTAAAGTAGTAAAAGTGCAGTCAAAGACATACCCTGTTATGGTGTCTGCTGAGATAATGCTCATATTGCCTATGACTATTCATTTGATAGAGATGCTTAGCTGTGTGCCAGACCATCTTTGTTCACGCTTGTAAGGGGGTTTCTACAAACATATGCTCCCTTGTCCATGGTGTCCAGGTGCAGGATGGGGACAATAGTAACACAGTCGCTGTTGTTGTGATGAGTGTCAATATGTATGATAAATAAATTCCCCTTCTCAAGACTAAATGAAGTGAAAACACTTCTTGCAATGACTAGTATCAAGAGGACCTGTAGATACAGTGTCCCAAGGATTTGTTTACCCTCTTTCTAGAATCCATCATGCCATTTTAGGCATCATAAAAGAGGCACAAGTGCCTGCCTAACCTGGATAGGAGCTCAGTGTCCAAAGCCAAGATGTTCACTGGAAACAAACAACAATAAACTTTCCACAACAGTAATTGCTGCGGGAACAAAGAAGAGTAATCTATGTCAGTTCAAATTCTTCCTGCTACTAGGCCCTCCAGAAGGAACTGTGTTCAGAAGTACCCATCTCATTTTTTTAGCCAGAAGAACAGGCTGTTGAATGGACAGGGAACCACACAAGGTTAGAGTAGAGCATCTACAAGATGAAGGTCAAAACCTCTGGACAGAAAATGTCAGCAAGTTTATTTTTTCCAAGAGGGCAACTTGTTGCCCTCCAAATAGCTCTTACAACACAAAACGATCCCATCTCCCTGGTTTCTTTTAGTTACTTTTGCAGCTATGAGGAAGGAAATGAAGCTAGCTTAAAGTTCAGCGTGTTACAAAGACCTTGTTTGCTTGAAATCCACCAATTGTCTACATATGCTTCTTGTTCTGCTGAGTACTTTGAAAACCTCTGGACCATCCTAAGAGACTGTGAGCACTTTGGAAATGATACCTCAGAGTATATGGAGACTAGTCCTTATCAGCATTCACCTTTCCGGAGGGTGAATTCTCAGCAGTTCTCTCCAGGTTTCCTCAATGTCAACCAAAACCCCTACTAGTCTGGTATTTCAAGTTTAAGTACAGGATCATTAATAAATAACTAAGAAATCAGTAGGCTCCTGGATTATTAATAAACAACACTCCCCCCTTCTGAACTGAGTGGAATCTAACAGTATAGTGTACACAGTCACACTAGAAGTGCTCCTACCGTGTTCGTGCACCACTCGCTTTTGTTTCCTATAATCACTACAGGTAAAGTAAACCGGTTCCTATCCATGAAATCCCCGTATCCCAAAATAACCATGATCACTTGATTTTTTTTCAGGCTGGTGAAGACTGATTCTTCCACCCTGGCAGTACCCAGGCAAAACACAGCCTGTGCTTTTCACACATGCTTTGCAGACCAAAAACATAATTCAGATGCTTTTTCAAAGGCCAAAGACTACTTACTGCACTCACACTACTGGCACGTTTTAATGCTTCTGTGTTCCTTTATTAGCTTTAATGTATTTCTGCATTTGCTTCTCAGCTATAACACTTGTGTAAGAGGGGATTGAAAATCCGCTTGCTTTACAGTTATGGCACAGCTGCTGCACAGAAGCACAATGCTGAAGACTTCAGTCTGTGCTGGCCTCACACTACACATAAGTCACTCACTCTATGATGCGAATGAGTCAGCCCAGCAGTAATGGGAGGATGCCTTACAAAACCACATAGCTAGGCAGCATCCAGCTCTTGCTGATGTCACAGCTTGTCACAGTTAATCCATCCACACAACCAAGCAGCATGGCACATGCGCAAAAAGGACGGGTATGAATCTTTGTGGTTCAGGAAAGAACTGGCTTCGAAAATGGAGAACACATCATCTGTTACTTCCTGGAAATCACTGCCTCTTCTACAAGCCAGCTAGGAGGCTGTGCGTTCAGCTGAATCTTTTTATTTTTTTAAAAACATAACAATAGATTTTACTTTGATTTATATAGCATCTTAATAAGCTTCTTTCCTCTTTGAGAACAGCATTATTTGAGCTTCACCTTGCAAAGCAACTCATAAAATCTTTCCTGTGATCTGGCTAAAATTCACAGACACAGAAGTGCAAGCAAACAATGGATGTTTTCAAGACGATGCTAATCACGGCCTATGATTTTCTATTTCTTACTCAGCCTGCTTTTGTGAGCATAGTCTCAGTCCTTCTTTCAGCAATGAGCGTGCTGTGTGTGGGGGGAAGAGAGAGAGAGAGGCAGACAAAGCACCAAGAGCTTCCTGTGCCGAGGTGAGTTGGCCTCGGAAAATATCATTAGACTGTTGCGTCTCTTCTCCCCCCACATCCCCCTCCTCCTTTAAAACAGATTCAAGATGTAAAAAGGGGAAACAGGTTATAGAAGCAATTTAGGCAAAAGCATAAGCTGTTTTTGTATCCGGCCTCTCTAGGCACGTGAGCATAGCCAATCAGATCACCTAGGCATGGATAATTCAGAGCCTTGTGAGACCTTGTGATCCCTTGTTGAGATGTTATGTTCACATTCATTTGCAAAGGGAATGAATTAAATAATGATGAGGCAAATTCAGTAGCAGAAAATACTTAAAGACTCTATGAGTGACTGAAATACAGGTCCAGTCATGGTATATGAGCTGGGCTGCTAAAGGACACCTTTCTTACTGAGTTTGATGCATGAAAATTATTTCCTTCAGCATAACACTTGCTACAAGTAAAATATTCATTGTGGATTTGTGCTGTCCTTGACTCCAAATAATGTCATCTATAAATAAAAGTTTTGAAAAGAAAGGGTAGGGCCACTTTTCAGATGTACAAGGTAGAGAAATTGTGACCAAATACTAAAAGTAGTTTGCTTCAAGCACATAACCTCTTTTGGCACTGGCTGGGAAAGCTGTCACTGGGCTTTTCTTTCCAAGCAGTATCAGAACTGCTCTCTGTACACATCCAGCATTCTAATTCAAGCACGCAGCCTTCTATAGTACCTTCACTAATGAGCCTGCATAGTACATATTTGACTTGCTGTTTTCATTTCACAGTTGTGTTATTATCACTCCTTCATGTTCACATCTTTGTTTTCTGTATATGCTCTGTTTATTCTTTTGCCTGCTATCTGTACGAGGAAATAAGACTCCAAAAGTATGTGAATCCAACTACATCACAGGACACAGCTTATTTACTGTTGCATAATACTGAGCTGGACTGCTTGCCCTCCCTGCTGCCAAATACGCCACAAAAACCAAATTCAGTAACGCTCTACTGATCTGTACATCCTGCTTTGATCACTGATAGGTTCCACTCACATGTTGTAACTGCACCTGAAATTCTGCTCTAATGTACAATGTGCTAGTTTTTTCAGGTGTTTTAACTTTTTCCACCTTCTGGCTCTCAAAACTTTTTTCCACTTGTCAAGATACGTATTAAGGAGCATGTAATGGAAGAACTAACAAACGGAATAAGAACAAAAATACGGGGCTAAATACTGAAGGTGCGAAGATTTGCAGCTAGACTTCTCAGCTGATGTGCTTATATCTAAAATACAGATAGCACATGGTGTCTAATGAAGTCCAGCAGCTGCTGGATCTATTTGCATATCAGATGTAGCTTCAGGTGTGTCTTTCTGTATCAATTCTTGATGACCCACAGCCAACTGTATGTCTAATTTGAATATATGACTTATTTGCAAAAGAGGTTTTCACTAAATGATACCCTGTTCATTTTCTAATTTACTGATGTTTAATAACTTATGATGGCAAAAAGGCACAATGAATATGTCATCCACTGTCTTGTTCTTAATCATGCAAAATTTTTGTGATGAGTGGTTTCTGAATACTTCGTAACTGACAAATGAGCACTATAACCTATTCTAGAAAGAGCAACCTTATAAACAACACATCAGTGCCTGCTCTTCACTTGAATACGAAATATAACTAAACCTCTTATAATCGAGGTAAAACTAACAAATGGCATTTATAAACAGTTTTCAATGAGATGCAAACCTGCATGTCACTCCAAACTGAGATCTGATAATTCTATTTTGAACTCGGTTTTGGCATTACAATTTAGGTTGGTGATGTATTAAATACGGTAGTGATAGCTTTTCCACTCCATGGTCTTCATGTTCATGTATAACTTTTTTTCCTTCTTTCTTCCCCCATCCCAAAAAACTTCCACTAATATGAAAAATATCTCCTCTTTCAGTATAAAGATGCATTATATTTTGTGCTTATGAAAATTTACTTTACAATGCAGTAAGGAATCATCTATTTCCTCTGCACTCAGAAATGAGTTTTGAATATCCAGCTAAGATTACACACTAGTGCAAGAAATGGGAGTACAAGCTTCAGAATTCTTGACAGACTATCCCTGCTCCACTAAATTTGCCTCTAAGATTTACAAATGTCAGTAGTAATATTCATCCTCATCATTATGCAGGCTTTGGTTCCACAGTTCTGGCTGTTTAGGGATGAAACAACTGGCAGTTTTGTTTATGAGGCAGAAAAGCTCAGATGTTTCACACTCAACATTAGCTGATGGTATGTAAAGACCTCCTAGATGTAAGATTTATTAGCTAAGCCCCCTTCATGACCGATTTTAATAAAAATCCTTTTTCAAAGGACACATGTCAATTAATGACCATGGACAACTAAACACTGAGTTTAAGGACAGTTCCACCCACCACCTGCTCTAATATCATTTAACACATCAGAGTATTTTTTCACCTAATGGAAGTAAGTGTACAAACCCCCTGAAACTGTTAAAAGCTAAGTCAGCACTGCACTTCTATTTCAGCTCCACATAGTACAACCAGTTCTATTAAAGCCAAATAGCAGAGGTGAATGAGAAGGCAGAGATTACCAGTAGCCTCTGTCATGTAATAATTTAACATTTATCTTTTACCTGTGATTACATTCCACAGGACAAAGATTTCTCCAGTACTACTATTTATTTATGTTATCTCACTGTAAACACCATTGGAGTGATAATGAATTGGAAAGACCCAAACTGTATCATGACACAATTTCTAATCTACTCTTCTAGAAAGTTGTGCTGCTGAGGTACTGTGCTACTGGGTGCTGATAAAAAACCTGTTGTGAAACTACTGCAGCTACTTTGTGCCTTTGGTAAGTGCTAATCCATTGGTTCTATGTTTGTAGTGGGAAACAGATGGGGGATGCATAGTGAGACACTGCCTTACTACATTTTGAATATATAAATGTGTACTGACCTTTGCAGACTTCAGAGTTTCTCCTGCAACAGAGGCTATAGGAGATTTTTTA
The DNA here is from genome assembly GCA_013396655.1 of Campylorhamphus procurvoides. NCBI lineage: Eukaryota > Metazoa > Chordata > Aves > Passeriformes > Dendrocolaptidae > Campylorhamphus > Campylorhamphus procurvoides. The sequence goes on along the minus strand of WBMV01006669.1, from coordinate 23,202 downwards.
ATTTGAAAAAAAAAACAAACCAGTAACATCTTTCTCTGCATATATACATCATTTCAAGCTGCACTGGACACTTGTCACAGCTAGAGAAGTAATGTTAGATGGTGTGCATATGGGATTTGAAAAGAGTGGATGACTACTTTTAGTGTGGCCATCTTTCCTATTAAAATAGCAACCAAATGTGTGCTTTTTATGCACACACCTGGTCACCATGACACCAAAGTAAATTAGACTTAATTGAGGCTTGAGGGCATTTTAAATAATGAAGGCATTAGGCTAAAGAGTTTTTTTAATTCACTGAAATTATGAACTTCAAACACGTGCACAGAAGGAATAACGCTATTACATTTGGACTATGCACTTTTAAAGATTTAATGTTACTGATTGCGGCCCAGCAAACAAACAATTTTAACAACAATTCTATGATTCTAAGATTAACTTTCCCTGTGTGACTAATTTAGCATTATTTAAGTACATAATTAGGTCACCAAATATGAGTTGTACGTAGCAATGTCATGATTTTTTCTGAAATAATCTAAAATCCTCCATCAAATGTGTCACCAAAGTCAAATACATTTTATTTCTTCATAGCATTCATTTCCTAAACACCTCTGTTCGATTTTGCTTTTAACCTTTTGCAGTTCTAATCCAGCTAAGATTGTGCATCTGTTCATAAGGCTAAATAGTAGGTCACACAAAGGAAAATCCCCTGCAAACTCACAATTACTTAACATTTTTTCTAATGTACTTCCTATTCTCAGAGACAGGTGTTTCATGGCAGTATGTCTTTTGGTTATTTTGACCAATTACCATTGTTTCACAATTAAGCATTTGAGATGGAAAGACTGTACTTTTAGTACTTAATCCCGTTTTGTTAAGAGTCAGTGGAATCCAACCAGGATGCCCAGACCAGCCCACTCAGAATTATTGCTGGATTGAAGGCTTGTTGTCTGACTTCATGCGATGGAGTGTAAGCTCTCATCTCCATAATTCACTGATGAACACTCTGCTGTCAGTACCTCTATACTATATGCTAAGTAAAGCTTGTTCATCATAAAATACAGTTTCTTCAAAACTATGTTATTTTCACAACTCCTAGAGGCAGAATGAGAGATTGCTTCATTTTGCCGGTTTTTTTTTTTTCCTTATGTGGAATTGTCCTGTCCAGAGATATTTAGCCTCACTTTTACAGTGCTGTGCCTAAAGAATGTTCACATATTTCAAAATTATAATTTTAAATTTCTTTCTTTTAGACTTCTCAGGACATGTTAGTTTTAGGTTAGCGTGAGGCAAAACAAAGTTACAACTGACTCTGTTTGGTAGGAGTCAAATGATAATGATATAATATCCTCCTCTCTCTTAAGAGCCTGATATCGAGAGAAGGGCTGTTGGAGAGAAATGCAGAGAGGTCTCAGAATTGTTAAGTGGGGCAAAACCCTATTATTCTGCAAATTCCAGGACTGCAAATACCAGAAATTGCAGAGCTTCCAAATACTGGAAATGTTATAAAAGAGAACAGAGTAGGCAAGCTAACTTTGGTACAGAAGCAGATGGCATGCACATTTTAATAGGTCATTAGCAAAGATAACTCTTGGTTCTAAGAATTAGGCAGTAAAATGGATCAAAGGACAAATATGAGAAACTTGAGTTTGTCACCTTATTTTTAATGAAGAAATAGTGCAAGGCTGAAATTAAATTAACAGAAGGCAGTGAAGACATTTTCTAATCTGTAGTGCACAAGACCAAAGAAACACACAATCTTGGCAACCAAAGCACAAAATTCATTATGTAGATTAAGTGTACTACTGCTTCCCCTTTTTCCTAAGAGCTACCTTGGTAATGGCAAAGGGACAAGACTGCTTGAAAAGGCATTCTATAAGAAGGAGGCCAGAAATAGGATTTTACTCGGACTGCAATTACCTTCTTAAAATGTTGAGATTAGAATGTCACAACTACTGTCACTTGGTAACCCAAGTTCCTGGTAACAGCCAGTAGTTTTAAGAATCCATGACCACATTAACATTAAAAGAGGTGAGATGTGCTTCCCACTCTGTTTCTCCCTCATGTGCGTTTTAACTTTTCATTTCTGTAACTTTTATGTTTCCTTTTTATTTTTAAAGAGTGGCAAACAAATTTTCGCATTGGGATAAAAGGCAACGTTAGCACTTGCCCTTCCGTGGTTATGCTTTTGCACTGCACCCCACTGCAAGCCAGCAACACAGCATTTTTTAGGCCTTGCAACTCCCATCTCAGATTCTTATTGCATGCGTGCTCATGTTCTTCCTTGGCTGAAAAACATACACATCTTCTTACCCCTTAGCTTGTAGGACAGCTCAATACAGTTCCTGATTCATGGCCTAGTGCCCAACCTGTTGATCTGCACTGCTTAGTAACCATTAAACATTAGATACAACCTTTGTCAAGAGGAGGAGATGGATGTTTATGTGTCATTTGGACAGGCCTGCACCTCTCCAAGGAGCTAAGGTAATTGAGAGGGGACTTGGTCATTTATATACCTCACAAGAATGAACTGCAAGTCAGTCTTTGTCCTGCTGATCTGCCTACATTTACAGTCTTTGGTTGACACAGAAGCAACAGATCTTGTGATCTGAATGCTCTGATATGTAGGAATGGAACTCTGACCTCCAGCAGTCCCATCCTGTGCACTGAGCAGAACAGTACTTATTCCAAACTGCAAAGTGCACAATCTCAAGCAAGACTGCTGTTCTCTTCATACACCTTGAATATGTAAAATCAAAAGCTAATGCTACATGACAATGCATAAACCAGATCAAATCTCAGATGAGAGATAGCTTCAAAGGTCAGAGATGTGCTGGCCCGAACTCAGCATAATTTTTGGATCAGTGTTAGTTAATTAATAATCTTATGCATTATTTAAATTCAAATCCTCAGCTAGTGCTACATAAATATACAAGTTTACAGAGCAATACCAGTGACAAAACACTACCAAGCAGCAAGCTCAAGATTCCATAACTACTCAGTTTACCTTGAGGACTATTTAGCTAATAATTATCCTTTATGCAAATAGAGCAATGCCTGGCTGAAGACTTTCATTCATTCCAATGTGCAAAAACAAAGCTGATACATTCCTGTCAAAAAGCTATCCAGGTAAGAAATTTGTCTCCCTTCCCACACTTCTGAACTCAGGTTTATTTTTTTTTACTTGTTTTCAGAGGCTCAAAACTGCCTCCTTTCACTTATTTTGCACACTGGTGTTGTTTTTTAAGTTTTGTCAGTACATTGTTGTTTATAAATTTTGCTTATAAGGTAGATACTGGGCAAAAGTTTGTAAAATATGCAGTCAGCTGAAAATGGTATGGCAGTTATCTTTCCTGCAACCCTGGTCTAAGGGTTCAAGACTAGCCATTTGTCTAGTTTTTATTTGTATTTGAGAAAATGGCACATATGAGGTTTATTTGTTTCTCAAAATATTACATTACTATTAAAACTGAGCATTTTCTTAGTGATTAACTATCAGAAAGGGTTTCCAAAGTGTTGTCCTTATTGCTTGTAGTAGATGCCAGGGAAGGTAACAGGAGTAACCATGGAATGGAATATCAGTTTGGTTTTCTCTTCAACACATTAATATGGCTAAACAATGTCCAGCAAAACCACAGGGCACAAAACAGAGCTTAGTGTTTAACTTTGTGAATGACGACCAAGGTCTTGAAAAGCTGCATTGAAAGATTTCTTTGAAAAAACAGCATTTCTCTTTGAAACGGTTACCTTTCCAAAAGCAAGAAGTCTGATTTTTAGGAATATTTATTGACTAGACAGAGCATTTTTAGCAGTCATGTCCTAGGACTCTCCAGAAGAATAATGCTGTCTTGCCCCCAAGAGCATGTCAATATTTTGACCAGCACATGTTCTGGAATCCTTGAACAAAATGAGTCTCAAGAAAACCAGTGAAACTACTTGATCATTTATTTGCAAGGTATGATCATTCCTGAAGACGTTCTGATGGACCAGCCTTAACAATAGATGCTGGCTGACTGTGTGAGTTCCACTGTAGCCTGCTCATCAGCTCTGGCATTACTATATGTCAGTGGTATCCTGAACTGAGAATCCTTGGTAAAGTAAGAATTGAATCACAGATGCTGGTGAATACAAGTATTTTTTTTTAAAAAAGCCTAACTTGCCTGGAAAATCCTAGACCAACTTATAGTTGGAAATAAAAGTTGTGAATTGGAGATTTCAATTCACAAACCTAAAAGACCATTTGATTCTCAGAATAAATCTCTCCTCAGTACAGCGGTTTTAATTTGCAGAGGAGTTGTTCTGGCTTCCAGAGGAGTTGTTCTGGCTTCCCTAACTCAAAGAGACCATTAAGCCGCAGTGCTTTATCCTCTCACTTTTAGATTAGCCTAACACTTAAACTCAAGGGGAAAATGCTTAGAAGCAAAAATATTTTCCTCAGATGTAGTAAAAAAACTAACTGAGCCCATCAAGTTTCACATGACACTCCTAAAAAGCACTGCCATGTTCCGTGCTGATAGTCTGAAAGCTTGCTAGGTCAGTGTTTCAGTAAATGGTTTCAGTTGCTGGCACCTTACTTAAGTCTGCTTCCAAGTACATCTTAATTCTAAAGCTATGTCATGTCACTTGCTCTGTTTTAGAACTTGACCACTTCTAAAACTTAAAGGTTATGTTGACATTTCTAAGGAACCCTGCAGAACACAAGCAGATTAATAAATCAAAGTAGTCAATACTAAAGCAGTATTGTATTATATTATATGCAGCTCAGGGGATTTTATTTCTGACTAGTCAGGTCCCACGAACTAAATGTTCTGCCCACATCTGTTCAAATATGTCCAAAGCACCAACTGCTGGCTCAGGTTTTTATGTCACCATAAAGGGTCAGAGTGCACTGGGGCAGAGTTTCCAGGTACCTTCCTTTGAAAAAAACTGCTTCGCAGCCATAAGACAGCTTTGTGCATTGAATCTATGCACCATAAATGAGGCTAGCCATGGATTTTTTTCAAAACTGTGTCAATGCTCAAAACCAGAAAACTAAGGTAAGAACAGCCATTAGAGACCAAGAAATGTTTCTTACAGCCAGAATATATTCCTGATAAGAAACATGAGTGATATGAACAGTTTAACTCAACACCTGCAAGTGTTTTCAAGCAAATGCTTAACAAAACTGATGTCTCATGTTTTTCTGTGCTGCATACAACAAAAATACAATTAAACTTCAATTTAGAAGTAAAAAATGTGTTTTACCAACATTAGTTTGTAGCTGATTTTTCGCAGTTCAAACATGAAGAAAACTGCAAGCTTCACTTGGCTCAGACTTTTTAAAGGGCTCTATCTCAACTGACACTTGAAATCACTATTACAGCAAGAGTGAGCAATTCTCGTATTGAGCTGTGATACCACCTGACTTCTGTCCCAAANGGCAGTCTCACCCTGGCTCAGTTTACTCCCTCTTGTATTCTAAAGATACAGCCTCAGATTTTCTGATGGGCAAACAGGTCAGGCAGACAAAAGGATGCAAATGAATCTAGTGTTTTGGCATTATGCTGCTTCACAAAGAACAACTCATTCAGTCAAAATGGTTATGTATGTACCAGCAAAAACCGCTTGCCAAGGAACCTGCAGAGAAATCTTGCAGAACATATCGTGATGAATGTTTCTTCTCGTGCATGGAGATTTTATCAAGTCACTGGCATAATGCAAAGACAGGCAGAAAGGTGTGACTAAGGACAGTTGGAAAGCTGGCAGTTTTTTATTGCTTGAATGGTTCTTTGCTTTGTTTCTCTTTTTCACAAGATAAATGGAGTCATTTCATTCAACCTAGAAAGAATGAGTGATTCAGACAGTGGTTCTGCTCAATTGTTTTTGCTCATATGGTCAAGGGAAACTTAAAAAAACTTAACTGTGAAGATTCCAAACATCAAAATACAATTAAAAAAACAAATATCTCTTTTCATTGTAACTACAAGGGATGTCACACGTCTGTGAATGTGCACACTAGTAAACTTTCACTTGCTTTAAACAGTTGAGGATGTTCCAATACCAAAGCCAAATGCAATGAACCAACATGTTCTATGCTATATGCTGCTTTAGCTGCACATCCCTGCTAAGAACAGCTCTTTCAACAAGTGAAGGGAAGATTTCACTTGAATAAAATGCAAACATAATGGTTGGTGAAGCTCTGGAGGGGGAGAGGGACGATGAAACAGAGGTTGTCTTTTTCTTAGAAACCACTTAATACGGCCTAAGCTAAAAACGGGTCAGTTTGGTGAAGCCATAAAGGAATCCATTTACTGACACATTTAAGGTTCCTCCATATCACTCAAGTATTACTGCTTTGAAAGGATGGCGTTTTGGAAGGATCTCATTGCTAAAATCAGAAGCTAACTCAACTTGCACAGGAGCAGACAGATCTTCTCTCCACCATTCTGTCTTTAGAAATGGCAAGACTTTCGGAAGCTCTCAGGTCTGCTAGGCTGCACAAATACACAGGGGATAGCATGCAGCTAAGGTGGAATCCCATTTCCTTTAAGTGAAGCAACTAAGTTATTACCGAGCTACAGGCATCACAGCCTGACACTTCTTCGGTTACACAGCTGAAAAATGGGTTGCTGATAACAATGTCCCTTCCATTATTTGGTGTGGCTTTACTACGTTCTAAAAGCAACAAGGAAACTTTAAACATTAACAGTTTCTGGAAGCGAATCTAGGTTTAGAGCTGAGTGTTTTACAACTACCAGGCTCATCTGACATGGAATCTAAAAGTATATATAGTAGAATAAAGAGTTATCTATATGAGGGAAACCCTTTTCAGGAGAAAAAAAGAACTGAAGCAAATGACTTCCAGAACACAAAAGATCCATGCTTTATTGCACTAAGTTTTGTTTTGGAGGTGTTTTTGGTGGTGTTTCTTTGCCAAAAGCTACTATTCTGATTATCCAGTAAGGCAATATAGTCAAGATGTATTATCAGTCATACACAAGATCTCTTAATAGATTTCCATAGAAAACATATTCCAATAATCTTATGTATTAAAAATTATTATAATCCCTCAGGAAGCTGCACAAGCAATACATATGTGGGAATATTAATAGGTTTTTTTTTGTAAACATCAAATTAATTCCAGGTAAACTGTATGACTTTAGAGAGAGGCGGGCGGCAACTGTGCAATTAAATACATGAACCTAGTGTACAGAAGCTGATGTAATCTTTTTTATGTAGCCTGTAAAAAGCACTCATTGGATATTGAACTGCCCACTAGCTTTTAAGTATGTAGAGCAAGAAAGGGCACAGTACTTATTTCTTGGCTCTCTGACTTCACTTGGCTGTAAGAAGTGAATGGCATTTGAATAAGGACTTGCTGTCCTCACACATAAGCCTCTCATTCTCCAAACTAATTTAGGTAAGACAGGAAGTATTGGGGTTTTGTATCTTAAAAATTAATGTCTTTATTACACTTATTAGCATTCTGTATTTGGTAAACTTTATTCATATGGTCTTAAGTTCTTCTCTTGATGTAACTTGTTTTATCTTTTCTCTCACATTTGCATTCTATCAGAGACTAGATCCAACCTATTTCCTGTACAATCAGGACAGGAATATGCTAGAATATGTCCTAGCATAACCATGCAGTACATTTGGGTTTAAAGTAAACTTGGTCTTGATAAAAAATAATTTTGATCTTTCTAAAAAATTACATGAAATTGTAATTAGTGTTCCCTTATGATGGAAATAAACCTTACTTGCAAACATAAATGTATACAATGGGAGCTAAAAATGTTTTTATGTAATTGGGATGAAATTGATAGATATTTTTAATGTATATTTAAACTACTGTTCAACTTGGACACTCAGTCCACATATCGCCTACAAGAATCTCTTTTCTGCCTTTTATCAAATTATAAATTACCTATGTATAACCCCTAAACATCCTGCTTCAAGTTGTGATTAAACTTTGCATGGCCTTAGAAATCACATTGTCTCATTAACAATAATACCTGGGAACACGTTTAAGACTTCTGCATTAAGTTACAGATACGCCTCATTATTATTTTCAACTTGCTGGCAAAATGTAACTATTTGATCTTGAAAAAAATTTCTAAGCAGGATAGACAAAAGATTTTTTAATAAGCCACTCTCTATTTGGACTGCTCCAGATTGAAAGTTTAGTGTCAATTCTTTTGCTTATGAATTATGCTTATTAGTTGGACTCATAAACCATTTGTTTTTTTCTCAGCTTGGAATTCTACACTTTAACTGGGTGTTGGCAAACATTAACAAATCAAAATAACAACAAAAATATATGAAATTTACTATTAAAATAATAACTTACTGTTAAAATCATTAAAATATAACAACAGAGTACTGTGCCAGTGAGCAAGTGTACTTCAAGTTTTAGGAAACTGATGAGTACAGCTTCTGTCTCTGGACACAGAAAGAGGAAAGGAACACCTTTCCTTGTAAGTGAAGACAGGATTTGACATTACTGCAGTGTCACTGCTGGCACCAAAAAGCTCTGTTGCAGAGATTCTGGCTGTTTATGACACTGAAAGAGGCTGGGCTTGGAGAAGGTCTGCTTTCCTAAAGATCCTGTATACTGTTGTACTAGCACATATCTTCATCTAGGTCAATATGAGCCATTCCTTATCTCCCACTACTCATATTAGGGCATCCACTCTCAGAAGTCTCTGCTTTCCACTGCAAACCAGAAGACAAGATTTGCCACTTGGCATAGTCTGTTTGAAATTTTCCACCTGTCTGCTCCTATTTTTACTTTTTTAGCTGTGTAACTTAGGGCACTTGCATGTTTTGGCTCTCAGTCAAGTCCCCACCTACCCCCAAAATGATTTACAAATGCACTAAGCTAATTTCAACTTAATTTGACAAGTGAGTGAAAATTTAGAGGTTGAGTTTGGAGAAAAGAGTTGTGCCCATTGAGGCAAGAGACACCAAAAGCACCCCCATCCAGGAAATGCAAATATTCCTAGTCATTGTGTATTAGAAAACTAACATGCAGAAGAACTGTAGGAAACATTGTCGTGTTTGCTCTGCTTTACATGGAATTGTTTGTTACATCTTATTTCCGGAGAGCAAAACTAAGGTAACTATGGGTTTAAACCAGAAAATACTAACATATAGCACTCTTCTGACATGGTAACAGATTCCATCATGGTGCATGGTCCCTATGTGGCCAAAGCGATATTTGTGCTTAGTAGCAGAAGCTCCACATCAAAAAAATCTACAGCTCAACAAGTTGGTGTTAAGCAGCAGCTACAAACAGCCCATCAATGGCTTCTGTACAAATTTTTGCATAAGACTGAACTGTTGCTCTCCAGAAAACTCTGCTTTATAAGTTCTACTGGCAACATTTTTCTCCTGCACACTGATGACAGGTGCAGTGACAGATCACTATATCACATGACTACAAGATGCACTCACTATTAGAAAAACCATAGCCTACCTCACTAGCATGGTTTTTTCACACTGTCAAGTGCTTCCTCAGCTCACAGAGACCTCTATGATGAAGCATTTAGAAGAGATGATGGAAATCTTTGTTGAACAAAGAAATTACTAATTTAATCCCATTTTTCCTTAGTAAAACAAACTGGATTAAATTGAAGGTACTCTTCAATGTCTGCAAAAAAGGGCTCAATCTGAAGACTTATTTCTTAGTGTTACGTATCACTGCAGCCCTATGATAGTATTCTTGTTGGAATGATGTCTCCTTAAAAGCAAAATTAGGCAACAAACTTCTAATGTTAAAGCAACTGTGCTGAAAAAAACTTTCATGAATTGCAGCCTAACAGATGTTTTCTTCACATTGCAGGAACACATAAATGAAGCAAACTGGGACAATGGAAAGGCAACTTGAGGCTACTAGAATGGAAAACAGCACCTCTTCCTGCTTCCTCATGGAAAGAAAGACACATGTCAAGATTAATAGGAAAGAAGTCATGCTAGCTAAGCTGAGAAAGACCTGCTCCTGCACCCCACAGAAGCTGAAGAACTTTGTTATGGATTTCTTTCCTGTTTTACGATGGCTTCCTAAGTATCAGTGCAAAGAGTACATTTGGGGTGATATTATGTCTGGCTTAGTGATTGGGATCATTTTGGTGCCTCAAGCAATTGCATACTCACTGCTGGCAGGTCTGAAGCCCATTTATAGTCTTTACACATCATTCTTTGCCAACATCATCTATTTCTTAATGGGCACATCACGTCATGTGTCAGTTGGCATATTCAGCTTGATAAGCTTAATGGTAGGACAAGTTGTGGACCGAGAGCTTCTCTTGGCTGGGTTTGACTTGAATGATGATGCCCCACCAGCCTTAGGTGATGGCTCTCTGCAGAATGACAGTCTGTCCAACACCACTGCCTTCAACCTTACAATTGCGGGGATAAATGCTGAGTGCGGGAAGGAATGCTATGCTATTGGCATTGCTACAGCTCTGACATTTGTGGCTGGAGTGTATCAGGTAAGTGGTTGCTGCCATCCAGAGGCAAGGTATGAAGTTTCTAAAGCTTTCTCTGCATGACTTAAGCTTCGGCTTGACACTCTTTCAGTGACAGATACAGCATCAGTTCACTTGAATGTACCTTGGACTATTTCCTCCAGATAGTCTAACTGTAGACAACTCAAAAGAAAGCATGAGATAGGCAGGCTTTTTTTTAGCTGCTAGAAAGCACAGATAAAACAAGAGTCTTCTGCAAGACCATTGTTTTGATACTCTACTGCTTCTTGGCCTTGTTGCTTTTATGGGACCATGACTCCCACTACAGATCTTACCATGAGGGAAATTCCCAGGTAGCTGTGCACTTCAACAATTAGGAAACAATTCTGTTTCCCCAGATATTTTAATGAAGGTGCAGACCTGCTCATTCTACAGGTTCAGAATGTGTAACTCAGTGTTTTGCTAGGGGGTGCTGTGTTCTATCAAACTGCTGTCCACAGGTAATTCAAAAGCAGAAAGGACAAGAGGAGAAGCAGATTGACTAGCTTACTTTTCATACAATGGCTGTGCTGGATTCTTTGAGACTTGCCAACATGCTGCCCATCATAAAGATATCAAGAAACACGATGCATCAGGAATACTCTCAACCTATTAACTGTAAATATCTATATGTAGATATAGATATAAATTAAGAAAGAACTAGCTATCTTTGTGTTTACTAAGACATTTCAGATCACATTTATGAACAAAAAAATGACCTTGTGAAGCTGTATTTTCAAAGCCATCTAAGGAAGGAGAAGCCACTAGTTAAGGACAGTACCCTGAGATACGGGACAGTCTGTGACCACTTCTGCCACTTCTCACCTTAGGCACGCCACAAAGGCTGTCTATGCTCCACTTTCCCTTCTGTTTCTCGGCTAAAATTAAATGCTTTTTAATACAACACCTAAAGTAGGGATCTTATTTGTTGTCATTCAAGTTCTGTTTACAGCTCAAAGGCTGTACATTTTAACTTTATTTACTTTAAGAATATTCACTTTAAGGAAAAATGAAAATTTGCTTTGATATAGCAGACACATTTTTGATCCAGTGCTCTTTTGCATGGGAAATAAAATTCAGACAAGCCACTTCAGCGGAGTCCCTTCAGATCAATGTTTGACTGACTGTCTCAAATTCCTCATTCACCTCGGGTTTGTAGCATCCCACAAAAGTAAAAGGAATGTTTTAAAAGTAGACTGGAAACAACAAAGGACAATTCCAGTTTTAAGATTGAAATAGCCAAATTCTGCCAGCCTCCAGCCAGTTCTCTTCCATCTGTACTTAATTATTTGCAGCAAGAGTTACAGCTCATGTTTGTTTTTTTTTCCTTTTTCTTCAGGTTCTAATGGGGATCTTTCGTCTGGGTTTCGTATCTATGTACCTATCTGAGTCAGTACTAGATGGCTTTGCAACTGGTGCTTCCTTAACTATTTTAACAGCACAAGTGAAATATTTGATTGGAATAAAAATTCCACGTAGCCAAGGGCATGGGATGCTTGTTATTACCTGGATTAACATTTTCCGGAACATTTCTCAGGCGAACTTTTGTGATGTCATCACAAGTGCCATTTGTATTGTGGTGCTGGTCACTGCTAAGGAACTGGGGGATCGGTATAAGCATAAACTGAAATTTCCTCTTCCCACAGAACTGGTCGTTATTGTTGTGGCAACACTAGTGTCACACTATGGGAAGTTAAATGAAGTGTATGCATCAAGTGTTTCTGGAGCTATTCCAACAGGATTTATTCCTCCAAAGGTACCACAGTTCAACTTAATGCTCCGAGTCGCTGTAGATGCTTTGCCTCTTGCCATAGTCAGTTTTGTCTTCACTGTATCCCTTTCAGAAATGTTTGCAAAGAAATACGCTTATACCATCCAAGCCAATCAGGAGATGTTTGCTGTGGGGTTCTGCAACATCATTCCTTCTTTCTTCCACTCTTTTGCAACCAGTGCAGCTCTGGCAAAAACACTTGTCAAAACATCAACAGGCTGCCAGACTCAAGTCTCTGGAGTAATCAGTGCAATGGTGGTTTTGCTGGTGCTGCTCTTCCTGGCACCTCTCTTCTACTCCCTGCAGAAGTGTGTCCTGGCTTGCATCATTATTGTCAGCCTCCGAGGAGCCCTGAGGAAGTTCAAAGATGTGCCAGCACGGTACCATGTGAATAAGGTGGACACACTTGTTTGGGTTGTTACCATGTCTGCCTCTGCCTTGGTCAGCACAGAAATAGGGCTGTTGGTTGGTATTGTTTTCTCCATGTTATGCATTGTTGTTCGGACACAGCGGCCACGGACAGCCCTGCTTGGTCAGATCCAAGACACAGGCTTTTATGAGGATGACTTAGAATATGAAAATCTCTCTACTGTTCCAAAGGTCAAAATATTTCGCTTTGAGGCCCCACTTTACTATGCAAATAGAAACTACTTTCTTAAGTCCCTGTATAGATTGACCAATTTAGATCCTAACGTAGAAGCTGCTAGAAGGAAGAAATATGAGAAAAAGGAAAAGCAGCATCTGAAAAAGGAAAATCACAGAACTGCTAATGGACTGAGCATCAGAGAAACCACCTTGCAACTAGTTCCTAAGAAAATTGATTTCCAAGCCCTTGTTGTAGATTGCTCTTCCATCTCATTTTTGGACACCACTGGAGTTAATACTCTAAAGGAAATCCTGAAAGACTACAAGAACTTAAACATTTCTGTTCTCCTGGCTTGCTGCAATCCCTCAGTGATAGACTCTCTGAAAAGAGGAGGTTACTTTGGAAAAGATTGTGGAAGTATGCAGGAAATGCTGTTCTACAGTATACATAATGCTGTGCTGTTTGCAAGAGATCAAAAGCCTCCAGCAGATTGCCCAGTTTAACCCTATGTCCTCCTTGATGATTCACCACAAAAGTGACAGATGCAGAGGGGCATTTTGCAATAAGTAAATTATCAGACACACTATTGACTGTTTACAAGCCATTTGCTCCTGAAGAGCTCCACTGTCAGATGTCACGTAGAACAGCCACAAAGGATGCAGCCCAGGACAAGCCTGGAACAGGTTAGATTATCACTGCACCTTCACTTTAAAACGCAGGTGATGTGCAATAAGGCAGTTTGGGGTTGACTAATCCCTTGCACCATCATCATTTATGACCCACCATGTATGTCATGAGTGTTCTGCTGGAAGGTCAGCCCAGCTCCAGCTGGCTCTCCCAGTGATTTAATGACTCATTTGTGTTGAGAGGGCTAAGGCATTCCCATGAAAATGCAATCAATCTAGCAGCCTGGACACATAATGGTTTAAATTCTGGCTTGCAAAGCCCTGCACGTTCTAGTATTCTAGGTGTGCTCCTAAACAACTCCCACTGTTTGTATACAATTAAAATGTGTAAAATATTGTGGAAGGTTGCATGTCTCTTCTCCTTTATTGCAGAGGTTTAATAACATAACCTGACAGAGGAGAAGAAACCATGATTCGTCACAGGTTCCTCTCAAAACCACCCTTTTTAAAAATTGCTGTTGGAGTCACGTTTTATTGGCTTAAATTGGTGGTAATTAGTTACTGAAGGCTGTGATACCCCAAAAGATGCCAGAAGAAACTCTGATGCACTATTTTGTAACTGGTAAGAGAATAAACAGGATTAGGAAAACCGAATGGCTTTAACTGCCAGGCACACAACTACCCAGGTAGCTGTACCATCCTATAAGAGTAAGTTGCCTCTGGTGGGCAGATGCAGCTTTAATTCAGGGATACCCAAGGACCACCAAACATAAAACCTCAGAACTGTAATGCAGCACATCACCTTCTTCCTACAAATGCCTGCCTGGCTTCAAAGAAAAACAGGAGTAAATAGGGTAGGGTGTAAAGGTAAATTTGTGAGTTGCCTATAAGGGGATTGATAGGTCAGTCAGAACTGTCTGGCTGGTCTTTTCTGACGCAATGCTAATGAAGTATTGCCAGTAACATATCTGGGCCAAGTAAAGGGAGCAATGCTTTGTAACTTGTGTATCCTCATGTGTTGGGAAAATTCTACCACTGTTCGTACATACTACAGATGCTGTGGGTTTTTGGTTTGCTTTGTGTTTTTTTCTCCTATCATATTAATCTTTGACTTGAGGCCCATTAGACTGTTTTTCAGGCCTAGTTACTTTCTATAATAATTTACATTAGCTGCTGTACATTCTGCTTTATGCCATATGATATTCCCAGCATCAGTTGTGTTGTTACATATGGACATTCTTTTTTTACAAATAAGCAGTTTTGGATTTTGATTGTAACACAGTTAGTAGTCAGTGATCTGTCCCATGGCATTGGAAGAATATCCTCCACTCAAGTTTATATTTACCCGCACAGAAGGTAGGACAGCAGCTCTATCTCTCTCGTTAACTATGGCTGATTCATACAGCACCAAGCAGGGAAAGAAATTCTATCACAGCTGTGCCTCTTACAATTAGCAGAATCTAGAATCTGAGTCCACATAGAAGCTCAAGAAACAGAGCTTCCATGTATGCAGAAGCCCTTTCTTTGATGTGCCATCAAATAAATAAATAAATAAATAATAGTGAGGTCAAATAAATAAATAAATAGATAGATAAATAAATAAATAATAGTGAGGTCAACACATTATGTGCCTTGCTCCTTTCAACTTTTTAGGTCTCTGAAAGTAAAGAACACTCAAATAGAGGCTCTCCAGGTGCCCCAGAACCTGTCTGGCTCTCAACAACATATATTTTGTTAAAGAAAAAGCAGTGTATTACCAAAAGATAAAAATTACACTGCCAAAAAATAAATAATGTCTTCATGGGGATCAAGAATAAAACAGTATTAGGTGATTCAATGCTGACATTTTCATGAACTCATTACAAAAGAAGCGTATCAGATGCACAGTGTTAGTTAGTACTGCCATAGTAGTAAAACCTGTCAGAATGTCACAAGATTAAAGGATTGATCATTGGCAGCATTTCCCTGCCATAAAACAATTCACTTACATTATTATTTACATTGCCACTTGGTATGACCAGATTTTCTGCTCTAAAAGAACACTAGCAGACCCTAAGATAATATATTGCTGTGTGTCTGTTCTAGTTTGCAATCATTTCTTGATCAGGGAATACCTCTTCTACTGTCCTGCTTGGGCCAAGCATGAGGAGTTACCACCAGACAGTATCAATATAGATACTCTTAGGCTGCTGTGCCAAACCAAGTTGTCACTGGAAGTCAAATAAAACATCCTAGCAATCTAGATATTTTTCAGTTTTATGGATCAAGGTACCAATCTGGAGCATAAAAAAAATGCAAAACTTAACTCTAGATTAATCTCATTTCAAAAGCGAAAAAATAGATTCTAAGGGAAGGAGTATCCTTGCAACAGTCTCTGGAGAAAAATGACGAGAGGTTGAGAAATTAAAGAGTCAGAAGTCTTTTCTTCATCATATTTATTGTAAGAATGGTACCTAATGGTCTTGTAAGAAAGGATACCTAAGCAAAGAAACCTAGCTACACATAAGAGAGGGTAAGCTTTAGGACTTTTACTGGAAAGAAAGTATCGATCAGAAGAAACCATAAGAACAATTCTCTGGTTTGGTTTTACTGGCAGAGCTGGCTCACAATGTCAAAGACAGCAGGATAACAGCTTCAATGCTATGGTGTAGGGATGCTGGGAGACTGTGAGTTATTTCTAAGGAGTATGTAAAAGGTAACTAGAAAGCAAACCTTTCCCTGGCACGTTTATGTTTGCTATACTGTGTTACACCAATATTAAGGATATAAAGTTTGAAAATTAACAAAAACTGCTGATTCACTTCTCTCCTAATCTACCAGAAATTAGGTATGGTGACTTGGGAGAGGAGTTGGGGATGGTCTTGTAATTTCAACTATGCTAATACTAATGCTGTTGAAGTACAGATTGTTATATGCCTTTTAGAAATGTTAAATGCTTCATGTAGAATGACTGTATTTTTGTTCACTGTGATGCCTTGTGATTTATCATGTATCGAACAGATTTTAGTACTGCTACATAAGAACGGGAAAGGATTCTTAACTTGTGGACTGCGTGTGTCCCTTGGAGCTGGCCAAAGAGTTCCAAACCTTCAGCTCAAACTGTCCTGTTGACAAGTGCAGCATGGCCAGACTGTGTGGTTTAGGTGTCAAAATAGCTCTGTTTATTGGTACTGGTAACTAACGACCTGGAAAATGTCCAGTCCATGAAAGACACCTTGGGTTCTCCAATAATCATGAATACTTCTATGTCACAAGACCAAGAGAAAAATGTATGCTTTTGGCTGGAAAATAAAACTAGCAGTTCTTTGAAAATAGTCTGCCTTGTGGTATGCTTTCACAGGTGGTGAAATAATGGACCAACTCAGAATCAAGTAAAAGATGAAGAGACGGACTTGCTGCACTAGAAAATGGGTCAAAAATGATAAATTACATGAGAAAGACAATTACAGAAGTGAGAAGGGGAAGGTGGTAGTCTTTTATTTGAACACATCTGTTTCTTGGGAGAAACATTTATGGAACCTTTATGATGACAGCACAACTGTGAGAAAAAAGCAAAGCCTCTATCTGTTAGAACTGCAGAGAGGTGGTATCTCCTAGCTCTCTGTTTCCTCTAAGTACCCCTCTTCAGTCAAGCGCCCATCTTCACATTCCAAGAAGTCTTCTCTACTCACCAACCCCATGACATAACACACTTCTGCTGTCGAAGCATTTTCACTCAAAACATCTTTACATCCTTCTGGAAACCACTGGTTCAGGAAGAGAATTTCATAGGCACAAAATTCAGCATCAGGACTGAACTTCTCCTTCTTGGAGTTGTATTCCTGCCTCTGTTGCTCTTTTCAATTCCAATGTTTGCCAGCAGGCTCCATGATTTTTCCCTTTCTAAACCATTGCTGACACTCAGATCACTGGTTGCCTTTCCACAACTTAAATCTCCTTGTCTTTGACAAATGCACATTTGGTTCTAAGCAGTAGCAAAGTCTGTAATGTCTACATGTCAAAGCTGTGCTAAATATTGAGGATAGCGGGTTAGAATCTTACCCTTGGGGCACTTTTTCAGGGACTTCCTGATTGACAGCTAAGTTTTCATGCTCCTAGAATTTTGTTGTATCAAGGATTGTACCTCACTTTGAAAGACTCCGTGCCTCACTCCTTACAAAAGCTGAGCAGAATCCATGACAGGTGCATTCCTTCCCCTGCCATTTGGAAAGCACAATTCAACACATGGCACAGCCTAAGACAGGCTGCCAGGAGGGATTTTGGGCTCTGAGTGTAGACTGGGTTGTTGTCTGAATGTTTTGGGCTCTGTAGTGAAAGTACATCTCTGACTGTAGAAACTAGTGTGGTTACTTTCTTTTCAAAGGTACTCACTGATTTTTCCTAAGTGAGTTTGTTACAGACACCTGAAAGGCCCAACCCATCTCTCAACTGAAAATTCTGAGATCTAAGACAGGGACTCCAGCAGCGGTGAGCAGCGATAATTGCCCTTGCCACTGCATCACTGCAGGAGTACAAATCCCAGAGCTGAGTAAGAGAGAGAAGCACAGGAAAGGGTGCTTACAGGAAACTTCCACAGGGAAAGATAAGGGCGAGGAGCTCTTTTACCTGCTCTATTCATAGATGGACTAACATACAGAGGCTGCTCTGGACTACAGATGCAATACTTACCTGTGGGCAGGACTTCTAAACACCTTCACAAACAATCTACATATACAAGCAGACTCTAATATCAAGAAAACTTCTGCTCCTAATGCACACTCTGAAACATCCTACTCTTCTGCTCATATGCCATTTCCAGAGTCCAAGCTGTCCTTCCCCTTGTTGCTTCCCCACAGTTGTAAATTTCCATCCTCCTGCATCTGGGATAGCACATGCAACAGTGATGCGGACTGTAAACACGCTTAGCTTAGCAACAGTTTGAGCGAGGCAGAACTTTAAGAGCTATTACAATTTTTATGGGGTTTTTATGGTTTTTCTGTCCTCACAGACCAATCACTCCTGGTCTAGGCGTCTGTATTTGGTTATTTCCACTGGGCATATTGTATGAGTGCATCTAAAATGAGTTAAAATGGGACTTGAAAGGCAACAAATTTCAAATCATCCTCTCAAAGACTGACATGTATTTCCCTAGAACCAGAAATGCTATTCTATATGGGAATCCTTTTGACAAAGGGTATTAACTGGTATAACCTGAATTCACTGTTTTGTTACCACCTGTCAATTGATGCAGGGCACAGGTGGGTTCAGGATGCAAAAAGTAACTCCCAAGTTAGGGGGAAGGAAGATAGAAATAGCAGTAAAATAATGGCAGCTTTCATTTGGACCTCTCAGTAAGTCAGGCTTGTATCAATCTTTGTAGGATTTTTTTTGCTGTATCATGTCTCCTAAATTAAAGGTCTAAAAACTAAGCTATCTTTCCAGTCCCTCAGCTTCTCAACAGAAGCTCTCTTTTCTGATCTCATAAAACCTCAAAATTATTCCCACCCATTGGAACATAACTGACTTCCACGGAAGCAAAAACGTGCCCAGCTTGCAATTAGACCAAGTGTGATGGGTTCACCCTGGCTTAACGCCAGGTGTCCACCCAGACATTCCACACTCGTTTTGCTCTCCCTCTGGAAACAAAACCACTATACCAAGACATGTATCAAAGCAAGCACTTGTTGAACCTTTTAATGTGTCACATTTTTCCAGACTTTCACTTGAGGTGTTTGCTTATGTTGCCATAGGGATTTCATGAATTTGTAGATTTTTATACTTCTAG
>WBMV01006668.1:302900-678075 GCA_013396655.1 Campylorhamphus procurvoides | reverse complement strand
CCTCTCCTCTCCTCTCCTCTCGCTTGAACAACCACAACTCCTCCCGACTTTCTTCAAGCAGAAGTGCTCTAACCTTCTGAGCATTTTTGTGGCCCTCCAGCAGATCAAACAGCTATCATGATAACACCAAGGTAATTTTTAGAGGACATTTAATCTTAAGGTCATGTTTCCCACCATCACTATTTCTATTTCTCTGCCACATGGGAGAACACATTTGTCAAGGTAAAACACTGTTTCCCCAGTGCTGTGTGTCCCATAGGCTGAACCTTCCCACGCCCAACCAGCCATGCTGTATTTTGACAAATTTCCCCACCTTTCTCAGACAGTTCACTGCCTGGGACAAGAAGGGAGGGTGAAAGATGGAAATAGAACCCTTCAAATACGTCTGGGAACCATAAGATGTCTTCCCCCAGTTTGGTTGTTCTAGGACCATCCTGAGCCTTCCTCGTATCATCTGTTCCCAGAATACAATAGCTCAGTTCTGTGTTTCTCAACATCTGATAACATCATGCGTGGTTTGACTTGTTAAAATACAGACAACTCTTAAGCCAAAGGAAAGATATCTGAGTCACTCTGAGTTTCTCCTGAATAAATCCTAATAGACATGTCAGGCAAAAGAAGCTGAAGTGTGAATGAGGATGACTTAAGACGGATTAGTAGGAAGAGCTAGTGTTGGAGTTTTGCCTGATGATCTTTGAGTCCCTCCCTGAGATCTCATTTCCCTTCCTCTTATGCAATCCAGGAAAGGAGGTTTCTCATGTACCAAACTGTTGGAAAAAGCCACAAAGCCAGATCAGTACCTTGCAATCCCCAACTCTAATCTTCTCCCCCACATGAGAGTATTCATGCAGAAGAAGGAGCCCTCCCTTTCTGCTGTGCAAGAGATTGCTCATGAACTCTCTTCTTTGTGGCTGAGATAGAGCAGATGGCTTAGGAAGTTGTCCAAGCTTGATTGCATTGGATATGATTTCTCAGAAGTAAGAACCCACAGCAGCAGCCAGCATGATTACTTGGGGAAGAGTCTAGTTATTGCAAGAAGTTAAAAAGAATGCTGATGAAGGTAGTAGCAAACAACCATCACCAGTTCCCATTGGGGAAATCTGAAAGAGGTAAGTCTATCTGTTTGTTCCGGGAATGTTTTCCGTCATTGTGGGAGTCCTGTAGTAACTCAGAACCAGACTTAGAGAATTTTTGAACTCCTGAAACAAGTAAGACTTAAAGAAACAACCACCTGCAGCTGTGCTTTTCATTTTATTCAGGGGAGCTTGGCAGTCTTGGATACATATTGCACTCTACTGTGTCCAATGTTGGTCAAAAATACAGGCTTTTCTGTAGGTCCTTCCTCACCTTTTGTCACTGGACCATATCTTATGGATGGGAGCCCCTCATCAGTAATTGACTGCAGTCAATTCCCTTGGGACTTGTATGGAAAACTGTGTCACCACTTTGCTCTTCATGTTGATTATATCTTTATTGACTAAGAGCCAGTAGGAAATGTACACCAAGAATATCTGGGAAATGAGGCAGAACCCTTCTGGTGGAAGCCCCATGGCTGTCAGCAAGGGTAAAGGTTCCTCTTAGTAATTTTTCCTGCCTGACCACATGATTTTTGCTGCCCTGAGTGCCTGGTGACCCAGCTGGAGCAAGACGGACAGAGAACACCCTCTTCCTCTCTGTTTAGCCCCTGTCCCTGCTGTCCCCTTGCCCCAGTTGCTCCACAGCCTGGTAGATTTGACACTGTTTTGACTAGTGTGATCTATGGATTTCATCTCCCCTGAGGTGAGGAGACCTTCTTTTCTGCATTTTGACTAAAATTCAGCATCAGAAAGGCTGACCCGCCCTCTCCCTTTCTGTTCTGTAGCCTGAGTCACAGAGTATCATGCAGGAGCACTGAATCTTTTATGGGGTTGTCTAGGTGCCATTCACTGAGGGAGAACACAAAGGTCTTATTCAGGTCCTCTGTATCATGGAAACAGAGGGTGTTTTGGGTTGAATTGGAAGGGACTTTAAAGATCATCTAGTTCCAACCCTCCTTCCATGGACAGGGACACATTCCACTAGTCCAGGTTGCTCAGAGCCCCGTCCAACCTGGCCTTGAACACTTCCAGGCATGGGGCAGCTACATCTTTTCTGGGCGATCTGTGCCAGCGCCTCGCCACAATAAAGAATCTCTTCCTAATATCTAATCTAAACTTACTCTCTTTTGGTTTAAAACCATTCTCTTCTGTTCTGTCACTAAATGCTCCTCTAAAACTAAAAGTTCATCTCTGCATGAACAGTGGAAGAGGCTTGGCCAGTCAGGACAGTTCTATTCCCACGCTGGTGCCAGCATCAACTTTTCAGGTATCATGGAACCTAAATAGCCCACACAAGAGAAGTGAGGGTTTTTGTCCATTTGCTTGTATTAGCTGGTCCTGGAAGTGGGTAGTTGTTTCCCAGCAAACTACTCACTGGACTTTTTGTTTCTTTTTTATATATGTTTAGACTCTCATTGCAGATATTGCCTTCACTTTGACATCAGTCAATATTTAGCTCTTGAGTTAATAAATATTTAGATTTACTTGATAGAAATCAATGTGTCCTGAGCTCTTTCTGCTATCATTCATGGTTAAGACCCGGGGCCAAAAAGTGGGAAAACCCTCTCATGCTTTCAAGACCTGTTTTGGTCAATGGTATTTGTAGATTGAGTTCATTCTGCTAATGGAAGGTCACATCCTCACCTGTGTTAAATGCTACCTGGAGTCACCAAGATTCACAAGATCACACAAGGAAGGAAGTAAAGAAAAGGAATTTTTATTTTTGCTTTTCTTCTCACCTTTTTGGAGTTTCACATGGGTATCAAGAAATCAATTTGTAGATTGAAGGGGTATTTGTTTGCATCTTTCTAACACCATTTGGGCTTCCATTCAGTTCCATGTCTCTGAATCCTAAATCCTCAGAGGTTTCATCTCTGTTTCCCATGTAAAATGGATAGAATCATAATCCCTTTGAGAAGGTGGAAATCTTTGATACCAAAGCCAGATTGTATGGCCCATATTTACCCTATCAATCCATCCTGAAATAGTCTGAGTGATGCCTTCAGGGAATCAGCACCGTACTTGGTGCTGTAAGATACTTTTGTCGTCTCTTCCCCCAAAATGATATTGAAGCATGGGTTCAGGTCCTTTATCCAGAAAAACAGAGACTTGAAAATTCTATAGGAGGACAGTCTGGAAAATAAGGCTAATTTACATCGACAAGGTGAGAACCAAGGACGAATACGGTAGGAGCTGTGCACTGTGCATGCAGACTACAGAGACAGATCTTAAGATACAAACACAAAGAATAATTTAGACTGGAAGAGACTTTTGTGGGTTTTGCTTCAAAATTCCAAAGTTCAGCTTTCATCCCATAAAGCTCTTAAACTCACATAATATTTTGAATTGAGCTGAAGCTCCATTGACTTCACATCTGCAGAGGATTGTGAGTTTCACTAGACACCTGTGGCCTTTTTTAAGGGGTACAAGTGGGTAAGTGGTACAAGTACATTGCTGAAACAAGTCCTGCAGCAATGTGTGTTGTGAAAAAAAAAGGAAACAGATGATATTTAGCTTTTTTTTTTAAATGCTGTTGTTGGAGAAAGTTGTTGACATACTTTTCTTGCTCCATAAGCAGTGAAACCTGGTTTTCTATTCTGATGAACATTTGCATTCTGCAGTTCTCCCACTTCCTCCCAGTGTCTCCTACCATTTTGGTGAAGAAAGGGAAACCTACAGAATTGCTGGTAGTGGCTAGAGTACTGGCTGGTGGACCAGTAGGTACTAGCTGACTGATTGGTTGGCTTCTGGCTTGCAGAATAAGCAAGGAATTGCCTTTCCATTAAAGGACCCATTAAGATAGATTAATTTTCATTTAATTCTCCTTTAATTTGCCTTGAATTCTCCTTTCCCTGGTTGATGACATTAATGAAATTTGTAGGAACTTCCTACTCCCACAGAATGGCAAAGACGCTTTTCTGAAAGTGGGGTGATACTGGTCAACATGCCTAAAATTGTTGATGCTTAATTGTTAGGCAAAACACAACATGGGCATCATTTTGTTCAGGAACAAGGCTAAGAGACCAAAATTACTCCAGTCCCAGTAAAAGGCAGCATTTTTTTAATTCTACTTTTCTCAGTGTAAGCTAAAATGATTATGCTTTTTTTTCTTCTTCTAATTTGAAATGTAGAATTCACCTGTGCACTGAAGCCTGCGAAGCAAGTTTTTAGCCCAAAGCACAAAATCATTCTCAATGAAGTTAGCCTTTGAACACCCAAATTTCAAAAGAAAATATTGATTTGGCATGCTTCTACTTGTCAATTGAGAAGATTAAGCACCATATAGTGGGAAATAAAGACAGCAGGGGGCCAGATACCATAAAAATTTTCTGTCTGGTGGAATTGCCTGCTGAGGGATGCAAGGGATGCCCTGGTTGCTGGCCCTTTTAAAGTTAGATTAGGACAAGAATGCAAACACCTACTGTCTAATATCTAGATCCTGTTTCTTGTAATCTAAATGCTACAGAGGGTACAGCACAGTCTTTTCCCTTATCTGTCTGCTAATCACTCTTTCCCTCCCCTGAAGCCACCTATAATGTCCATTGCTATGGTAACCAAGCATGGTATGTATCGCAGACAAGATGACATATGCATCTTTTTCTGCTTTAATAGAACCTCTGTTAGGCTGCAGACTTCTCTCATTGCCCACTTCCCCAAAGGATGTGCATATGGTGACTTCATGGGTTGGCATCTCCATGCAGGAAGCTGCTACTGGAAGCTGTCCTTAAAGCTGTGATGTATTTCTCTGAGGCTTAATTACATTTGCTTTTAACTGAGTGGCAAGAAAATGCTTTGAAAGAAACAATGTTCATTGAGCTTAAAGTGTAATTACCCAATAGCTAAACTTGCCTAGAGAAATGGGAGTTATTGCATTCTTGGCTTTGCCAGGCAGGTCAATCATTACAGTTTAACAAATGAAGCCAATATTTCATATCAGCAAGTTTGCCCCAGCGAACATTGATCCATCAGCTGTTTGTTCATGCTCCTAAATGTAAACTCATCAATACCAGAAACCTTGTGAACGCAAGGATGAAGTCATAATGAAACAAGCAGACAGCTGTCAGCAATGCTTAAAAGATTTACATCATCTTTAAACTGAAAGAGGATGGTTTAGGTTAGAAATAGAAAGGAATTCTTTGCTGTGGGGGTGATGAGGCATTGACACAGACTGCCCAGAGCAGGTGTGGATGCCTCATCCCCAAAAAGTGTTCAAGGCCAAACTGGATGGTGATTGGAACAACTTGATCTAGTGGAAGGTGTCCCTCCCCATGGGTGAGGGTTTGGAACAAGATGAACTGCAATGTGCCTTTCAACCCAAAAAAATCTATGATTTGATATTACAAAGAGTTAGCTTCAGGGAAAGTCAATATTTAACAGCAAAATCAGAATGTGGTCTTCATCACAGAAGAATCCAGCCTTGCAGTCCCTCATCAACAAGCAGGCTTTAGTTCTGCTGCAAGAGTTAAGAGCACCAGAAGCCTCAAATGAGATGAGACCTGGAGAAATAAGTGATGGTGCCTTCTGTGAAGAGCAGGAACATGCACACACATCTTTGGATGGGAAGAGGACACAGAGAGGGAAAGGGACTTGCTGAATTCCTTGGCATCAACCTGACTTGATGTCAACCTTGGTCAAGGTGACTTGAAGAAGTCCAGCAATAAGAAGCTGGTTTCACAGTGCAGCAGATGATGGTCCTCTTGTTTTCCCTTCTGAGCAGTGACCTCAGTGTGTTGCCTTCCTTTTATTCATCCACTCCTCTTAAGAAGTAAACATGTAAGTTGAAAGTGTGAGTCTTGCTGGACTTTCCTTTCCAAACAGAAGCTGAATGAAGATACAGTTATTCTACCTAAATGCATGGGCATGTAAACACTGGGAATGGAAAAGAAATGGTTAGCTGAAAGCTGCCTCAGAAATGTAAACAATTGGTTATGATGGGGCAGAAATGTTTTATAGCTGGAAATGTGATGTTTTCTGTCTCAGGTTGTGAGATAGAGATAGCAAGGCATTGATATAATGGCCTAGAAGGTTTTGCTAATTCTTTGAAGATTATTGTATTTCATATCTGTGGGGAAAAATGTACCTATTTTGGTTGGTTTCATCTCCATCCTTCACTTCCTTTTACTCTTCCTCTGACCTCCTGCTTTCAGCAAAGCTCCCCAGGAAATCACTTCCCACTCAAATCCCAAATCCCAAATTCCAAACCCTAAGCCCCATGGTTTCCTCTGAAGCATACTGATGACTCAGAGTGTGCCAGCGAGCTGCGCAGCAAAGAATGGACTATACAGGAGAGAAAAGCTGCATTTCCCTTATAGGAGTAGTGAAAGTGCCTGAGTTATCCCAAGATAAGAACTTGAGGAATATAAGGCAGCTCTGTTTTATCAGGAGGCACGTTTCCAGGAATCAGCCTTGTGCTTGCCATATAAACACCTGAAGTGCCACTTTGCTGAGCTGGTTGGGCTGTGCATATTATTCCTGCTAAAGTAAAAACATGCTTGTGCCAGCTGTGATGAGGCTGTATTGCCAACAGAGCTGAGTCTCTTGGCAGATTATCTTTTCCCCCGAATAATACAATGTTTTTCTGTTGACTCTGCCTATAACCTTCTTCCACTGAATGTTTTGGTGAGGCTACTGGACTCTGTTGTCCAAGTTGTTAATGTTTCTAGCCATTATTTGAACGAATGAGTGGCTAGCTGAGACCAGGGTTTCCTAGAGGAAGCCTTTCTTTTCCAGACCCAAGGAAATGTAATTACCCTTGAACCCTTCTGTTGCCCAATGGTGATGCACTGTTGCCCAACAGCACAAAGGGAAGGGAAGACAGAGAGGAAAAGTGATGCAAAAATCTAATTTCATATTAAAACAGACTGAACACCCAGGTTTCTTAGGAGCAACGGGAAGCTCTGACTTAGGTGGGAGGCTGTTTCAGTAGGAGAGTTTCTTTTTTTCTCTCTTCCTTTTTTGAGGTTTAAAGACCCCAGATGGACTGCAAGTTTCTTGCCACCCATTTTCTGATCAGTCCCTCATTGTTAAGTTGTTTGAGTTTTTTTCCTAATTTTAAACAGAGATAGCCAGTGCTATCACAGGTGACAACTCCCATGTCTGGTGGCAAAGGGTTCTGTCCCATTCTTCCTCCTCGCTGGGACAGGCAGGGCTGTCTTCCCACCCATGTGTCATTTGCTGGTGTCAGTAACAAGAAAAATTAACTATACTGGCACTTTACAAATTTTATTAAGTGATGGCTAGAGCCTTGGTGCTGCAGTTCCTAGGAGGGTGTGAATATGGGTTATTTCCTTATCTGATGGATAAGGTCCAATCAGAATGATACATTAAAAACTACTTTTTAAGCTCAGTCAGGTGGATTTTCTTGACTGCTTGGAAAAATGTTCATATTGCTGTTGTAGACAATACAGGACAGCCAAGGATCAGGTGGAGCAGAGAGATACTTCTCTGCTACAGTTCAGTCCTCTCTCTCTGTTCAGTCCCACCCAATAACAGAGGTCACTCATAGGGGTTGTAGTGCAAAATTGCGAGTGATTGATGATGTCTTGACTAAGCTGGCCAAATTTAAATGTATTCTTTTGGTCTTCTGCCACTGCTTTGCTTTCTGTCTTACCTCCACCATTTTTCAGTTGTTCCAGTTTTCTCCACGGTTCTTCTCCTACCCTTGATCTGAGTCCTCTCCCTTTTTGTCTTTATCTGCTTTGGCCCAAAAACATCCATGGTTCCTTCTGTTTGACACATACGTCTGTGAGGGCAGGTGACCCTGTTGCCCAGGGCAATGCTGCAGGCATCTCAGACTGATAGACCTCTGTGAAGACATCCATGTCTCCATAGGTGCGATATTCTACACAGCAGCATTACCCAAGGAATATGCCTTTAAAAACTCCTCTGGAGGAGGACCTCAGGTATGCATAAGCTGCCTGAGAAATACTAATTGTTCTTTTTATTCTCTTACTGCATTTTTCTCTCTCTAGTTGCTGTCCTTACTCCTCCAGTTTAGTGGAAGTTTGCATTAATTTCTTTGTATCATTTGCAAAAGGTAAGGATCTTAGTGACATAAAACCTACTGTCATGAGATGCATTTCAGCTTGGATTGTTACTACACTGTATGGGAAGATGAGGAAATGTTAACAGCCTTCTGACTTGAAGCCATTACTTAACTTCCTCCATGCACTTACTGCTCCACAAAGCAATTGTAGCTACAATGTTTTATCTGGAAAATATCTAATATTCTTACTTTCCATGGTGCTTTTCTCAAAATAAGGATACAGACGCACCTTTAAAAGCACCATCCTTACTCTTTTTCTACTCATAGTCAGAACACAGATATTTAATACAACCCTTTCCCACACTTTAGCATTTTTCACCTCATTTCCTATGCAATTTACTTTAATCAGTCCACAATTACCTTCACTGGGATTTTTTCCACTGCCCTTTAATGTATTTATTTATAGTTTCACTGGTGGCAATATGTGCATTATTTTTAACCCTTCTCTTTTTCTTAGTTATGGGGTTATCTCTAACAGTTCTGTGGTGACATATGCTACTAAAAAGATGGAAGGAAATGTTGCTGCTGTATAACCCTCTCTATTTCATTGGCTCAGAGTTGACGGCTTTTTTTTGTCCTACAAGCAATGCTCTTGATCTTGGTCTGGGGTGATTGTATGCAGGCAGATCATAGATTTGTTTATAAAAAAGACCTCTAAGATCATTGAACTTAACCCATAACCCAACATTGCCAAGTCCACTTCTAGACCATGTTCTTAAATGCCATATCTACACATCTTTTAAATTTCTCCAGGGATGGTAATGAGAGTGTTCAGACACTTACTCTTTTCATGGCTCCACCTTCTCATTTACATTTGCTCCCAGACCATCAGGACTTCTTCTGGTGATCCTAGCATATGCACACTGTTGTTCTGATTGAACACAATCTTCTTCCATCTCCATTTCACACCTTGTTTTCCTGATGCTTCTCTATACCCTGAAACGGTTTACTTGACTTTGGAAATTTTCCTCTGCTTAGTTTTGTGCTTTTGTTTCCACTCTCCCATAATCCTTGGCCCTGTTTGCATTTCTCCTCTAATGCTTTTGTTTTGATGTTTGTCCAGCTCCTCCTTGTTTGCTTAGGCCTCCCAATAAGTTCCCTACTGTGTTCTCTATTGCTTCCTTAAATATTTCCCATCTGGTCTCTACTGAGATTTCTTTATCGTTTCAAAGTAATGGCCTGAAATGCTCTCCAACCATTACCTCCTGTGTCTCTCTCAAAGACTTGCCTTTTAACTTTGCAGGATCAAATTTAGCTTCAGTGTCACCCATCTTTCCCTTGGGCTTTAATGCATTTGTCATCTTTTCAATAAGTAATTCATGATTGCGGCTGCCCTTCAGCATCATTAGAGACTTTCACATCCAGCAGTGACTCTGTTGTGCCTTTTGCAAATAATCATGTGGTCCATCTCTTTTAGTGTGTGACCAGCTGGTGACCCCTTGAAAATCCATGAGGGACCCAAATGCTACCAGTGATCAGGCTGTGCACCCCTCAGCAAGTACTTCAACTTCTCACTAGTCCAACTCCTCACATATGGCAGAGCATATTCTTTCACTTGTAATTTCTGCTTTCATTCTCTGTTTCTAGCTTTCACCTTCACAACTGCCTCATAAGCTGATGCCACATTTCAGACACTGTATTGACAAGATTTATATTTTCCCTTCTCTGCAACTTGCTTTGGTGCATAACAGAAAATCACAGTCAGGCAAAGATCACTGTAGGCTATAGTAAATATCCATGTGATGATAGTCTCGGGCATGAGTCTCCTGTTGTTCACAGAAATCCTTATTACTTCTGCACATGGAGGCAATATTACTCATCTGCGAAAAACAAACAAAGAAGCAAACAAAACCAGAAATAAGTATGATATCCAAATTTCCAGGGTGTCTGCTTTGGCAGCTGTGGATGTATAGCTTAGTTGTGGTGCTTGCTGGTCTGGGGTGAGAGGGAGGTCCAGGTGCCCACCTCAAAAGATGTGTGGTGTCTTCAGCCATTCTCCAACCCCCATGACTATTTCCTGGTGTTTGGGTCATCAATCATATGGAATTGAAAAAACCTTCCTCCAACACATTCTGAATATAATATCTGGTTATGTCTCTCTGGTTTATCTGAAAAACTCACCATCCTTTGCAGAATTTATTGGTATGGGTATCAGTGTCACCTTCATATCTTGCTTCTCACAAATAAATTTTGCATTGTTTTGACTTAAAATTTGATTTTTCATCTGTCTGCATAGACTGTTCAGATAAGTTGAAGTGAACTTCTTTAGCAGAAGACACAACTTTTTTGGTTGGTTGATTGGTTGTTTTTTGTGAAGTTCTTGTTTGTTTCTTAAACAAACCCATTAAATTTTATTCAGTAATATTTCATGTGCCATTTTGGGTCATTGTCATCCAACACCTAAATATGGAGGCAAAAAGAGTCTGTATTCCAGCATAGGAGCAACCTGTCTTCCTCTAATTTTTAGGGTATGTGATAAGATGCTTATTAAAATATTTAGAGGTAGAAAACACATTGAACAAAAAGGACATAAAAGGATTGGATTGAGTTTGAAATGAAGGTACCCACATTTAGGTGTCTGAATCAGGTGTCTGCATGTGAGATATACACCTGAGCTCCCACAGCAGTGAACACAAATGCAGTTGCTGCCGAAGTACAACCATTCAGTGCTATGTGAGGTTCTGGGTGGGCTTTTCTGCTGTCCTGTAACTGTCAGTCTCTCAGGACACAGAAGCAAACAGGTCTTATGTCATCTGGCACCACACAGATGTGTCAGACACCTGATACCACCTCAAAAGACTGTTGATGTTTTCATTTGCACTAGTTGAGCCTCTAGCCAGTACCATCAGTGTAGTCCAGATCCAGCTAACCAAATAGAGGTGCTGGGTTTTAGAGGCAACTGGATCCCTTTGCAGCCCCATCGACTGTGAAGACCAGATCTCCTCAGGTTGTGGTGCAGCCTCAGACATCCACAGAGACACTTATGCTTATGTGCCTCACAAAGGAGCAATAGGGAAGTCAGCTATCTCAAGGAATTATGTCATCAGCTTGAATTAACCTTATTCTGTTACCATCTCAAAATATTAAGAGTTTGGATTAATGGACACAATACAAATTTTTAGTAGAATCCTCCCAGAAACAGCCAAGCCAAAACCACTATTGCATTATGGTCAGTTTTATCACTTAAACCACTGCAAAACCATATGAGATATAGCCAGAATGGTGGCTATTGATCCTCCTTTTTTGCAGTGCAAATTAATAAGCCCAGGGCAATTTCCACATCCCTGGAAATGTTCAAGTCCAGGATGGATAGGGCTCTGAGCAACTGGTCTAGTGGAAGGTGTCCCTGCCCATGGCAGAGGAGTTGGAACTGGGTGTTCTTCAAGGTCCCTTCCAACCAAAACCATTCTATGTTTTTATAAATTCCCAAAGAGTTTCACTGGAAATTTCCTACTGGCCACAACTGGTGTCCTGCAAGCAGATACTCCTTGGGATCCCAGACTCCCTAGGGTTTAGTACACACAGAAAACCAGAAAGAGCAGTGATCCCTGATGGCATTTCTGAACAACTGGAACACACCTGAAAACACTGTGTGGAGGGAACAGTTGAAATGTGATAAGCAGATCTTTGTCCATGTTTCAGCACATCCGGTGTAGAAAAAAAGAAAATCCATTGAAACTGAGTGGTACAAATGTAGATCAGCTGCAATCTTTCTGTGACCACAGAGTTCGTTCTCTTTTGTGAACTGTTAATATCAATGTGTATATTAATTGCAAATCATCTTCCCTCCTTAACAGTGAAAATAATCCAGCCTTGGGACTAACCAGGGCTGAAATAGGACAATGAAGGACAAAACCATCTGTAGCTGATATTGTTTCTTAATCAACCATAGCCAAAGTTCCCAAGATTCAGAGATCCCAGAGCTGAAAGGAACAAGCACAATCATCTAAACTGACCCACTGCATCATTAAAGCAACAAAACTTCACTCATTATGAAATTCACAAATATGGAACTGACTATACCAGAGCATTTTGTATCAGGTAACCTACCCTATTGACTCACAGTCTCTTGCAGGAACAGTCAATACCTAAATAAAAGTATACGCTTAGTTATGAGAGAAACAGATAGAGAGTTCTCTAAAGTACCTAGCTTGGGGTCTGTATTTAGGAAAATCAATGAAATTTCTCAAATTGCCAAAGCTAGTCTGCAGGACTTAACGATCAGCAAAACCACGGTCAGACCAGGGAGATGCCAACACACAACTTCCTCTCCTGATTATTTTCTTGATTGTTCTTTTCTGCTTCTAACTTCAAGACTGACTTGCGCTTCTGAGCGATGTCCTGCAAAGCCAAGATATGGATGTTATTTTTGACTTGTACTGCAAGATGGTACAGATGAGACCAAGGTTTGCTTAGACTTGCTTTTTGCCAGGCCAAGTCTTCTTTGATAAAACTAAGCTTTTTTTCTAGATAGATTTTTATTTTGTGACAGTGTTTTAACAACACACCTTTTTTGTTTGTTTGTTCGAGGGGTTTTTTATTTGTTTTTTTGTTTCCTGAGCTGCAGTTCACAAATGCTAAAACTGAGCCATCCCGACAGATGCGGGAGAGAGCTGAAGGCAGTGATGGCATCTTGAATATTTGCACATATTCAAAGCACTAGCCCACAGACTTCAGTACCTAGAGGATGCCTAATTAAATCACTGAGAGTTTTATTGAGAGCCAAAGCACAGCTCAGCACTACTTGATACTACACTGTGATGTCTGTGATGGTGAGTAGAGGAAGGTTCATGTTCTTCATAGAAAGTGGCTTCGGTGACTTTCTTTGCTTCCTTTTCCCTTCAAAACAAATTAAAAGTTCTGAAGCTTAGCACCCACAGGAGAGGTTTTCCAAGATGCCTGTGGGCATCTGAGTGCATGTCTCCTAGTAAAACAGATCTCAAAATGCAAAGGCTGCTTGGAAAATTCTAACTCTTTGCACACATGCAAAGTAATTGGTCTGAAGTCCAAAAGTTTAATTCTTTGGGATTTGAGCATTTAACTATTCTATCTCCATCTCAGAGCCCCTAGACTGGCCCAATTTTTACATTTTTTTTTAAATTTTATATCAAACCACTGGGACAAGCTTTATGCAAGTTCAACATATTCCAGCTTGCTATTGCACAAGTCATTAGAAAACTAAAGTTAACTGTATCCTGGGCAGCATTAAAAGAAATGTGGCCAGAAGGTCATGACAGACCTTCCCCTCTCTTCTGCTCTGTAGTACTGCATCCAGCTCTGGGCCCCCCCACAACATAAGAAGGATGAGGACCCGCTGGAGTGAGTCCAGAGGATACCACAAAGATGCTCAGAAGGCTGGACCACCTCTCACATGGAGACAGGCTGAGAAAGTTGAGGTTATTCAGCCTGGAGAAGAGAAGGCTCCAGGGACACTTTACAGCTCTTTCCAGTACCTAAAGGGACTACAAAAGAGCTGGAGAGGGACTTTTCACAAGGACATGCAGTGATAGGACACTGCAGAATGGCTTTAAAATGACAGAGGGAAGGTTTAGATTAGATATTAGAAAGAAATTCTTCACTATGAGAATGGTGATGCACTGGAACAGGCTTCTCAGAGATGCTGTGGCTGCCTCATCCCTGGAAGTGTTCAAGGCCTTGTTGGATGAGACTCTGGTGTAGTAGAAGATGTCACAGCCTATGGCAGGGGGCTTGTAATTAGATGATCTTTAAGGTCCCTTCCAATCCAAACAGTTCTGTGACTATAAAATATCTGTGAAGGCACATAATAAAGATGCTCTCCCCACATTATGCTGTTCCCAGAACATCATCCATCTGTCTATGTGGTGCTACCACTAGTGCAGCACAGAGAGTGGCCCCAGGTGGTATAATATGATAGGTGAAGGCTAGGGCATGAAAAGTCTGAGAGACCAGAACTTGCTTTTCTTTTTGATCTATTTGTTGATTTGCAGAAACTGCAGCCCCTGGTCTGATTCTCTCCAGCAGTGGCAATAAGAGGTGGAACAAGGAAGACAGCATACAAATTTAGAAACAGGATATAATTTTTTCGTATAGCCACAGAATTTAATGCTGAAGAAACGTTAAGTATCACCTTTATTGTCTTCCCCCAAGGCAAAAAAGTTCCCATGCTTCAAGGGGAACTTGTTATCAGCACCTAGGATGCTGTTGCAGTTTCAAATAAGTAGACATGATAATGAAATGGGCATAAAATCTCAGCAGCAACTGAACAACAACTTTCTTTGTCTCTCAGCCTCCCCCCAAATGCTTATACAATTGAAAATGAAATTACACCTCTGGGCAGAGCTGCAGCCGTTCTCCTCAGAGGCCCCTGCAATCCAATTGGCAAAGAATGGGGTCTGGCAAGTCCTAGCTCATGTTTGCAAAACGCTTTGGAAATGAAAACTACTGCACAGCACTGAGTCATGCAGCTGTGACTATGGAAAAGTGAAGTGTGTGTAGCTTAGAAATACATCTGGATGCCTCATGCAGAGCAATTAATATCTGTGGGTTAAGTGTAGAGTTCATATTAGCAACAATAACTCAGGGCTGAGCACTGGGGACCTCAGCACTATGGACTGCTCTTGTAAAAGTGAAGCTTTGGGTGTTTTTGCAGGCTGAGTAGCCTGTTTGGTATAGATAGGCATTGTACTTTGGAAATGTATTCTGCTCTCCAGTACAATGACAGAAGTCTGGCTGTGCACTGTGGAGAGAAGCACTCTGGATTAATGCTAACCTTGCACAGAGAAGGGAATTAATCTAGTCAGCAAAACCAGGTATTAGAGAAATACAAGATCATATCCAGAATGTTCTCATCTTCCATGTTGCCAGACTGCCGTAGTAACTGGTGCCCTTCCTATCTCCCATTGTTGTATTGGTGAAGACTCCCATCTTCATGGGAGAGATGGGTGAGAAAATGGGAGAAAAGGATCATTTTCAGACCCAGTTTTCTGATGCTTCATCTCAAAAAGTGAGGAGCTAATCAGCCATTTCAGGACTCATAACAACCCATGGTAACTGGATACTGTAAGTGCCTCCTTTGTGTATTTTTTCCCCTTTGTCCAAAGGACCTGACCTAAATATGCTATAAACAACTGGATTTGAATTTGACTTTTAGGTGATCTCATGGTCTGTCCTTATGCTGCTTTTCTTCCAGTTACACAGTTTTGCACTTACATTTCTTTTCAGTTCAAGGGGTGGGGGAGTGACAGGAGACAGAGAAGGGCCAACCAAGGGAAAAAGGTAGGTGTTTCTCTTAAAAACTTGCTTTCTCTTTGGTATCGCGAGCAGTTTCAAGCAAACCTTCATCTGCAATATCAATTTGGGTTGTTCCTTCTCTCTGTCTGCAGGGAGAGGTCTCTGTTAGGCAAATGATTATTCTTGGAGTAATAAAAACTTGCAACTGGAACCAGGAGCCTGGCTGATGCAAACAATAAAACCAAGGGAAGGCATACAGAAAGAAGAGATTGCTTTGTCTTGCCTTGCCCAGAAATCTCCCTGTCCGTGTCGCTGTGTGCTTTCAACCCTCTGCAGATCAAACCCTTCAAAAGTAACCCAACCACTGATGCAGAATGAAACAAGAGAGTATGGAAGGAAAACTGCCTGAAAGAGCAGTACCTTTAGCAAGAGGGGAAGGTAGACAGACTGCAGCTTGCAGCCCACGTGGAACAGCTTGTGTGAGGAGGGAGGAATTGAAACAGAAACCAGAATGAAAATACCACCCTGTATTACCCTGCAGATACGGGGATCTCCTAAGTTTTCTCATGAATAATACAGTGAAAAATATTCCAGCAGGTGCTGTCATAGCAGAACTGCATAAAACCAACAAGCTGGGATGCCTTCAGGATACATTTAAGCCTTAAATTCCCTTGAATGTGGGCTTAAGGCCATTCACTGCTCAGCTAACTGATATATGCGATGCGTGCAATCACTTGATGTCCAAATCCTTTTTATTCCCAAGGGTCCCGAAGGTTTTGCAAGCATTAGCATGATAAAACATGACACATCAACACATACATAAAGGACAATACAGGGGCTCTCAGCTAAGATACACTAACTACTTGTGATCTCATGACGTGCTGTCATTTCTGCTCCTCTTTAAAGCTGGTGGAGGTGAGGGCTCATGAACCATACGACAGAAGATCTCATTCAGCTTTGGAGCACCAGGATGTGGCCAGGAAAGCCTGGTTGGGGTCTAGTAAATGATGAGAGAGTCTAAGAGAAATAAGTATCTGACGTGTTTGCACTTAGGCTCTCACCTTCTTAAAGAGACCAGAGAAAGGGTCTTCTCTTAGATTTAATGATGCCCAAAGTCTCAGCATATATGCTGGTTAGGATTTTGATCCAAAGATGCTGTGAATCCTCATCAAGAAATGGTGTCCAACTCACTAGGAAAATGCTTTTTTTAACCTACAACTCAACATTTTCCAAACTGGCAGGGGCAGGCTATCCCTTCCCTCTCCTCCCTCTCCCTCTCCTTGGAGTCAGATGCCCTTGGAGACTGCTCAATGGTTAAGCATTTTGAGACACAGGGAGAGCCACTGCTGTGCTGTGTGTCTGAGGCAGCCAGTCTGCTCCAGGACTTGGCAGAGGAGCCAAATTCCTTGGCCTGGCCCTCAAGCACAAGCTCATCTTTGCATACCAGGAGCAGCAACACTGCTTTCAGCTTTTCACAGAGCCAGAGCTGCCATTAGACACCAAATCAGGAATAAAGGAGAAACAGTCACACATATTTTGTTTTCAAGGCAAATGCAAACAAAGATGTTTTGCTTTTGAAACCACAAAGTGTTGTAGTTTACAAATATTTCCTTGCATTTCCTCTAACATTCGCTGTTCTCCTCTTCTAACCTGCTAGCTGGCTCATGACATGCTGCTTGTTGTCCTACTGACCTTCCCTCATCATACCCCAAAGAAAAAAGCAGGAACAAAACATGTCCACACCAAAGCCCTGGCACTCTGAAGACTAATCAGATGTGTGCATTGGCATTTTGGTGACATGCATAAAGAAAATCCCAGATGGACAGGGGCTATACCTGATTCAATCCAGATGCCTCTGTAAAGTATCCCTTAAACCACTGTGTGCCAGAGGGCTAAAAGAGCTTTAGCTGTTCAACATTCCTCCCTCCCTACTGCATCCCAGTACTGACACCATTCCCACCATTGTTCTCCTCTGCCTCTTCCCTCTTTTGCTCCCTATTTAGGAAGATATGAAATGAAAAGAGCTGCAATGACAAGAAGATGGTAAAATAGAGGAGACATTATCTGGGATAAGAGGGCAGCTGTTCTCCCTGTTGGTCCCATCCCTCTTTGCAGCCCTAAGTAAGAACTGGATCCCATTCTAAAACCAAGCTCCAGAGCCAAACACTGGTTACAGACAGAGCCCAGCCTGAGCCCAGCTTCCCCAGACTTCGGCACCTCAGAGCCTCCTCAGCTCTATTTCCAAGTTTGGTGCAGTCTTCTGCACACATGTATTGGGTCACATCTTCCCTCACTGATTTCTTCAAGTGCTATCACTCAGTAAGAGAAAGAAAAACAAGC
Source organism: Campylorhamphus procurvoides (assembly GCA_013396655.1). Lineage (NCBI taxonomy): Eukaryota > Metazoa > Chordata > Aves > Passeriformes > Dendrocolaptidae > Campylorhamphus > Campylorhamphus procurvoides. The sequence goes on along the minus strand of WBMV01006668.1, from coordinate 660,402 downwards.
TGGTGTTCATCTTTCTTTCCTAGACCCTGCCTTGACCCCTCTTACACATCAGTCCTTGTTGTTTACAATACTCAAAAAATGTGTGTCTTTTACCCCAGCACCTCTGTGTAAGCTGATATCAATTCGAGCAAGCTGTTTCTCTTGTTGAGTGGTTTAGTTTGCCAAACTGAAATCTGAGAAATTCAGACCAGAAGGAAATAGGAAGAGCAGGGAAATTCCCCAGGGAACAGGATTGCAGAGAAGCGTGGGAGGTCCTCAAACACAAGACTGGAGGACTTCCCACCAGACACAGCTTCATCCAACCAGCAGCAATGAGTTTGTTTTAGGACCTTGGATAAAATTCTCCAGGAATCTGTATGATGCTAAGAACTGGTGTATACTCTCCGTAAAGCTCTGTATGGTAAAATGCATTGATTTTACAATAAAAGCCTATCAATAAATAAATAAAAATAAATCTTGAAATCTGAGCCCTGAATCTGACCACAGGAAGTGTTTTAATCCTGTCAACACTTCTACAGCCTCTTGGACACTCACTGGGAATTTCTCCATTGCCACTGAATTTATGGGAAAGGGTTCAGTTACTGCAAGAATGGCACAAATGATAGATATAGAGGTAGATGGGTGGAGGCAGGGAGGGAGGAAAGGAGAGACCACACACAGATTTTATTTCATTTGACTGCATCACCCAGACTCTGGGTAAAACAAGATCAAAACATTTCACGCATCTATACAGCTCCACATGTGTAGAAGTGCTATGACAAACACTGGAAACTTCTTACGCCAGGGTCTTGTTTTTCTTTATAGAAAATATTGGAAATATTCTTAAATTCCTTAATCTGAGAAGACCCATGGCTGGACCTTTCTGGTCTCAAAGGAAAGCTGTCTTGTTTTGGCAGTGGAACAAACTCAAATACCCAAGCTGAAAATATGCACTACCAAGTGCTAGAGGAGGTGTAAGGTTAGTAACCCATATCTATGTCTGCAGTAAGAATATAAATAGGTTAAATAAGCCTCTTTTGTAGAACTTTACAAAGAGAGTATAGAGTTCACAGTTGTGTCCTGTATTTTGACTGCTTTTTACTTTTCACCATCAAATACTAGCTGATGCAGTTGATGTGATTATCCACAAGGTAAACAGATTGACCTCCTTATTTTGATGAATGTAGGTTCTTCTAAATCCCATCTTAGGAAGCACCTTGTGCAGATCAGCCTGGGAGAGCATGTCCTGAAATGCATGTTGAATTGCACACAGACAATAAGAAAACACTTACCCAGTGTATTGGGATGGGCATGAACTAAGGAGCGTGCTGCTCAGCTATGCTGGTACACAGATTTTAAAGTATCACTGGAATGTGAAGGCTACCTTTCACCCCAAAGGACTCTGTATGTGTGGCTACCCTGGAGCCGAGAAGGGTTAATCACTGTAATATTGGGTGACCACATTGCTCCCTACAGCTTACTGAGTAGGGGAAGTGGAGAGGCAATCACAGAATCACAGAGCAGTTTGGGTTAGAAAGGACATTAAAGATCATTTAGTTCCAACTCCCTGCCATGGTCAGGGACACCTTCCACTAGACCAGGTTTCTCAAAGTCCCATCCAATCTGTCCTTGGGCACTTCCAGGGATGAGGGACCCGCAATTTGTCTGGGCAACCTGTGTCAGTGCCTCACCACAGTAAAGAATTTCTTCCTAATATCTAATTTAAATCTACCTTCTTTCAGCTTAAAGCTTGCCAAGGGAGGTTTAGACTGGACATTAATACATTGCTTTACTAAGACGATGGTTAAACCCTGGAACAGGCTTCTCAGAGAGGTGATTGATGCCCCAAACCTGTTAGTTTTGAGAAGCATTTTGACAGTGCCCTTAATAACTTGGTCAGCCCTGAATTCATCAGGCAGCTGGACTAGATGACCATTGTAGGTACCTTACAAATGAAATATTCTATTCTATTCTATTCTATTCTATTCTATTCTATTCTATTCTATTCTATTCTATTCTGCTCTGTTCAGCAGCACTCTCTAGGCAAGGAAAATGAGCTGCTGGTGGTGCTGTTGCTAGAGCCTTTGGATTCGCTTCTAACACATTGCACAAGGCAAAAGAAAGCATCTGAAGAGGCAAAAATTGCCATAAGCAGCTGCAGAAGGTACCTAAAGTTAGCCAGAGAAGCAGCTCTTTGCATGAAAAAGTAAAACAGTCTGCAGGCTAGGGCGTCTGGGACAGGCCTTGAGTATGGGAAGCATGCTCACCTTTGGATGGTTTGGATGAGAGTGGGTCAGTGTGTAAGCTTCTGTTTCATAGAAACATGGAAGCATAGAGTCATAGAGTCACAGAAGCATAGAATGGCCTGGATTGGAAATGGATGTTCAAGGCCATCTAGTTCTGAAAACCCTGCCATGGGCAGGGCTGCATACCACCAGACCAGGTTGCTCCAAGCCCTGTCCTACTAAGCACTCTTTAGTACCAAGAGAGCCAACCTGCTCTGCTGGCAAGTAGGTTCCTCCTTCAACCACAGCAGTCTCCTGTCATGAGGAGCTATGGAAGCTTTGGGACCCTCCAAACCACAGCAGCACCTCACCAGGGGTGCTCCAGCTGTTCTGAAGTGGTAAGTAGATGTTGCTCCTTCTGTTGGGAGAGAACCATGGCTCTGAGTCAACTGAGGAAAGATACAATGTACAGAATAGGAAAATAGTGGTGGTTTTGGCTTGAGCAAAGAGTATTTCTTTCATGCACATAGCCTTTCAAAGTTGACTTTAAGAGGCATTCCTGGCTGTTTCTCAGCAGAAACTTCAGCTCTGGGAAAAAGCTCTCTAGATGCATGAAGAAGGCACTCAGCCCCATCAACAGCTGGTAAACAGAAAGTTAAGTGCTTAATTCAGGTCTGAGGATCCTTATACCCTCTTTTTGTGCCTCTCTGCGTAAGGGAAATCTGGCTATATGCTGACCACACTGTGTGCCCTTGCAAAGCACTTCTCAAAAAAATAATTTCTGTCTTTCCTCAAATGATATACCTGGGAGGAGAACTTTTGGTTTTGCTTGGATGAGAGAAGAGGAGAACAGAAGAGGTGGAGACCAGGCTTACAGTCAAGGTCAGAAAATGCTCCTTTTTCACAAGACTGATATTCTCTCTATATTCCCTCTGCTCTTTCCCTCTCTCCATAGGACCATTCAATATTACTGCCCCTGTTAATTATTCATCCCAGCCAGTATTTGCTTAGGTAGAAGTTCACCTCATGAACTTCCCTGAACCTGCCCAGTCTGGCCTTCCTGGGTTGTAAATTGCCAAGAACTGAGACAGTGGTGATGAATGATGGCCACAATGAACAGGCATTTCTTACTTCCTTCTGTAAGCAGTTTCAGGATGATTTTGCAACACTTTGAAGCATGCATGAACTTTGCTTCTCATTTTTGCCCTGATGGTGCCTGGCCGTGACGTCACTGTCTCTCAGAGGAGTACATTAGGTACATTACAGGTGTCATATGACTGAAATAAAACACAAGTTTGTGAGGTAATGATTAAAGAATAATCTCAGGTTCTGAGAGTTCCTTTCTTCCATGTAGGATGGTGGGTTGTATCTCTCACTCCTGGCCTGCTCAGCATCCCTTATCATGTTTGCTCAGCTGTGGCTTTTTCCACTTTGGAGGAGTTTGCCTAAAAACAGAAGTGATGGTGGTGATGGTGCTGGTGAATAGTTGTCTTCTGTCGCCTCGATGAAAAGGGCCACACCTATTTAATGAGGCAGGTAAATAAATACAGGAGTTTTCTACCAATATAGTGGGTAAATATGCTGCTATAAAACACCTTTGGACAACATGGCAGTTTGATTAAGTGGCTTAATTTCCAGTGTAAAACACTTGCCAACATATTGCAATAAGTACCTGGCAGACAAAACCCAGAGCTGAGACTGGGAATTGCTCTGCTTCCATCCTTTTGGGGGAGTGGGTGGGTGTCCTATACCTTCACTCTCTCCTCTGTTTTACAGAACCACTTTTTTGAACTGGGATAACCTCTAACTGGATTATATCAGGGTGTGGTCCAGGAATGCTACAGTAATAGAGTAGCTGTTGAAGAGTCACTGCTGTCCACCTGGGATTTCTCAGGGGAAATCTGAGATTGAGCTCAGCCCGAGGGTTAGATTATCCTGTGGTACCCAGACAGGTTCACTGGGTACCTCAAAGTCATCACTTTCAGACCAAAATGACTTGCTTGCTCCTTTCTTCATATTGCCTTTTGCTTCCAGACTTCAGCTGTGGAACAGGGTCATTTGAGGGGTTTTCTGCTGAGATGAAGCCTTGTCTGCCAGCAGGACAGGGTCTTTCTCCCATCCCCTCCTCATGCTTATTGAGGGAAGAGTTACCATATATTGCCATAGCTGAGAAAAGTATGTTTTGGAGGGGACTTTAAACTCCTCTGGCAGGCAGAGCTCCTCATGCAATGGGATTGTTCCCACCCCATAATTTACTGGAAAAGTTGGGAATGGAGATATTAAAGTCAGCACTGCCCTTCCAGGAAATCCCTCTAATAGCATGTTCCTATGGATATTTTCATTTTTGACATAGAAAAACATCTATTATACATCAATTATACATCCCACAGACAAATGGGAAGAGCTGTAGGTTTTGTTTTGTTTTGTTATGTAGGTTGAGGAGTGGAGTGTGTTGGTGCTGTTATGGCTTGGCAGGCTCTATGGTGGGTGTGAATATTATTTTAAGGTCTCTGTCCCTTATGTGCTAGTGCTTACATCACTGTGGGGAAAAGCACTCAAATAGCCATAATGTAGATTTGACATATTTTCACCTTCTGGAATGCACTGCAGCAGTCCAAATTTTAAAGTGCTCTGCTCTCAGCCCTGTGATTTCTTCCAAAAATCTGTCCCCTTTCTCTGGGAGCTCTCTTGGCTCCAGACTCTGCAAACACTCCATATGTGTCAGCGAAAAGAGAAAAAAAACTCCAAGATTCAACAACTGCCCAAAGCCCATATGGAATAAAAAGGGGTTTTAAGGGGCCTAAATAAGGGTCATACTCCCCTATGACTATTTGATTTTTTCTTTTGCTTTAGCTTTCGTTTTCTAACTGCCTCAGATGTTTTCTGAGCTTTTATGCAGGTAGGATGGATGCATTGCTCTCTGCACTGATGAGACAGCCAGATCTGGTCCTACAGTTTTTGTCCCTACAATCTGTGTCCCTGCAAAGCCTTCGTTGTCTCAAGAACCCTTCAGGGAAAGTTTCCTGCAACTGCTTGGCCGGGCGCAGGGCCAGCAAAGCCAGCCCCTCTGGGCTCACCAGGAGAGACCTTGTACTACATTTTCCACTATACTTATCTAATCTTGGCTTGCGTCCATCTAGTGTTTGTGCAGTAATTACCTCACTAGGCAAAACAGTTCCACTGCCTAATTGTCTTCACTCTCAGGAAATTGTTCCTAATAGCCAGCTAAATTTAATCTCCCCTTCCTTGCTCTATCCACCACGGCAAACCTGCACAGCCCTTCTCCCTCTACTTACAGTCCTATACATGAAGTGATTATATGGCATTATCTGTTCTTATTTCTCTAAGTCAAACAAGAAAAATTACTTTCTAGGATTCATGTGAGTCACAACTCCTTAAGTCATTTTCCCTGGGCTGGTTTGAATTTCTTTCTGCAGTCTTTCAGAACATGTCTGAAACTGAAGTGTGTTCAGCTCCCAAGTGCATTGAACTCATGAGTCAGGCTACCACAAAACAGCTTTTTCTTACAAAAACAGGGATGTAAAAAGAAAATAATTTTTTTAGAACTTCACCAAGAACTTAAATCATAGAAACATGTAATTTATCAGGTTGGAAAAGCACTCTAAAATCATTGAGTCCAACCATTAACCCAGCACTGCTAAGCCCACCACTAAACCATTTCCCCAGTTGCCACATCTACACGTCTTTTAAAAACCCCCAGGGATGGTGACTCCATCACCTGCTCTGGTGCTTGACAACCCTTTAGGGGAAGGAATTTTTCCTAATATCCAATCTAAACCTCCCCTGGTGCAACTTGAGGCCATCTCCTCTTGTCCTATTATTTGTCATTTGGAAGAAAAAACAACCCCCACCTGGCTACAACCTCCTTTCAGACAGCTGCAATGAAATAAGGTCCCTCCTCAGCTCCCTCAACTGCTCCTCATCAGATCTATGCTTTGGACACTTCCCCATCTCTGTTGTCGCCCTTTAGCAACCTCAGCACCTCAATGTCTTTTTTTGTAGTGAGGGGCCACAAGAGTTTTCTTTAAACTGTTTTTCAGTGGCTTTCAATTGTTGATATATCCTTCATTTTCCAAGTGTGAGGTGAATGTTTGCAGATGATCAAGAAGCTGGATCTTTAAATAAAATGTCATGTAGTTGCAGTGAATGACCTGGCACTTCAGGTCTCCTGCTACCTTGAATTCAATTACCAAAGCCACAGCAGGGTCAGTTTATAGGGCCAGATGAGTATCTCAGTGAGCTTGGGACTGCCTGAGTAGCCAAGTCCTGTTGTCTGTCACTCCTGTCTACTGTGGTGTGACCTCCCATAGGTGTCCTTCACAACAGTTCAGTGATGCAGAGTCCACATATCTGCACATACACAGGAAGCCTGCTTCCTAAAAGCTCTGTGTATCTGCCTCACCTTCACTGCATTGATCTTTCCACCAGCTCTTTTCAAGAAGTTTCTAATTGCTGTTTTCCAGTTCACAGACATATGCAACTGGCCCAATGGAGCCTCATGGTGGGAGCAGGTGGGAGGAAAAAGGGTCCTGTTTGAGCTCAGAGGATTGCACCATCCTGGTAGAACCAGTTTCCCAAATGAGTGGAATCCTGCTGTGCTGTTAACACCCCTGTGTTGGTACCTCCCCCTGTCTCTCATGTTTGTGCTATCCCCAAACACTGTTGGTAAGGGAGTTTGTCTTCTCCCTGGGAAACCTTGTGGCTGATGGGAGCTTGAGCCGTCAGGAGTGGTGTCTGCTTTAGCAATTCACAGGCTTCCATGGAGGACTTAACCCTGACCCTTAGCACCAAGGGTTGCTTGCAGGCACAGCTGGCATGAGCTGACCGCTAAGCCACGAGCTAAGGAGTGTTTGCTCCCACCTTGCTTTACAGATTGTCTTTATGTTTCCAAGCATTTGGCTTAGGGATTTCATGCCTGTTTTCACAGGACCTAGTACAACAACTTCAGTTTGTGCTGGGAACTCATTCATTCCCTCAATTAAGGCTCTCCATAGTAATAAAGAGGAAGATCAAGGCCGTGAAGGTGGTTCTACAGCACACCTAAATGACTGAAGCATTTTAAGAGATAGTTGTAGGTGAAAAGAGAAAGCATCTGTGTTAATTCCTCCAATCCACAATGAGATTTTGGTCTAAACAGCTGATGGAGAGACCATTTGCCCCAATGAGAGCAAACAGTGTGTATGTCATATTGAAACTAGGGGAGGCAGGAAACACAAAGCCCCATGGTGCTGTTCTTGAATAAAGCCATTTTTCAAAGGCAGGACAGGATTTTAAAACAGAACCCTGGCTTGTGAAAAGACTGACTCAGTGTATGCTGGGATCTGTAGGGTCCCTGGGAGGAAGCCAGCTCTGGTAGGATTTTTTTTGTTATGGTAGGGACCTTTAGTTAGTTTTCTGTACCAAAATCATTCACAGCGCAGACATACATACACATACAAAAACAATGAAAATCCCAGTGGCTTTTCCCTAATGGGCAGAAATTTAGTGATCAACATTTTGGCTCTTTTAAAACCCCTTTGAAGTCAGAGGCCAAGGTTTTGTAGTTGTTTTTTCTAAAGCTCTCTGTAACTGCTGACATATGCTGCACATATGGTTTCAATGTGATTAGATTTCAGATCAGTTTTTTTCTTTTGGACTTGACAAAGTACCTACTCACCAGCCACATTTCCATGAGGAAGGGAGTTTTAATAAGATTCCCAGAAAGAAATGTACTTCTGCAGATTCATTAAGCAAATAATGACCGATCCTTTTGATTTCTTTTTCCTCCCTTTGAAATATGTGGGAATTTGCCCAAAGCAGGAAAGCTTTAGGTGGGACTATCCTTTACTTCTCTGACTGCCCTTAGGAAAAACTTCTCAAGGCTAATTACACACCTTTGCAGATGCACTGGGAATTCACAGATCATCTGGTCTAATTAGACACACTGGATCTGCAAGCATGAAGCTGTATTATTATTTGTAGCATGGAAAATGTCTGGAGGCCTTGGTGGCAAATGAGGTGCCCATGGGCAATATGTGACACGTGGCAGGGGTGAGAATTCAGCCCCATCTCCAAAAGATGGGTGGTGGTCTGCTGCAGTCATGCAGATCAAGGCAGACAGTACAGATTCTCTCTGGGGTTTCTTCTTAAATACCATTATTAGGGTTAAAGTTATGTCTTGAACATCTTCAAGGTACCAATGGCAGGTCAGAACCTTCACATCTTGGACACTACCAAAGATCTGCATGAATCAATAGCCAGAGGAAAAGTTTCCTCCTCACTCTTTTGGCTGTTCTTAAGATCTCAGTGTCAGAGGGTAATGTGAGAACCGTCCACCCAGAGAACAGACCCTGCAGCACAGAGGCTGCAGTGTATCCACTTCCATGGTACTTGTGAAATTTTGGCCATCTCAAATTCTGTTTCGCACACCTCTGATCTCTCCTTTTTATACAACCATACAATGGTTTGGGATGGAAGGGATCTTCTCTTTCCAACCCTCCTGCAATGGACAGACATGTTCCACTAGACCAGGTTGCTCAAAGCCCCATCCAACCTGAGCCTGAACATTTCCAGGGAAGAGGATCTGCCACTTCTCAGGGCAAGCTGGGACAGTGCCTCATCACCTTTATAGTAAAGAATTTCTTCCTAATATGTAACCTGAATCTCTCATCTTTCAGTTCAAAACCATTCTGGTGTCTTCATTTTGCCCTTTTAAATTCTTGTAGAGTCATTTCTCATTCCCCTTAGAAATGTCTAATCCTACTTTGAACTCTGCTAGTCTTCCCCATGTAGTATTTCTTCTTGAGTGATTCCTGTGGCAATGAATCCTCCAAGCTCATCAGACATGAGGTAAAATCAGAAGAGCTGGTGTGAAAATGCTTCCTATCCTTTCCAATGCATCCCTTGTGTAGACAGACACTCCTGAAGGAGCCTGTTTCAGGACTTGTTTTATTGTATACGCTTTACTTAAGTGCTGTGTTTTAGTTTTTTTCCAGTAGTGAACTTTGGGTTTACCCACATGGATAAAAACGGTTGTGAACTTTCCTGACCCATTGCCTGCAGATTATCAAGTTCATGAGATGTACGATTAACCCCGGGCTGCGAAGTTTCTAGACTGAAGTCAGATAATAAAAGCAGAATGCAGAATCATTGCTGTGCTTACTTTGCCAAGATTAAATTTTACTATCAGTGAGTTTGTAAACGCTTGCAAAATACTTATGTAAGAGAAGAATAAAGGTCATGCAAATACCTGGATAGTCATGAGGGAGGGGAAAAAAAAGTAGGTGCGAGGTAAATTGAGTATTTTGACTAGTTTGTAAAACTATATGATAAGAAAGTGCTGGCATCACACTCAGCTCTTGGATGAACAAGTTTTTATGACAGAAATAAAGTAATGAGCAAGCAAGATTGACTCTTGAGATTTCCAGGGAAAGTATGTCTTGTCCAATCATGCTATCTTATGCAACAACAGCTGCTCTACAAGTCCAACAGGCATTTTTAATTCAGCTTGCAAGCAAAATCTCAGCTTTCCTCTTCATGTACCATTTCTCTCTGTATCTCTTGGAAATAAGCACCTTTCCCCCTTCATTAACATCATTTCTACTCTACAGGTATGAGGTGGTCTAACTTGTACAATCTAATTAAATGCAAAACACTTGTTCTCAAAGTTTGCTGCTCTCACTTTAGCCTTATAGAAGCTGGTGCACCCAACATCTTGCTATGTCAGCTGTATCAGCTGGGTAGTGAAACACTGCTTCTATTGTTGACCTGTTCCAACTCAGCTGATCTGATGTTTCATGTCCTTTGCTTGCCTTGAACTCTGTTCAGACAGCCTGGGTCAACTTCTGTTAACCTTCAGCTTCTGCTCTTATGACCTCAAATGTCAAGATGCCAAGTGGGATTCAGATGATAAGTCACAAAAGTGTCCTACTCTGGGTGAAAAGAACAAAGGGGGAGGCTTTAAAACATGGGCTGTGGGACACTGGGCCTTGCTGGGACAAGGGACTCATGTCCTATGAAGACAGGTTGAGAGGGTTGGTGTTATTCAGCCTGGCTGCAGGGATACGTTCTAGATCTTTCCAGTACCTAAAGGGGGCTTATATAAAAGTTGGAGAGTGACTTTACATAGGCTAGAAAGAGATAGAAGGGGGAATAGTCTTAAACTGAAAGAGGGGAGATTTAGATTAGATGTTAAGAGGAAACTCTTAACTGTGAGGATGCTGAGGCACTGAAAGAGATTGCCCAGAGAGGTTGTGAGTGCCCCATCCCTGGACGAGGTCAAGATCAGGTTGGAGGGGGCCCTGACAACCTGATCCAGTGAGTGATATCGCTGTCTGTAGCAGTGGGATTAGAATGATACGATCTCTAAGGTCCCTTCCAACTCAAACCATTCTACCATTCCATGACTCTGTGATGTCCAAGCATCCCCTGCCAGGGTCCAGGTTGGGTGACCTGGCTTAGGGCATAGGTGATCTCACTGAGATTCCCCTTCAATTTGCATGACTTTTGGTGTGACATCTAGGCACATCTTGCCTTGGTGAAATCTGAGCACATGAAAGGTTAGTTTGTGGTAGTCACTGTGAACGACAATGCCCTCCTCACCTGAGAAGAGGTCAAGAAGACGGGCTTTTGGATAATAGAAGGAGCTATCTCTGCACAAGTAGCATAAGTCAGTTTTATCAGCTGCTGTCACGTACAGCAGCTGTTTCTCTTTGCTGAGAACCACCCATTACTTTCTACTGACTATAGAGTAATAAATTGCCAGGTCAGTGACACATGTCTGATCATAAAACAATCACATTGCAAAGATTAAGATGACAACAAAGTGGTTGTAAATATAGAATTTTACTCGAGGTTGCAGAGCTCCAAGGGGTTTGAGTACGCTGTTTCTTTTCTGCTAGGCAACTATGCTGATGACATGGTGGGACAAGGATTTTTTCCTTTACAAAGGTCACTCTGGGAAGTCCTGTTTGTTCAAACATTGGCTGCTCTGTCAGGAGAGTTCACCAAAAGTGTATCACAGGAGTTCAAATTGTATTCTGCTCCTTTGGAAAGCAAAGGGAAAAATCAGACCAAACTTCAATTTAAAACCAAATAGCACATTTGCAATTAGTGATGACAATAGACAGAGAGATCTTCAACCACCAGCAATGAACTTATGGACCTACAGAGTGCCTTTTGGTGTAGAACACCCGTGTTTTGTGTAGGAAAATGAGCCATATTAGAGGGCCATATTTTACAAAATAATCACACCCTGTTTTGAAGACACTTAAACTAAGATACATTTAAAATGGGACTTAAATACAACATTAGAGGCTGTCCACACAGATCCTGATCCTATAGGAGCCCACATCTAGGTACTCAGAATCCTGAGGAGCACAGAAGGGATTTGCCTTCATATCTGTACAATGCAGATGTGCAGTACGGGACTCAAGCTCCCTTTGAGACCATGAGGAGCTGTCATCTCATGCCTCTCTGTAGCCACCAGCAGCAATCAGCTCCTGTGTAGGCTTGCTACCTCACTGTATGGGCTGACACTGGATGACACGCTTTCTAGTGTCTTCAGGGCATGCCTAATTCCCACTCACTGTGTGAAGGGGAGAAATTCAGCTTCATGGTTCCACCTTTCTCAATGTTGTGGGATAATTTAGGCTGGAAGGGACCTCAGGAGGTACCAGACTAACTTCATACTCCAAGCAGGGATGTGGGATACAAATAGGATACAAGCCCGTGGACCCTATAAATGCCCTTTCAGGTGTTCATGGCTGGCAGTAGCTTCATCCCAGCTGGCAGGCTGAGATAGTCTAGTCTGAATCATCCCTGGCTGTCAAGAATATTCGCTTTCCAAAATGTGTGCCCTGAATACAGCCCAGATGCATGCATGCTCTGAGGTCTTCAATCTTCTCAGCTTCCAGTTCAGAGTCAGTGGGAGTGTACCCAGGGGCAGCCCCGTGCTTTCCCTTTTCTTAAGCATCACTCATACAGGACACAGGTTGGCCATGATGCTGTGAAGCAGGGAAATTCCAACTTGATTTATTACTTACAACCTGCTCATTAAAGACTCATAATTTCCAGAAGTCCTCATGCAAGCAGAGAACAGCTTCCATAGGCTCTTAAAGGAAAAATCATTATTTCCACAGCCCATGCAGCATCTCCCTTAAAATTTGCTCACAGCACCTTGCAGCCCAGCAGCTAAGGTTAGAGCAAATACCTTATTTCAGCCTTGCAAACTAACTCATGATCTAACATAGCTTTAAATGAAACCTCAGTAAGGACTTGGAGGGAAAAAAGAAATAAAAAGGGACAGATACACACTATTTGTCTGACGAAGTTGTTAATTCTACACTGACGACAGCAGAACCCTGAGGTGTCAGAGTGCTGTTTGCTGATGGTTGACAGAGACTTCATTCACAGTGTTAAAATCATGGCCCTCTTGTAGTGTTCAAGGTCCCTTGGTCTTCCAATGCAGAAATGCCCTTGAGGGCAGCGTTTGCTTTCCCATACTTTTGGCAGGTCAGGGGCTGAGGCATCAAAAATTGCCGGGACACACGTCATCAAGCTCAGTGAGGTCAAAGGATTCATTGTGTGTGCAAGCTCTGGTTAGAGGAGTATTTGCAAAATCAAACCCTGACTGACTGTGAATTGTGCTGGCTCAGAGAAGCCAAGTCCCTGGGCTGTGAGAGAGTTACTTGTTGCAAATACAGTGGGAAGAACGTGAAGCTGTGTTAGGTTTTAACCCTGAAGGCTGCCGGGCATGGTCAGATGAAATTTATGTTAAAGGGTTGAGATCTTAACATGTCCTGCCTTTCTCTCTCTCCCTCTCTAACAAACAAACAAACAAACCAAAACAAAGCAAAAACCTAATAAACAAACCTCCCAAACACCAGCAAAAAAAAAAAAGCCAAAAAAACAAAAACCAAACCAACAAACAAAACCACAACAAGCAAACAACAAACCCACAAAAAAACCAGTGAAAACTCAACAACAAAAAAACCACACGAACTTGCATCCTGTATTATTTTCAAGAAGGAATTCACAGTAGTTACCCTTTTATCCTAATGACCACATTAATTCATGATCATCTAGATTCATTCCCATCCTCTGGCAGTTCCCGTCCTTTGGGTGAGCAAGATCGAACACTTCCCTAGTTCTTTAATATGAAACATCAGGGAAATGAAAGTAAATGAGACCCTGGTTTCCTACATGTTCATAGAAACACAGAATCATTGAGGTTGGAAAATACCTCTAAGATCATGGAGTCCAACTGTTAACCCAACACTGCCAAACCCATCACTAAATCATGTGCCCAGGTGTCACATCTGCATGTCTGTTAAGTCCCTCCAGAGACAGTGACTCCACCAGTGCACTGGGCTGCTTGTTGCAGTGCTGTTCATCTCAGAATAATTCATTAGGCTATGGTATATCCTGCCTTATTTATGAAGTGAGCCCAGTAAATTGTAACTGGCCTAAGCAGATTTTCAGAAAAGAATACCATCTTTCAATTTCCAAAAGAAAAACTTCATATGTTCCAACAGTTAATCACTTCTTTGTTATTTCTGTCCCTACCTTCAGGTCCTATTAGATCAGCAGACCTTGCTTGTGCAATAAAATGCTCTTCTCAAATACAACCTCCAAGGGTATGTTTTTAAGGAAAAATGGTAACTAGTCACAAATGGAGATGCCAGATGGGCAACATAACACTTTTGACTCCCTTGCTCCATAGATAAGGGTCTGATCACTGAGGTTGACCAGACTGTATTTCAACTTGAGTGTCACACCTTTGATTTCCCAGCAAAATGCTTTTGTTGTTCCAGCTTCATTCATCACAGGACCTTCCCTAACTGCTCTATCTCTGTTCAAATCATTAGCTGGAAACTTGGACTCAAGCCTGTAAACGTGTGACCCTCCCTGCCATTGATTGCTACCCTCCGAGTCAGTGATTTAAAAACACGGAAAGAAGAACGTGACTGTGAGAACATTGTGGGAATGGTGGAAGCTCAGGAAGTACCATATTCCTGTAGAGTGAAGCCTGCACTCATCAGGAAAACTGAGCACAACAAAGCATGGCTCAGCTCCAGAAAGATCTTGAAAAAAACCAGCAGAAAATATTTTTTGTGCTAAAACCCCTCATCATTTTAATAGTGTTGGTTAAAACCAACACTGATAACAAAATAAATGCTAAATAAAATAAATTCTCTGCTTTAGTAACAAGGGATCTTATAATTTCACAGTCTCTTCATGCCTTTAAACAGAGAGCTCTTTTGACATATTCCTGCTGACAGTAAGCACCTTCCTTCCATATGAATGGCCTTTTTTAACCTTTCCTTTTCCTCAGCCTCACTTGCTCTGTCACACCATGCAGCATATTTAACCCAGCCAACCTCCTTTTAATACCTCTGTTTCCCATATTCAGAAAATTTCCCATTCATTCTGAGGGCCCAGAGTTCTTTGACTTGGATTGCTTTTATATCCAGCTGGGAGAAAGGGAAAGGGTGAGGAAGGGAAGAGTTCCTCCAGATCAGCAATATAGGCACAACTATCCCTGCATGGCATGTGATAAAACACTGTGGTCAGGGAAATGGGTTGTTTCAGCCTGAGTGGTTGTGGGATGGGAAAAGGCCCAATTTGTTTGGGTCAGCATAATATTTTGGGCCAATGCTCTGGGTGATTATTACTGCAATATCCTTTCAGATCAAGGCCAAATATTAATGGGATCCCATCTTCCTGTTTACTGTGTGGCTGAACTAGGCCAGGGAGCAATATGCAAGTATCTAAGGCATCTCAAAGCATTTAAGGAATTTCATAAATGCCAGCTATGCTGGTGAAAGGCTTTCTCTTCTGTGATACAGTGTAGTTGCCCAAGAACAGTGCTGTAGGACGTATATTGTCTGAGGAGTCTGGGCTGACTAGATAAGGCTGTTGTGTTCTTATCTCCCTGAGGTCCATAGTGTAGCTGTGGCCTTCTGCTGAGGGAAGTGGTGGAATCACCATCCCTGGAAGTGTTCAAAAATCATGTAGAGGTTGTGCTTAAGGAGATGGTTTAGTGGGGGGATTGGCAGTCTTAGGTCAACAGTCGGACTCAGTGATCTTAGGTATCTTTTCCAACCTAAATGATTCTACGATTCTTGGCCTTCTCTCAGTAGGAAGGTTGTCAAGAAAGTTGTTAGCAATAACAGAAATCCTTGGCTGGTGGTGGCACGCCAGGCTTCCTAGGATCCCAGTAGATATGCTGGAAACAGGACCAAAGATTTTCAGATGCACTGGGCATGCTGCTGCCCAAGGAACTGCACCTATCACTCTACATCAAATCCACTATGACCTCTAGAGCACAAAGTTCTGCATCCAGCCTAGATACCATCAGGTAACTTGAGGGACATCACATGTTCGGAGAGGAACCAGTCATATGACAGCGTGTCCTCATTCTTTTGAGCTTTGACATCAAAGTGACTGAAAGCCCCATTGGGTGCCTGGAGTGGCAGATCTCATTATGTCCTTTTCACCTTAAGTATCATGGGGTGACTCCAACCAGCAACTTATGCAGTCCTTCTTGCTGACAATTTTTTTTTCTTTTTTTTTGCCTAAACACACACAGATCAATGAATACAAAAGGAATTTTTAGCTTATCCTGAGTCCCACCCATAAAATTTAGCAGCAACCACTAGTTTTCACGGGTATTGATTGCTCCAAATCCCCAAATTCCATGATTTGTCCTGAAAACTATATCACACTGGAACCAAGACTGGCATTCTGGGATTCATCTCAGAACTTACAGAACATGAAAATGTGGAAGCAAATCTAAGTGGCCCTCAAGGACTTTCAGGGTGGCACCCTCCTGGGTTGCCTTTTGGGATTTGTGCCTCTCAAAGGAGAGGGGAAATCAGCTGTTGTGATTTGGTCTCACTCTGTGGCTCCCCCATTCCCAGAAGTGTTCAAGACCATTTTGGATGGGGTTTTAGGTAACCTGGTCTAGTGGATGATGTCCCTGCCCACAGCAGAGGGGTTGGAACTAGATGATCTCTAAGGTTGCTTCCAACCCAAACTGTTCTATGATTCTATGATCTCTGTCCTTGTTGCATCAAATCACTTTGATGGTCACTTTGGTGCTTCTGGGTCAATTTCTGTGGCTTTTGGTCTTCACAGAAGGGCTGAACTGGATTCCAAGTGGAAAATTCAACACATTGCATGGGCTTGCAGTAAACAATTCATGCTGGGAAAGCCACCAGGTTCTACTGACAGTGGAAATATTCCTTTGAAAATGGGCTCTCAGGGAAAGTGGATTATTTGAGGTGCTCTTTCTCACTTTCTCATTTTAAATTAGGTTTGTGAACTGACACTCAACTCATGCTGTCAAAAAATAACACACAAAAAAAGAAGTACCAGAACTCAGCTGAGAGCTGCTGCCACTGCTTGTGACCATAGGATAGAATATGTATGTCAAACACCTGAATAAACCCTAGGGGCTAAGATAATAAATTTTTAAAATGTTGGAATGTTCTTGGAAAACAAAATATTTACAGGGTCGGGGTCTGTCTCCAGCGAAGAGAGGGGGAGAAAAGGTATCATGGATTAATAAGGAGCAAAAGGCTGTGCAGCCCAAGCTTCCACCAAAGAAGAAGGCAGCACTTCCTGTCAAGTCACAATTTGTTGTGCTGCTTTTTCTCACCAAGAAGTGCTTTCTGGTGTGAAGTCTCCTTGTGAAAATGTTCTCCACACAGCTAAGAGGTTTTGGCTTTGTTCTTCATTTTGTTGTGGCCTCTTCAGATGTCATGCAGAGGTGGGTGTATGGACAGGATATAAAGCCCCTAATCCACACGTAAACCCCTGCTCTCATTCCTTTGGCTGAACTGTGGCTTCAAAGGCACTTACTGTGGAACACAGACCAGCTTCAGCAGCTCTTACCCTGTCCCTGGATTCTATTCCCTTCCATGGACTGCCTCACACCCTCCTATATATTTTTAAAAATTAAATTGTCTTTTTTTTTTCTCTTTTGGCAATGTTATTTTTAACTTGGTTAAATTCACAGGTTTAGCATAAGACCCCCAGCCTGTCACATGGGAATGACTCAAAGTAGTACAATGCACACAGCTGGGGAAAGTCCATTTGGATTGAAAGGAGGTAGAGAGAGAGAAGTTACATGTGCTTCACCAAGGAAAACAAAGCTGAGGGAATGTGGTGGCTGCTAAGAGAACTCCTTCTCCCCTCTTGATGAGAAGCAAGGTGTTGAGGGATATGGGAGACTGAAGGGAAGGAGCCCCTTTTCAACAGCAATAAATCACAGTGTTGGCTTACTGAATGAGGTCAACCACAGCTCAAAGGTCTTTGAGAAGCTGGCTTTGGGAAGAGATGAAGTCCTGGTTACTCATGGTTTGTAGCAACACTAACAAGTGTTTTGCATCTTGTCCTGAAAGTGGCTTTATCCACTTTGTATTCCCACCACAATGCCAGGCTGCAGACCAAAGGGAGCTGCAAGGGCTTGTGCTGGGAGAGTCCCTTTATTTTGGCAAGAATGCATCATTTTTCTCTTTCACCTTTTTAATTTTATACTTCTCTTGCTGATATTGAGGGTGATCCAGGATGAAGGTGTCTTTGACATTTTGCATGCATTTACTTGAATTTGGTGTTCCTATTTAATTTGATTAATTCTGTTTGTGTTTGTTTTATTCAATTGGTGATGGAGTGTAGGATCATGCATGTCTGAAAGACTCTGTAATTGCATTGCCTGTCTTCTGATAGTGCAATTAATCAGGCATATTAATCATCTCTGCTTTCCAATTACTGCCTCACATGTAGATATATAGCCCAGAAAATTCAAGCATAGACCTAAATCTTTACAGACTTATTTCTATTAATAAGAGTTACAGATGTGGTGACTTCCTCCATAACCTCTGGGCAAGGAGTAGCATTTTGTGATGAGTTATTTATGCTGGCTTCATTTGATTTTAAGACTTTGGTCATTTACATAGTTTAATTGATGGAAGTTATTTTCCTGAAGCTTGAAATCTTCTATTTATTTCCTGAGAATAACAATCTATTTGCAGGTGCTCTGGATGGACTGTTGTTTGTGCTATTTCTGTTATTGCTTTACTTTCTAATAGTCTACAAAAAGGCTGTTAAAGGTCTCTAAGTTGCATATTAAGAGGAGTTTTGAGTAATATATATGGCTTGACTAATGTATGACTTACATGGATGGCAATATATGAGTGGATTATAAACCTGTCAAAAAGCACTTTGGCTTTTAGTTATGTCCTTTGGCAGGAAAAAAATGCCATTCCTCTGTGAGCTCTATTATCTTAAACATATCCATGGCTCATCTGAAAGGAATGGTTAAGATTTATTGCCCACCCTTTGGCCCTTGTGATACCTGAAGAGTCTCCTGTTGCTGCAGCTGTGTTAGGTGGGAGAAGGGGTTCCTGAGGTGAGCAGTGTCTATGAAGTAAGGAGATAATGTGGAATTCAGCATTGGAAAGGTGAAATTTTACCAGATATTGTTTATGAGAGATGTTTTGGTGTCTTTGACCCCTCAAGGTCCTTCACAGTGTTGTCCTAAAGCATGAGAGCTGCTACAGCAGACACAGAATCCATTCTTTCTTTGGTATCAGGTCTTTTACAGTCCTGAAATGCAAGACTGGGGACCGCCTGCATGAGCCTTTGTGTGAAGGTCATTTTTCTTTGTGTGACTGTGGCTAAAGTATTGTAATGTCAGGACTGGACTTACTGTATTCTGGACTTGACTGCCAAAGGACCATGGTTTGTTTTCATAAGTAAGTGGTTTGGAACAGCAGAGTTTTCAACCCAGGGAATTTCCAAAGCACTGAGGAACTGACTCATGGTACATAAAAGTGAAAATTAGTTTAGAAAGCTTATTGCACTAATTGTGAAAATTATTGTATTTACACTGATACAAACACAAGGAGACCACTCAGCTTAGTTTGGGTGCACAGAAGTGTTGCTAGAAAGTGAAGTACAATGCATCATTGTCTTGGTTCAGGACCTTTACAGACCTCCAGTAAGCCCTGACTGACCACAGGTAATGTAGTAAAAAGCTTCCCTCAAGGACAGAAACTCAGTTTTAAGGTTTTACAGAGGGGCTTGGCCATGGAAAGACCTATATTACAGCTGTCACTGGGGTACAGAAGCTTTTTCACTCCTTGCTATCCATTTTATTGCCAACAGTTCTCATTTCCCTAATTTAATTAGCTAACGAAAGACCATTTACATTCATTAAATAAATCAGCATTCTGGTTCACTGTGAAGCTAATGATCCAGTCTCTAATTCACACATTTACAAGGAACTTGATAAACAAAAGTAGCTGCTGCTAGCAAGTGTCTGCCCTGTGAAATCTGGCTTTGCCGACTCCATCCATTCAGCACTGGCCACATAGAGAGCCCAGCGCCCCCTGCTCTGTCCCTTTCATAGTTGGATGCTGTAGAGCTCAATGGAAGATGTGTGTGGTCCTTGTTCTCTCCCTCTTTCAAGGGCATTGTGAGCCCTTGCTCTGTGTGGTATGCCTGCTTATCCACAGAAGATAGGTGTTGTGCAGGGGGCTGCCTGGAAAAGCGTACTATTGAGCTAAAATTTAAGTATATTGGCTATTTTGCAGATTTGGAGGCTGTTGGTTTGATCTTGGGTACTGTGAAGGTGGGAGATCTGAGTTTCCAGGAACGGAGAAATATTCACAGTTCAGAATCAGAGAATCATAGAAGAGTCTGGTTTCCGAGGGACCTTTAAAGGCCATCTAGTCCAACCCCTCTACAATGAGCGGGGACATCTTTAACTGGGTCAGGTTGCTCAAAGCCCCATCCAACTTGGTCTTGAACACTTCCGAGGATGAGTCTGCTACAACTTCTCTGGGCAAACTGTTCCAACACCTCACCACCCTCTCAATAAAAACCTTCTTTCTAATATCCAATCTAATTTAACACTCTTTCAGTTTAAAACCATTCCCTCTTGTCCTATCACAGCAGGCCCTGCTAAAAAGATTGTCCCTGTCCTTCTTATAGGCCCCCTTCAAACACTGAAAGGCCACAATAGTTTCCCCAGAACCTTCTGTTCTTCAGTCTGAACAACCCCAGCTCTCTGAAGCTGCCCGCAGAGATGAGGTGCTCCAGCCCTCTGAGCATTTTTGTGGCCTCCTTTGGACTCACTTCAACAGGTCCATGCCCCTCCTTTGCTGAGGACCCCAGAGCTGGACACAGCACTCCTGATGGGTTCTTAATGAGAGCGGAGTGGAGGGGCAGAACTACTTCCCTTGACCTGTTAGTCAGGAGTGTCTGAAATGAGTAGGAAATGAATGACTAAGAAACTTCATGGTGTAAGACCCAGACCAGAGGTGAGCAAAAGGCTGCAGCTGCCCCTGCTGCACCGTATAGACCATGTGATAGATTTTGGCTCTCATGAGAAGGAGTGTGAAGGGATTGTGGTCCCAGTGTTGAACTTGCATTGAACATGGTGTTGAACTTGGGTTGAACGTGGTGCTGAACTTAGAGATCAAACTGGATGGGGAATCTCTTAAAGAGATGAGTCTCATTTTCTTACCACTGTGGTAATGCAAATGGTTCCTCTTGAGAAACTGTGAGAATCTGACCAGAGTCTCATCTCTTTTACACCTGTAATATGAGAGTCACTGGATTCATTCCAAGTTCCCAAAATAATCAAATTAATTAAGTATTCTGTTTCCATCCCCTTGAGAGTAGACATCCAGCAATGAATAAGCCTATATGAATCAATTCCTGCTCACAGTTTTTTTCAGGCATAGGAGAGTCATGCTTTGAAGTCTGAAATCCCAGTTTCATCCATCCAAGATGAATTTGGAATTTGGTTTTCTGTCACTGCTGGGATGTCATACTGACAGCTCTGTAGATCTTGACTGCACTGACCCCCTTGCAGTCCTGTTATTAATTTCTTTAGATTCTATCAAGGAGAGGTATCACTTTGCAGACCAGTCCGGGGTGTTCAAACTCAGCCACACTTCTTAAAAGCTTCTTCTGATGGGCTTGTGTAAAATGCTTTAGAGATAATCTCTCCAGTGGGACACAATGTTTTCCTACCTGCCATGGATTTCTAAAGGATGTATCGTTGCCAGAACCTGTTCTTGACTGACATAAACTGCTTCAGCCTTCAGAGTTAATTGAATTGAATTAAGAAAGAGGACTAAAGCCTTGGAGTTTTACTGTAGTCTGGTCACTCTCTCTCCAAAAGCAAATAATTTCCAGATGATGAACTACACAACAGAAAGCTGAAAAAAACCATAAGTTTAGCTGCAGCATTGTTCCAAACCATGAAAATCTATCATCTTTTTCATATGTGCAAACCAAAACCCCTGCTGCTTCCTAAAAGTTTTCCCTTTTTTTGGCTCATCGTTAAAAACAAAGCCTGTCTACATTAGTGCACAGTATAATTGGAAAGGAGAATTAGACTGAAAGGTAATGACTTTCTAAAGATCTGTAAAAATGTACAAAATTGGAATAGAAAATAACTTGCCTTTGGAAGGCACTAGTCAAAGTGTCTGAGGCTGTTTCTCGGTGGGTGGAAAGAGAAAGGCAGCTGTGCAGATTGATTCAAATGACCCTAACATTCATGTTCCAAGTGGATTGGCTGCATGACTCTCTGGACATCTCTTTCCTTACCTATAGAGAGAATACTTTTACTAAATGCTGATTTTTTTTTAATGTGTAGACCTAAGCATTATGAATCATATCCTGGCAATAGTTGAAATAACCGATAGAGATTGCAGAAAACAAGGAGAAATTTCTGGGTGCATTAACCAAGCAACTGCCTCCAAGACCTGCAGGTACAGAGATACAAAACCTTTTCCAGGAACCTTTCTGCTGTCAGCCTCAGGGCTCTAGTTTGCATGCTCAGATCACAAGCACAATAACCTAAGGAATAGCCAGCGGAGAGGAAAAGGGAGAGACCTCTTCAGAGAGCAATTCAGAGCAGGAACATGAGCTGGCTTGACAATAAGTGTGCTGAATAGGACTGACATAATAGGCAGTAATCATAGCTTGTTACGATGGGAGCAGCATCTTCCTTGTGTCCGCCCACCACCACAAATGTCAGGGGTGCTACCAAAGCCAGCCAGGAATCTCGAACATCCAACAGCATCTTCTGAGCAAAGGCGTAACCACCTTTCAGTAACAAAACCCAGCACAGGTACTTCTTTGCATTTTTGGATTCAAAATCAATTTTGAGTTGGAAAGAGGAGGCAAAAGAAAATTCTGGTCCCAAAACATGCTAAAAGCAATGAAGAAATTTTTGGCTTGCAAGATTTAAAACATGAACCCTGAAGTGAAATTTGGTATGATTTTGCCCAGTATGCCTTTGTTTTCTCTCTCCCCATGATATTGCATCACAGTGAAGCAAGCTCCTTGGAGTTTAATGAGAACAATGAGTTCTTTTTCTGAGGTGGTAGGGAAAGATAGGCTATTCTTACTTATTGGATGAATGCTTGTGTTTTGTGAAGGACCTCCCAGTAAGTGTGTGGATTCTGCTGTTGCTTAGAGGAACAAACCGGACTTGGAAGCAATATGGTTTGGGTTTGAAACAGGGGTGGTGCTGCAGCTGAAGTAAAGTCTCAAAAACAAATTACAGCTGTTGGTAATGTGTGGTAAAGGCTAAAGGAAGTTTCTTTCCTCCTAACACAGGCACAAACCCTTAGCTATACCTAAATATACAAGAGAGCTTGGGGCACCCAGTAGACAATCAGCTTGTTTGGGTGGGCTTCTGCAAAATGGAAGAGCATTATGTATTTTACTTTCCTCTGTGTTTGTGTATTTTAATTAGGGAGGTATTAATTGTAAAACACACTATGAAACAAGAAGGCACAGATATGGTGTCTCTAACAGATGCACAGCCATTTCTCCCTCACCATACTAAGTCTCCCTTCTCTTTGAGTTATTTGCAGCTTTAGGGCTTGAGCTTGCTGTTAAGGACTAACACCTCCCCCACCACCCTTGCCCATCCATATTTTGTTCCTGGGGTCAGAAATGGTACTCTGGGAATTTCCTAAGATGTGACTAAAAAATCTGCATCACATAGCAGGCTCCGGGACAGTCAACCACTCCCAGCTCACACTCCGTGGGGAGCCATAACCATGAGCGTTGCACAACCATCTCATCAATCTCTTTTCAAACCCAGCCCTACACACAAAATTCCCATGTACATGCAGTCTCAATTCTTGTTTCCAAAGTTAATTACCCTTCTCCCTTTAAAGAGAATTCCTTTGCTGTTGACATTCATCATCCATGTGTCAATCTCCCTGTGTGAAGATGCATTGTGCTGTGTACTCTGTGCAGAACCAGGAGTGTCCCAGTGGCATTTTCTGAAAGTCATTTTGAGTAATCATCCCTAGAGGGTCCCTTAAGCACGTTCAGCTCTATATCAAGCAGCACCACCTCCACCTCATTTGCATTCTGCAAAGCCACACTCCCTTCCCCCTCCAGCCTTTTCCTGCTCTTCACCAAAAGATAGATGGAAAGAAAGTCCTTCCTCTCCTCAGATAGCTCCACTACTGCCTCATTCATCTGAGGACCTAAATCAGAACTTCCCATGTGCTTGCTGTGTACCATTATTTTCCATTCTGTTCCATCCCCTGCTCCTCTGGTGCCCTTCACCATGACTTGATACTGGCTTGAGACTCTTCTCCCCTGCAGCTCCATCCATTTATCTCCACCTCACCAGATTTTTTTGAAAGGCCAAGACTATTTCTACTCTGACTTTAGGAGCTTGGTAAGATTTCCAAGGGCTCACCCCATTTTCTTTTCCATGTGCATTATTGCAAAATCTTTCTTAAAACTGGGGTTTGGAAGGGCCCAGGTGTGGCTTAAAGGTGCACAGGTCTCAAGCTGAGTATTTCCAAACTTTCTTCTTGTGTAGGACTCAAGGCACCCTCGTCTTCTCTTCTCTCCTGTTGAGCCACTAAGGTGGGGAAGGGCTCTGCATCAGTACTGCAGGAGATCCAGGCATTGCTGCATGCAGAACCTGTGATTTACCATCCTTTTCCTCATGGAACAACCTCACGAAAAGCCACTAATTGAATCTTTATCTTCAAGGTATGTTGTCTTTGATGGCTTTTCTGCTCTCCCTCCCTCTGCCTCCTCTCAATCCTGTCACCAGGCAGCTGCATGCCGTCCCTTTTTCCCTGCCAGCACAGCTGCTTTGCTGAGTGCTAGTTTGAGGAATGGATCCAACAAAGCAACAGAGGCAAACCAGATTTTTTTGGGAGAATCATTTGCTTTCCTAATTCTTTTTATCGTACCCTATTCAGTCACAGCTTTGTGGCATTACACCACAATATTGCAGCAACAAACACTTGGCAGGGAGTGAGGGACAAGGCTGAGAGACAATTGTTTAAGCTGATGTTGCTGCAAGAGAAAATCAAGAAAACACAGCATGAGGTGTAAGGCCTCTAAGTGAAATAACAGAGGGATAGTGTCACGTTTCTTTAAATCCCCCAAGGAATTTGACTTAGTGGACAGAGATCCTTTCTGCAAGTTAAAAAAAAGCACAAACAAACAGCCCTTTATAAATCAGGAGATGCTTATTATCTCTGTCACCCTCTGCTCCCTTCTGTGCCTCTTCATTTCAAAGCTGGAGTCATGGGGATATATAGAGATGTAGACTATTGCAATAAATAAACAAGTGTCCTGGAGCTCAATTTTGACTGCAAATATTTTAGATCTGCATGGCTTGAAAGCCTGGAAGCATCCATAACTCCTGCCGAGAGCTGTTCAAATACATCTTTAAAGAGAAAGCAAATCATGGCAAGAGCTGAAAAAAACAAGTCTTCCCTGCTTTTACTCTTCATTTCTCAGTTGAGCACATCCAAATGACATTTCCTCAGGTGTTAAGTTGGGTGCTTTGAAAACCTGCCAGGATCACATTTTGTTCGTGGTGTTAGACACACCAACTCTACCACCTGAAAGAAGTTCTTATCAGCTAGAAAAATGGGTCTTGCACTCCACAGCTTGTGGGGAAGAAAGGCACAGATGTGGGGGGTTTTTGTAAGCAGGAGTCTGCTGTCCATGTTGGTTTATGAGGTTGAAAAATTTAGCTCTGAGACTTTTTGGAAAACATCTTCACTTCTCCTTCACTGGCATGGTCTTTCTTGGGCTATTTCTTCTTCCACTAAAAGCAGCTCAAATTCCTGTGGCATGTGGGTTGAAATCTCAAAGGTGCTTGACTGTTTTGGGAAGTATTTAAAAGCTGTGTAGATGTGGTACTTATGCACATGGTTTAGTGGTTGGCTTGGCAGTGGTAGGTAAATGGTTCAACTTGATGACCTTAGAGATCTTTTCCAATGTAAATTATTCTGATTCTATGATTCTGTAGTTAATGGAGAGCAATAGGTGCCTTCAGAAACTGATTTGACACCACCAAGATCCAAACCACTTTTCAGGAGTGTCACTGAGATGATCCAGGGTGTAACATGACCTTGAGCAATTCAGTTCCCCATATAGGCTCTTGGGTCTGGTAGGACATGTTGGGATAGTCTCTCCAAACCCAATGGTGTTATTCTTTTGGAAGCCAGGCCAGAGAAATCACAGGTATTTTAGGTAATGACAATCATCTCATTGGGACTGTGTTTGTGTCTGTCACTTCTTTTCCACCTACTTTCTTCATCTCCTGCATCTGACTTCTCTGTGGTCTCTTGCACTGCCCCTGAACTCCAGTTCCTTAGACCTCCTGCACCAGCCCCTGTCTCATGTTGTGTGCCAAAGGGGAAGCTCTTGTGGACACTGGACCATGCAGTTGAAGTTGTTAGTGCTACCAGTGTCTGCGCCAGGTAGCTCACGCTAGTTCTGGTGACAACCATAGCTGCACCTTCAGACCACGGCACAAACTCTTTGCTCTCAGGCAGGAGCTGGGCTTTAAAGTGCTTGATGTGAGCAGAAACCAAGGACTATAAGTATCAGGCAGTGCAGGACTCTGGAAAATCTGTCCAACTGTAGCACAAAGAAATTCATGAGTCAGAAAGGTATCCTTCCTAAATGAAAAAAAAAATAAAGGGGTAAATGTGATACAGATCCACCCAAGCAAGGAGGCAAGGCTTCCTAGTACCTGCGAACTGGTAGCTGAAATGTGACCATGAGCCTGGTGTTAGAATGAGGAACCACTGAAAAGCCAAAACTTCTTCCACCCCTGCTCACTAATATGAGATTGCAGTAACACAAATGTGGCAAGCAAACGTCTCCAGTTTCTTCTTCTGGTTTCAAGGCAGGCTTAATCCAGCATCAGTATAATTGTGTTGCCCTGTGGTTTACTGAACCAGTCTGATCCTGTTCCCTGTGGTTCATACTAGCTGCTACAGACTTTTGGAATTTAATTCTTCTTTTGATATCTTATTTTTTCCTAGCTTAGGGTACAGGGCTTAGATTCTGAAGCAAGCTACTTGGTTATCTATAAAGCATCCTAAGACCTGCAAGAACAATATTTAAGTACACTTGTTTTGTTGCTTCTCTTTGTTCTCCTTAATACCTTAAGGGGCATAGGTAGACTTTCTATTCTGTATTTATGCAGTATCTTACCAAGAGAGGTCTTAGTTCATGGCTGGGATTTTTATGCATTGCTAAAGAGATCTGCAACTTGCCAGTCTGTTCTCTTAAACATCTCTTTATCCACCAGAGTTCAGCTGCAGACCCTTCACAGAGTCGGCAAGAGCTCACTTGACCTCACTTACCTGACTGGAGGGTCCCTAAACCAAGGTATTTTTCAGTCAGTAAAGGCAAATGTGTGCCACTGCTCTGCTTGGAGACTTTGAAAATCCTCCACCTCTGTGTTTCCCCACCACATTTCTCAGGGAAACAGGACCAGAGAAGTGCTGGTACAACACAGCATCTCTGGGACTGGATCATGCTGTCAGCATAGCATCAAAACCTCTCACCGTGACACCTTCGGAGCATCTGCTGCATTGAACACAAACCCCTTGCTGTAGGACAAGGACAGACTGTGGGGGCTGGGAGCTTCCTTCCCCTTCTTCCTCAAGCCCTTCCACTTAATTTGTGCAATTTTGTTCAGATGCAGCTGGAAAGAATTAAAATGTCAGCCAGGCACAATTGCCTCCATTGAGATGAAAAGCTGCTGGAAGAAACAATGCTAACAAGCATGGCAAAGAGAAAAAGGGAAAGCCTAGTGCTGTTTAGCTGGTAATAATTAGCTCCAGAAACAGAGAGAGGGAAGATCCAGCGTGGCTCCTGTTCAGTTCAGGGGAGGTCCAGTTAGGACTAGGTCAATGAGCACTGCTTAATTGCTGCTAATCCATTATTGGATGGAGTCTGGTGTCCAAGATGTGCCCATCATGCAAAAGCATGTGAAAAAAAACAGTTGCAGAGAGCAAGAGCAGGCAGAGATGCCCCTGAGACCTGACTGTTGTGGGAGGTAACCTCCTTGGATAGGGTTACCTCAGGATCAGTGGCTGTGGGGATACAAGGTTTAGGAGATACTTTGGATATTCATATGTTACAAAAAACCAGAGTGATAAAAGAAGTGTTCAGTTGTTTAAGCCAAATGGCTATGTGAAGTCAGGACTTGTCTCAGCACAGCCCAAGACCCTATAGGTAAAGAATAATACAGCCAAAGAAATCACTAAAATTCCATGTCTTTACCAGGAGAACGGATCCGACGTGGAATTTCTGGATCAGGAATATGCAACATCCCTGCCTTTGAGATTCAGTATTTTAGTATACGCTGTAGTTTTGGAGAAACAGAAAAAAATGTGTCTATAAAGATACTCCTGGGTTGTAATTCCTCCTGTTCTGGTGTTCTCAGCCAGACCTCCTTATCCGGATGAGTTTCTACAAGCAATGTGAAGAATGCCCTGGGTCCACCAGCCCTCCTTCCTTCTCTGCTTTCCAAATATTCCTTCTTTTTCTGGACAATGTGAAAACAATCCTGACATTCTAGCATACATTGGGCATACAGTCTCAGTTTGTAGCAGGAACTGTAGACAATTCCACCCTTCCTTTTCTTCCTCACATATTCCCAATGTAGCTTCAGCATAGCATGACTTTATAAAACAACCTTCTCTGATGAGTCTCTGGGGGTCAGGTCTTCTTCCATGCTGTGTGAGTGCCTTCATTTTTAGCAGTGTTGCATTGGGAAATACGGGAATAGATAGTACAGGGAAGGCAGTGACATCCAAATCACACCGAAAGTACTTGTGAACTGGAAATTGTCTATCTCTGAACTACCTGGCTCTTAAAATCTGTGACTATTTAATGTGTTGTTGCAGATCTTTTTTGTTTACATGCCCTGGTGTGGGTCAGTGTTTGACTCTGTCACTGCAATGTGGTGCTGTTGACTGGGTTTGCATCCATCAGGTCTAACGTTTCACGTGCCTGGGAAATCCTCTGTTTTATTCAAGATAAAGCAGTTAGCTTAAGAAAAGTTATGTTCCCTCCCTACAAATCTTGCTTAACCTCAGCCTTGAAGTCTTTCAGGCATTATTTATCATACACCAGTACTGCATACACAGATTATTGTTTCTAGAAGGAGCAAGATGGGTACTGGCCAGAGCTTGCTAAAGAACAGACAATGGGGGTGGATAGGACACCCTGAAAACTGTTTTAAGGTCAAATTTATGGCAGACAAAGAAAAAAAACTTAAAGAATAATGCAAAATCGTTGTAGAGGGTTGAAATCAAAGGGTCTTAGGAATATGTTTAAATATTTTTCTTGCCTGATGTCTAGGAGTTGCTCTACAGCAAAAGCCAAAGCAAAGCAGTGAAAGACCATTGCTGACCAAAGGAATATGACTGTACCAGAAGCACTGTGAAATCTGAAGTATAGTTTGTTAATAAAAAGCTTGCCCTCCAACATGGCAGAATGAGTTCATCCTGAAGGACTAACATATGGGTGCCCTTCATTGCTTTTTGAGCTGCTTTCCTGCCCATGGTAGTGGGGTTGGAACTAGATGATCTTTAAGGTCCCTTCCAAGCTAAACCATTCCATGAGTCTGTCCATTATCTAGCTCCATAGCTGTGGTAACTTTTTTGCAGCAGTGCAAACACCCAGCTGAAGTAAGGTCCAGCACTTTTGGCATCTGCTTGTATGTCCCTTATCTTTTAATGCAAGCAACAACACATCTCTCAGTTTGGTGGGACAGAGCGTTATGTTCTGGCTTGATGTGTGTTTTCAAGGGGAAGGCAAAGGAGGAGAATGAGTACTCAGACAAAGCCAATTCTTACAGTCCAGTGGTCCAGTCAGACCATTGTTCCAGCTAATCCTGTCTTCTCAGATAGCAACTGCTCATTGGGAAGATAAGACTCTTCCCAGGATGTAGCAATGAGCTGTGCAATATCCTCAGCCGTGTGAAAAATGGCTTTCTCACCGTCCCATGTAAACTTCTTGTGCTCTCTGAAGCATAATGTTAGATTACCTGAATAATATTGTCTTCCACTTTCTTTGGGCTAAGCCCTCTCTTTGAGCTGAGATTTCTTCAGTGAGGCATTGAAATGAAAATCACTCCTTGATGGGTGCTGCTGTAGGGACTTTCACAATGAACACTCTCTCCTTCCTCTATTTTGTCTCTATTTTCAGGGCTAAGGGATAAAAAGGACAGCCTATGGTTTACAAGTGTGAGACGTGGTCTCGATGGTGACATTTCTCCTGTACCTGGGAGCGTGATCCCCTGCACAAATTTAGAGAGTGTTTGAAATCGGAAACATCCATGTAAAAGATGTCATACATAAGAGACCAAGGAGGATGCCACCTGCCACAATGTCCCAGTTTGAACTGCACTGCAGTTTGGACACACTTAGGAATGCTTTCCTGTACCTGCCTTGGATACAGGCAGTGTGTCTACACAGCAGCTCTTCTGGGCTTTCCTGCATTCCAGAGAGGGGTTGCATCTCTCAGTGGACGACAGCATGCTGCAGATCTCAAAAGTTGTGTGATTAAAAATAGCAATAGCTTCCTGATCCAGTTAGGAAATTGATATGTGTTGCTGCAGTGACACTTATACTTGTGAAATATCTGGAGAACCTCTGTAGAAGTCCTGGGACCCTAACAGAGCAAGCTGCGTTTGACAACTGCTAAACCACCATCTGAGCTTGAATAACAACCTCCGAGGTTCAGTGATGCCATTGCAATATTCTTTATGAAGAGCAACTCTTTATTCCAGATGTCATAAACTATATTCTGGAGAAAATTGAACTTCAAATAGGATGTAGGTGCCTGATTTCTAGTCTGGTTCTCATTTGGATCTTAGAAAAGCTCGCTCCCTCAGTTCTCTGTCTGTGGGTAGATATCCTGTACCTGGAGGTGGTATGTGCCCATGAGCCTTTGTCTTGCCTAGAGTTCGCTCAGTGGTAGCTGTGCCCTGCTGACCTTACAGGAAACAGTCTTCTAAGGGTATTGACACTTCCTAGTGCTGGTTTTGTGCTGACATCAGGCACTTTTTAACACAATTTGTGGCTTGGTCCAAGCTTTTGCTCCAGGGCTGCTACCACATCCATGTATCTTCAAAGAAGGTCCTCCAAATGGAGTTGATGCTATCCCAAGCCTAGCACAAGAAACAGGAACAACATCTGTTTATGACTTTGCTTTCCCAGAAGACCATGGCATTGCATACTCTTGCAGCTCAAAGCCCTGGGATGCCAGGAAGAGGTTGCTGCTACAAGACAGCGCCCTGGCTCTGCAGCTGTGCTCCTACAGAGCACAGTTTCCCTCCTTCTTTGGTGTTGCCTCCTGGCCCCAGCCTTTGTGAATCCCTGTAGGGGCCTTGGGAGGAGGGATTACTCCTCCATTAGCACCACTCTGTACCTCAGGCTCCCACCAGGATGGAGGAGGGCCTTGCCCTCAAGGCGGTCTCTTTTCCAGTTCTGCCAAATTGCCCCAGGGTGCCTCATTAAGCCTTCTGCTCCCTCACTGCAATGGAGCTCGTTTCTTTTTTAATGCAAGGGCTGACAGGCCTGGAAATATCAAACTCAGCAGCTTCGTGCCCTGTTCAGATCCGAAGCACTGTACTTTGGAGCTAATTAGCTGGATTTCAAATCAGAAGGGCAACCGGCTGCCGTCTCTGACAGCCCTGTTTCATCAAGACCTCCCAGGAAGATTGTTTTAAAGTTTTTTCCCTTTCCAGGCATAAAATGAAATAATGGAAAATATTTTTTTTTGTGGTAGGGGAGGAGAAGCAGACATTTAATAAGTATTTTTTTTTCCTTTGCCTCATCCAATACACTTCATACTTCCTTTTAGGCAAGTAAATGTCATTTCACACCTATCAACCACCAAGAAACATGTTTGCTTTCCTGGGAATCTCCATATACCACGACCTCCTATCCCGTAAAAATCAACATCAGCACAAGAGCTGCCTTGGAATAAGGCTGTGCTATTTTTTTGCATGTTATGGGGTGTTTCTCCTCTGCCTGCTGCTTTGCCTCTGGGAGGCCACCACGGTGCTCAGTGACCTGCAGGATGACAGGTTTTAGGGCTGGAAGAGGGGATTTTGATCCTTAAATTTCCACTACAGCCAGGGTATAGCCAAAGTCAAGAGCTGAATTTACAGCTCCCTAGGTGTTTTGACCCTTCTAGTGTTGCCAAAATCAGTGGTAGTTTTGTGCTGTCCAGCTTTGTAGAGTTGCAAAAGGGGAAAGACCTACGCTTTAGTGGCAGTTGCTTAATACTTTTTGCAGACCAAGCATTCACTGAGGGAGCATCAAATCTCTACCCCTCCACAACCTTCTCTGATGTGCTATAGAATTTCCCTAAAAGCTTTGTGTGTGGATTTGAGCCCACCTGGAGTTGTTATTCCCATTCTAACTCATTCAACCACTCTTTTGCCTTCGTCTCTGGACCTTTAATCACCTCTGCTGTGGAGGCTGTGTTCCTACACAATACATTGCTATGGGCAATTGGCAGTCTTGGGAACTACTACAATAAATTCCCACCTGAGTCTTCTGGCACTGGCTCAGCCAGGCACTTTCTTCTTTATTTTCCCTCTCCACACCCCCAATTAAAAGTAATAAGTCACTAAATTGTCTTTATATTTATGTTGGTGGGCACGTCAAATGCTTTCACAATACCAGCTCTTACAAAACCTGAGACAAAGAGTCCCACACGAACTGGCTGCCCTCTGTCACTTCACTACAAAGTCCCTCATTGTACATGAAGCCTTAATAAAGGAAACCTAATGAAACACTGGAGGGGCCCCCAGCAACCCAGGATCTGAGGAGGGGAAAGTGTGCTGATGGGGGTTTTGAAATCTCTGAAGCATAAGGTAGCAGGGGTTATTTAACTGAGTGGAGCTGGTATTCTTCTCCAGGAAAAGCCAGCTGAGCTAGCTCAGGACAAAGATTTCCAGTGTCACCTCATGCTGGGATCCCAATGTCTCCATTTCAGCAGAGAAAAGCAGCTCCCCATCGTATATCTGCAGAGCAAGGGGTGCAGCTCCATGGGATCTGTGGGAGAGAATTTTCTTCTGAAAGCTTTGACGTGTCCTGCACATGCTACCTTATGAATCCATTGCAGTCCTCCAAGGGAAGACAGAAGAATGACTCATTCCTCATTTGACTGAAAAGAAACCAGAGCATGAAGAATACCAGAAAGATTCTACCTTCCTCTCCTGAATTAGACCTTGATTCGTGACTTTGGGTGTATCTGTGTAGTGTGTGAGGAATGAAATCTCTGTGCCCATGCAGAGTGTTCTGAGCGCAAGGAGGACCAGATCAGAGCAGGACTTGATGATCCTTTTGGGTCCCTTCCAACTCAGAATACTTTGTGATTCTGACAATGTAAAAGAAGAGTAATTTTCTGAAGTGACAAACTTGCCTTCACCTGCTTTTCATTGCCAGTGTAACAGGAATGAGCTGATTGTACCCTCAGGCACATACTTACCCCTGTGCACTGGAGAACCAGGTTTCTGCCAGTGGGTGCCAACTAATGTACAGCTAGACAGGTACATGTCTGCTCTCATGGACCTTATGCTGAAAAGATGCTGAACCATGGTGCCCTTCCCTGGCTGCCACTCATCCTTAAAATCTATCCCCACCGGGAAGCAGAGTCAAGGCGTGGTTTGCTGTACAAAGTTACGCAGCGTGATGTTATCCAGTATCTCTGCCAGAAGGCAAGAATTTCAAGACTTCTTGCACTATCCCTGTTTTATGAATTACCAGAGGACTGAGTTTACTTAGCTGTCATCTACAAAATATGTGTATGCCCCACCCTAGCAGAGACACTTACATTTACGGTGAGCTCCCAGCTCTGCACCAAGTCTGGAGGAGCCAGACTGTTGAATCAGCCCTGCAGGGGCAGAGCCAACCCAAGCCAAGCAGTTGCTCCTGCAGAGTTTATGGATATTGTTCCAGTCCAAATCCTACTTCTAGAAATTGTCAGGACTGGTTGTATTGAAGGAAGATACATCAGCCAATGCACAGAGTACTTGGTGCACAGTGAGCTGAGCATATCATCATATTAGACAGCATTGTGTGTAATAATATTTGTTTTGAGACCAGTCAGCATCATCCTCTGGCCAGGAAAACTGGATCCTCCTCCTTCTAACATGCAGAACAGCAGATGTTTTTAACAGCTGCAACATTTTGCAGCTTTTAAAACCAGCATCCATCCTTTAATTCAGCTTGTGTATCACTCAATGACCCAGTTAGCAAAGATAACAGAAGAGGATGTACTGACTTTTTGCTTCAAAAGTGTCTTCAGTGGCTGACCAAAATGTTGGAGGATGCTCACACTGAGAAAGGGAAAGGTCCTGTAACTTACAGACAGAGTCTGGTAGAAAAGTTGTTTTCTCATAAGGAGCTGTTGGTCCTTGCTCTCTCTTGTCCCTGTTTTATAGTTGCAGAAACTGACTGGGAAACAGATCTGGTCTGTTTAACAAGCTCAGTTTAAATTCAAGTGTACACATGTGATCAGATCTCTTATAAACAGATTGGTTCTTGCTGACAGAGGAATTTTCTCCAGAGGAACTTTAGGCTTATGGTATCTGGCAGTTAAAACCAGGTGAAAGCTGCTGGAGGACTGGGCATTTCTCGTCCAAACTGTAAACCACTCCAAGCACTATAATCTATCACATGTGTTTGAAACCAGTAGGCAAGATCTGCACTGCTTTATTGTTCCTTGCCCATTTCCTCCAGCCAGGTACCATGCTGCCCAGAATTTTCCACGTGCCCTGAAGAAAGGGGCTGTGCTTTACCCAGGTGATCCTTCATCTGCCTGGACAGAAATTTGAAAGAACTTTGTAACGCAGCCACACAAAGCCCAACACCAAATAATTCAGGTGCTATATCCTGAGGGTCTTGGTTTTGATCCATCTGGATCCTAGGACCAAGGCCAGACCTTGCCCCAGGGCACTCGGCCAGACCAGAGTCCATCACTTGGATTTATTTGAAAACTACCATCTGAAGTCATGACTATTTAAAGATTGTATCTATTTTAAACACACAGAGACACACGAAAGAGAGCTAGAAATAGCAGGGGCTGTGAGGAATGGGGGCTGAGCTTGAATTCTTCCCTGTCTGAACACATGGTAACTTGGATGCTTTCCATGGATGGTTCACAGCCACCGTTCCTGGACTGCCAGTGGCAGGGAAAGCAACACCTCCCACACATGGTGACAGCCTCTCTGCCATTACACTTTGACTCCAGTTTATTTACAGGTTGTTATCACACTATTTATAGCTGGCACCTATTTCTAAGCCTGCAGACCTATTTGCCACTTCCAGAGTCCCTAGAGAGTCAGGGATGTTGGAAGTGACATTTGCAAGGACAAATGAAGACGAAGGTATATCAGGACCATCACAGATCTACCAGACAGTATCTCCATCTATATGATGGCAACTGTCATTCCTGCCTCATGGGAGTTTACAGTCTAACCATAGTGACAGGAGGGGAACTACTACGGAATAACCTCCACGGTATTTTCTTTTTGCAATGTTCTTCTCTCTGCCTCCTAGCTTGTTATTTCTGAACCACTTTCTTTTCTCTACAATTCTGCAGCTTCTGGAGACAGTAACTGTTGTGGCCCAGTGGGATGAACCTCCCTTGGGAATGAGAACGACCTTCTCATTCCTGGTCTTTCTACGAGCACTGATCTACCCTGTGGGATGTGCCACCCCAGGAGTGCTGCCTGCCTCCCAGCCTGAGCAGCTGCAATCCACAGGCTCTGCACCAAGCAGAGACCCAGCTACTGGCATCCAGCACTCCATGAAAATGTTGGCTGCTGCCTGAACTTCTCCCTGCCCGTTATAGCACAACAGCTGTGAAATGCATTACTCACAGATGTCTATAATTAGGGTCTGTCACTGCTTTCCGATGGCATCTGAACCAAAATGGCCAGTGAATATTGAACAGGATCACTTGAGCCAGTAAATGAAAGATTCACACTCTGTAGACCTCCGTGACTCAGTTTTACTGATTTAAACTCATCTTAATCATGGGAATCAATGGAAAGAATCCTGGAGCCAAGAGGTCATAGCTGAGCTGTTGTTTGCAACAAGGTATTCCCATAAGTTCAGGAGGCTTTATGTCCTGGAGCTGTATAGGATCCTAAATGACAGAAGTAGGTCTTTATTGCTGCATTTTGGAAAGATTATTTGTGCCTTCCTTCCTGACATGGAAAACTAATTTGCATCTTGACTAACACCAGCTGTTTGCTACTGCTGATGAGCTTCAGTCATCTGTAAGTTTTGTCAACAACATCACATTTTATATATAGTACGTTCTCCAACATGAGCTGGCACCAAGAGCCTTTCCAGCCACCACACTATCAGAAAATCTATAGAAAGAGAGAACACCATAAGTAAAATAAAATCGCAGTTATTCTAAATAAAACCTATGTAAAATTGTGTATTCAAAGAGCTCTGTGCACTTTTTGGGAAAGCAGGCTAAGCTTGTTGAAGGCATTGTGTGTCCACAGTGTTGGGGTGTTTCCCTTGCATGTCCTGCTGGCCTCAGCTCCCAGTTTTGCAAGAACTTCTATATATACTTTAAGCGCATGAGGAGCCCCAACAGAAGGTCTTTTGTTGAGTTAGGATAATAGACAATTGATGGAGACAGACAGCAGTGCAGAAGATGATATTTCAAGGTTGATGGTCTTTTCTGGTGAGGATCTATACATTTTTAGGAGAAGCAGGAGACAGTCAGCACACATACAGAATGAACAGTGAGGAAGAGGAGGCAAGAAAGTGCTAGCACAGAAAACTCACCAAGATCACAGAGCAAGAACCAGTTGGAGCCAAAACAGAGATTTTATCTTAGTGTTCCCTGCACAGGTCATCTATATACTATTATCTCCTTCTTTACTGATATTTTCCATTTATTGCTGCAGTTTTACAGAAGCAAAGAATAAAGGTGTGTTGTAGTTTGGGCATTTTATTTTATTTTTATTCTATTTTTCAAATAGACTGTGTTAACTTCACACTTGTGGATAGTTCCCATTTGTGGCTCTGCTATTTCCAGAGATAGGTTATCCATCATTCTTGGAAGTATATGCAAGCCGACGTTTTCTGTTCAACCAAAATATAATTAGATTTGCACACACCAGGCACAAGGTTATCAACCATGAAAACAAAAAGACATCACACGAACATGGAAGAACATCTGGGAGACACACCAATCCATCTAGGGACCAGCAGAAACAAAACCTTAATAATAGATGGGCTAACATGACACTATCAGGGCCAATGTCCTGTCTGATTAAATCTACTTCATCAAACACCAAGGACAAAAAAGTCCCCTTTGCCAATAGTTGGATGCATGATGAGTAAGAAAAAAGCATATCAGTTCTAACACATTGCTGAGTTGCTCTAAGTCCTTTCCATTTTGCAGGAAGTGGTTGCCTCAGTTTAAAAGAAACTAAGATGGTTACCTGGACTGGGAAAGGGGCCTCTTTCCAAAATCCACCACAACCTTTGAAATTAAGAGACTTTAATCAGAAAATGTATAGAAGAAGATAACAGCTCTTTACTGCAAATATGTATATATATATCTAAAAACCACAGAACAAACAGCAACACCTTAATCAAAACTTTCAAACAAATCAAGTCCTCTCCCTGCCCCTTCGGAGCAGTTTTATTTACACACAGCAGGAGGCAATGCCATGCCTTAGGAGGCAGCAGCTGTGATGAGTTGCTCACGGGCTCCAGCAAAGAGAAAATGGTGACCAAGGAGAGGCGCTGGCTCCAAAAGCTCAGGTGGGATGGAATGAAACCTTTCCCATGGACTGTGCAAAGACCCTCTTCTACTATCCTTTGTCCGAAAAAGCATTGCGGGAGGGGAAGGGGCAGCAAATCCTCTGCAGATTGTGTTGGCCCCTCAAGGAGTCTGCAGTGAACCCAGGAAGCAGTGATTGTTTCCTCCAAAGAACAGCACAGGGCGTGCAGAGTGGGGAGGCAAGCCAATAAAAAACAGACCTCCTCCCAGTGTTTCCACCAGCAAAGAGCAGCCAGCGTCCACACAGACCAAGGACCGAAGTGTGGCCAGCACCACGAAAAACTTCTCTGCCTCCCCCCTCACTTGCCCCAGCCATCAAGTTGGAATGCAAAGCTATCAGCCACCCCTCGGTTAGCTGGTTGTGGGAACAGGTAGTGGGTCTGGGCTTCAGCAAGCCACCTCGTTCTGGCTCTTCAACTCCCAAACCACTGCATTGTTAAGAGAGAGGAAAAAGGTCCGTGAAATATTTTGAAGCTGTAACAGTGGTCACAAAGCATCTCTGTTCCCAGGGCATCAAATCGATTTGCAAATATGCCAGTTTTAGGGATACTAATTTGTTAGGTATTACCTCAAACTGGGAAATTTGCAGGCAAACTCTCCTTTCAAGATCCTAAATGCTGGGAGAGCTTATGGTCCCTTACTCATGTGCATCCTTGAAACCATGTGTTCATGTTTATCTTGATGTTTTCATATTTAGTGCCTGTACTAAATTGGGCCTCCCTAGATGTGTCAGGCTGACTGATAAAACAACATAAATACACCCACCACTGATACTGCACCCACTGCATGGTCTGAGCCTCAGGGAGAGGCAGACTTGTTTTGTGGGAGAACAGCTCCTGGACATGCCTTCTGTCAGTGCAAACCACCAGCAAAAAAAATCAATCTCAAACTAGTTCAGATTATAGGGAAAGAAAATGAGTTACAAAAATCAGTCAGCAATTGACCAAGGACTTTGCTGGCACATTTTAACTTTCCTGGGGAGCCAAGGAGGGGTCTTTCTGCCTGCAACTTGGTGACTGACAGAGACTATGTCCATGTTCAGCATGCCTTAGACAAGATGAACTGGCAGGTAAATTGGAAGTATTGAGTGAGACAATAATTCAATTTCTCTCATCGGTTCAGTTAATGGCTTTCATTTAGGTGGTTCATGGAGGATCATTACTCTCCATTAAGCTGCCACAGGTAGACACAGACAGACGGAAAACCAGTTTCCTCAAAGTACTCTACCAAAACTGTCTACCTGGGGACAAATCCTCAAACCTGGTTGTCAGAGGAACCTCTCAGGCATATGGAAGAGAGTCTGGGAAAATCCCAGGAGCTGGCTCCAATGAATTGTGATCCTGGTGGGCCTGCAGGAGATCTGCAGCATGCAGAAGATGAAGATGACTGCTTAGGATATGACATGTGCTACAGCATAAGGGTGGACAGAAATTCACCCCCGAAGCTCTGCTGTTCCACTGCAGGGAACTGTGAGACTGATAATCCTCTGATACTGAGTGTGTGAGGTTGCAGGGAGAAGGAGAGCCGCCTCTATGGATCAATGTGTGCTATCCCTTCTGTGTCCCAGGAGATGGTAAATCCAGGATGGTCTCTGATCCATGCTATAGGTGTTTAAACAACCTCAGAATATTAGTAGTTTTGCTGATCAGAGACCCTGGAGCCTCCTAAAGCAATGATGTCTCAGTGGAGTGGACAAGAAATTTGGGTTCAAAATATCTGCATTCACACTCTTTTTTCTACTATGAAGTGAATTTGAAAAAAGCAAATCTACTTTGCCTGAAGGATGGGTGAAGAAATACGATATACCTTTGCTCCTCTGCTTTGACATATGGGTGATGACCTGGGACTAGTTACACTATGAGAATAGTGTAACTAGATATAGGAAAAAGGGTCACAGATTCAACTTCTTTTTCTAATTCCCTTCTGAAATTCCCTCAGCATACTCCAGGGCTAGTACAGGCTATATGGCAGAAGGCACCACACATTTTCCATGAAGGATCTCTTAGGAGAACGCTTGAAAGATGAGAAAAGTTTTATCCAAGCTTCTCAGAACTCTCAGACAAGGAAATTTAAAAAAGCTGTATTCTCACCATCACATTGAATGGGTGGAAATGTTTTCTTTCTGATTTTCTTTGTTTTGCCCTGTGCCACTTAGTAAAATTGCACCAAACACTTTTGAACAGCCTCTCCTTTTCTGGCATGTAGTCATATCTCTTGGATGGGACTTGTCATTGCTGAATTATCCTGGAGCAGGAAAATGTAGAAGAGTTCCAGAAGACTTTGTGAGCGTGTTTTGTGGGGGTTACATCAACATGCTAAATAGTGGATGCCTTGTGTGGGCATGCAAATCCAGGGCCAGAGATATGCCAGGCTTAATGAAGGAGAATTCAGGTCAGCATTGTACATGCAAGCTCTGGAATAGCCCAGTGCAGATGACTCACAGCCCTTTGTAGTCCTACAGCTGCTTGGAAAGTTTGGAAGAAAAGCTCTTGGACATTCCTAAGAAATGAGAGATGCTGTGTGGACACAAATAAAGGGCTATCTAAGGAGCTGAACTGGGCTGTGACATCACAGAGCAGGCAAAAGCCATGACAAGGTGATGTGTGCAGGATGGATGCTCAGAGGATTGCAGTTAGAAAGCATGGACACTCCTCTGCCATGTGACCTCCATTTCTCCTGTCCATGACCTGATGCATGGGGTAAGGAGAGCAGCAACACGCTACCCTCAAGAGAGAGAGATGCAATAGGAATATCCACCTTTAGAGTCTCACATGTCCACTGCAAATGGCTCCTTAAGAGTAAAACCCATCACAGTCCTCAAAGGCTGGAGTTAGTCTCTATGTCATGCACTGGAACCAGCAGACAAGAAATTATTTCTGTTTTGGAGGTAGACATGAACTTGCACTATAAAAGTCAAACCAAAGTCTCAAAGAGTGTTACATTACAGGAGTAATAAGCTACCCGCTTATTGCTGGCCAGAGCAGCTCCTAGGTAATCATAGAATGACAGAGCTATTTGGGTTGGAAGGGACATTAAAGATCATGTGGTTCCAATCCTCTTGCCCGTGGGCAGGAACACCTTTCACCAGAGCAGGTTGCTGAAAGCCCCACCCAACC
The DNA here is from genome assembly GCA_013396655.1 of Campylorhamphus procurvoides. Taxonomy (NCBI): domain Eukaryota; kingdom Metazoa; phylum Chordata; class Aves; order Passeriformes; family Dendrocolaptidae; genus Campylorhamphus; species Campylorhamphus procurvoides. The sequence goes on along the minus strand of WBMV01006668.1, from coordinate 619,922 downwards.
TGGCCTTGAATACCTCCAGGGGCTGCCACAACTTCTCTGGACAACCTCTTCCAGTGCCTCACCACTCACACAGTAAAGAATTTCTTCCTAATATCTAATCTAAACCTGTCCTCTTTCAGTTTGAAACCATTTCCCCTTGTTCTGTTACTCCATGACCTTGTCCAAAGTCCCTCTCCAGCTCTCTTGTAGCCCTCTTCAGGTACTGGAAAGCAACAATAAGGTCTCCCCAGAGCCTTCTCTTCCTCAGGCTGAACAGCCCCACTTCTCTCAGCCTATCTCCATAGCACAGGTGCTGATCATTTTCATGACCTCCTCATTTCAACCAGTCCATGACCTTCTTATGTCCGAGGCACAAGAGACAGATGCAGTACTCCAGGTGGGATTTCACCAGAGCAGAGGGGGAGAATCCTCTCCCTTGACCTGCTATGGTGGACTTGCTTCTTCTGATGCTGCCCAGGGTGCAGTTGGCTCTCTGTGCTGAGAGCACACATTGCTGCCTATATCCTCCATCCCTGTGATATTTCTTTCTCAGTTTTTGCCCAAAGGCTGCTTTGACACCTTTCTGCTTTGTTCCACATTTCTTTTAGGACTGTGGGGCTTTGTTAAAACTACCACATACTGAATAGCAAGCAATTAGTGAAAAGTCCTCCAGATCCACTCTTGTCTCCTCTGTAACTCCTCACACACATGGAGGGGTGGGGGAGGGAAGGGAGAAAAAGGCCCTTAACAAAATAAGGAATAGTCTCTGCAAACTGATGGATGTTGCCTGAGATGAGTTGACTTGGGCATACTATTTCCCCAGTGGAGGCAAGAGCTCATGGTGTTTCTCTACTTCTTCAGCCATATTGCTTACAGTGGTGGCTCACTCTAACATTTGGTGTTACCAAAATCTGTCTTCCTGTGGATCTGTGTCTCGTGGCTGATTCTCTAATGTCTATTAAGGGTTGAGGTTTTGCTACAGAATTTCTCTCTGAACAATCACTGAAAGTTTTTTCCATTGACTATGAGCAGAAAATTGGGAGCTGTGCATTACCTCTGAGGCCTCCAATTTTCTGTCGAAAGTGATTGAAATTGTACAGCATGCTCAAAAATACATGGGGATAAAAGAAGAGGACTGAAAGGTTAGACAGGCAAAGACACTTAGAGGGAGGCAACTGCAAAGGTAGCATGACTGTATAGTACTTCTTACCCTAGGAAACTAGGGCAAACAGCATTTTCATTGCTTTTTATTATGTCCTGCTGTGCATTGTCATCTTCTATCTGCAAACATCAAAGAGCCACTGCTGTAGTAACCACACATGAGATCTGAGGCTGAACAAGAGGAGATGAAATCCCCAGTAACAGGGGACCTATTTCTATCTAAACTATCCAGGCAATAACACTAGAAATGTGTTTTATAAAATGCATGACATAATGCGAAGCTGAGAAAACATTTTCCAAATATTCATTTCCAATCCATTATAACATTTGCCATAAAATCCTGAAATTTTGTTCTCATTTCAGCAAAACAAATTAAGCTTTAAATAAGGTCTGTATTACTTCCTGAATGAATATGAAAATGTTTGCATTGGGGTCTCTAGCTGCGTGGGGTAGAGCAACAGGCTCATGGCCGAAAAAATAAGATTGGGCAGATGATACAACCAACAGATGGTGACGTTTCATAGTGTTGTCCCTAGACAGCCCCACATCAGTTCCAGGAATCACTATGCAACTTGCCAGGTCACAAGATGCTGTGCATCATTGTAGAAGGAAACTGCTAAAGGGATGTCAAGGAGCAGAAATGCTGTGATGAGCAGTCCTTCCTTGGAAAGAAGGTATGCTACAGAGGGATGTATTTTGGTCCTGTTGCATGTGAGCTTGCATGTTACAATCACTTGTGCTTTGAACTGTTTAGTCCCCCATGTACTTCTATATCTTCCTTAGCCAAAACCAGGAGATAAATCCCTCCTTTACTACAGGATTGCAGAAACATTTTGTTTAAGTGTCACATTGACAGGGAGAACTAGAAGGAAGCTCTTGAAAAACAAATGATTACAATATCTATGCTGCGTCATGTCAGATCTTGCCTGTAACGGTGGTGAAGGAATGGATGTCATATCCTTTATGATGCCATGAAATGGGAAATTTTGATTGCACATATTTTTATTTATTAGCAGCCTTCTTGAGAAGACTGTTAAAGTCCTTCTCTCCTGATCCCAAATTCTTTCCCCTTGCACTTATTTGTTGCAGCTGGACTCACCATTTCCGTCTTGACTCAGAGCTATCTTTAGCCCAGGAGATGCTCAATGAAACATCAAAAAGTCAGTCCTGTAACTGGATGAAAGACTGTGCACCAGGACACAAGGTTTCCAGCATGTACCTTGGAAGAGGTAGGTTGTGCGGCTGCAAACATAACTGTGCAAGCCCCGAGCTGGAGCAGTGAGAAATATTGAAGCAGCAGCATAAATTGTGACTGCATGTAAGATTCACGGGGTTGCGTGCCCAGTGGTGGGGCTGAGCAGCTCCCAAGGCAGCTGGATGCAAGCTCAGATATGCACAGTTTCTGAGTCAAGTCTGCACTGATAATTTGTGAGGTCTCTGGACTGTGATGTAATCATGGTTTAATAGCCAGGGGATTAAATACAAGAGTTAATATCCCTTGTCATGTCTGTTGGAATTAATGGTGGTAAATAGAGATGTCCCTGCTGTCATATAAAAATCAAACTCTTTTGAAAGTCTATTCATTTCCTGCCTGCTTAAAAACAGTCTCCCGCCTTAGAAAGAAAATAAACCAAACCACAGAAAGTCTTCTCCCTTTGAAAACCAAGCACTCTCTCATTTCTGAAAGGCCAAAAGACTCCCAGAGGAAGCTGAGGAGCATCCATGCAGAAAGTTGTATATGTTATACTGATCATATTGACGGAAAAGTATATCTGATCCACTGTGTCTTCAGCACAATTTGGATACCCTGGTGGCTAAGGCAGCATTCTTAGGCAAGGTGGGTGAGACACTAACTCTCACCTCAGAATCATGATTCTTGGTTAGCTGCTGGAATTTTAAGCTGTTTAACCTCAGAAAAATCTGCACAGTCACCCAGTCTAGTTGTCACTGGTTTTGATTTGATCAACTTTGAGCTTTGCACATTCGGGTACTTGGGCATCTTCACACACAAAATGTGTGAAGATCCTTCCTCCATGAACTGAGGCATCAACAGCTGAGATCAGAGTACCTAAAATAGCCACTAACCTTACTGATACACTAAGAACCGAACCTGGTATCTTCAGGAAATGTATAGGTTCTGTCACATAGCGAGCCACATCATTACAGACTCACTTAGCCAGGGCTGAAGGAGAGTCTCTTCAGTTAGAAGTGGCATAGGGTGAATAACATACAACATCTTGTACAAACAAAACCTTTTGAGATGGCACTGAAGACTTAAAGCAATCAAAGCAACTCTGAACATTGCCAATAATTGTAGTTCCAGTCTTGAAGTGTGCTGAACCTGTGCCTTAGCTGACTGTAGCTGCACATTGTTTATTCAGGGGCAGCAGTGGGGGCGGTGTCAATAGCTACCATAGTCCCAAGGGTGCTGGGGGCTAAAGGGAACAACATGAACTGATGTCCATGATGGAGGTTGGGGGCAGACCAGCAGGTACAGAATACCCTGTGGTCATTTTGCTGCAGAGAATATAATTTGTTTCCCGGCTTTCCTGTAGGAAACATATGGCCATCATTAATAATAATCACTGATTATGCCAGTTTCTAACAACGCACAAGACACCTTGGTGTGCAAAATGGGATAAAACTATATTAGCAGACAACCTAAGAAGACAAAAGTGAGAAGTATGTGGATTTGTTTGGGGATGCAACAATCTAGAAGAGTGAATCAGAGCTTAGTTTGACTAGTCATCTGTCAGTCACATCAAGATGTCATTTTTTATTGCAGCTGAAGACATGTCTGCTGACTATTTTTTTCCTGCATTTGGACGCTACTCTTTTTGAAGTATGAGCTGCATTGTGGAGTCAGACCCATATAGGAAGTCAATAATTATAAAATTATTGCTACATCTATTAACTGCACAGTCATCCTTCCAAGTCTTGGCAATTGTCCATTAGGGTCATATCTTCCCACAGTACTGCATTTTGGCAGAATTTCCAGACATTATCTGCATTGACATGCAATGACACATATTGACTGGAATGACAGTTCTTATGATGTTGTATTCATCACTCATAAGTTTTTATCACATCTAAACATGTTTAATTTCTTAATATTATACTAGTGATTTTGACAAAAATATCTGTAAATGAGAGAAATTTGAAAACTTGGAATAAAATGCAAGAAAGTTGCTTTCTGGGTCAGTGTCCATTCTCTGACATGTCAAGAACCTGTAGGATAAGGTATGATGGATAAAGAAATAATGAACCTTTCCTAACAGACCTTCTCAGCTTTTAACAGTCATTTAAACACTTTCTGAGCTAGAGTTTAAATACGTACAACAATTTTGTGTGCAACTACCACAGACATATGTGGGGTTTTATACCCTCTAAAAGCAAATTCCTGTGCACCAACTGGAAAAGAAACATGTTGTTCTTGCTTGTTTTAAACCTGACACCAGGAACTTTGTCAGAAGTTCCTTCGTCACCAGTGAATAATCATCCCCTTCCCTGCACTACTCATAGTGGTACAGATCATGATCTTAAGAGTAGCTAGCCTAGGTAGATAAATTCACCTGCAGATTGCCTAACTGAGATTTTGGTAACTTGCTTCGCCTCCAAATGATTAGTATTATTTATATTTATATTTTGGTTTCAAATCAGTTTCATCCAACTTGGCAAACACTGCTGCTGTGCTTTGTTTCCAAGGAAATATTTGGATCAATAATAGCAACCAGAAGCTGCTATTATTATTATTATTATTATTATTATTTAGCAAATAGCCCAAACCTTTGTTTTCTATCCAAGCATCCCTCAGACTCTGAAGGGTTTGGAAATCTAATCCCACACTGAATCTTGGTAAACAATCCTTCTCTTTAAAATGGGCCAAGCCACAAAGCATATTCAATCCTCCTGAACCTTCATGTTGCTCAATACTTGCCATGAGCTCCAATCACTTCTGGCCTGTTTCCATCTCTGTTGTTCATTATTGCTGTTGTGCTGTGCCTTCTCTTTGTTTTATCCATAAGAAAATGCATCAGACCAAAACTGACGAGGCATTCTAATATTGCCAGTGGTCTTATTGTGGAACTGTATCCTTTACATTCCTTGGGGCTTATTAGAAGCATCTGGAAAGTTATGTATCAGGGATGTCAACAAAGGCCTCTGAGATTTCACCTTCTTCCTCTCAGACAAGCCTCTTTTCTTTTAGGCAAGTAGCTCCAAAACACGTCTGTTTCATCTCTAGTCAAAATATCACACAAGGCAAACAAACCCTATTTATATTCAAAATTTTTCTTGCTGGCTTGTTGGGTTTTTCTTTGGTTTAGTTTGGGTTTTTTTTCCCTCCAGAATTGCACAATAAAAATTTAATGATCCTCTGCATATATTATAGACTTATATGGAGATCTATGATGCTTAAAAGTTAAGCATAAGTGTTTGCTTCATAATAAATTGCTGCAGAGGTTTAGAATATCTGCAAAACAACTCTCAGCATGGGGCAGTGATAGCCAGGAATAGGCTTTGTTCTTTAGAGATGTGACCCACTTTAACCAGTGTTAAATGGAAATCCATCCACTGGTATAGGCAATAAGAAATTAAAAAATATAGTCAGTGCCTGGTTCCTATCTTTGTGCATGTTCTTGTTTCTGCCTTCTTGGTACATGAGTTTCCAGTTCTTGTGGGTTTGGGGCTCTGCTACTAGAGGTTTTGAGTTTTTCTCAGGCTTCTGGGAAGATGTAGCATCTTCTTACTGTTTTTCCATCCATCTCTTTGGACTATGTTTTTTCATCTGTTCTTGTAAGGTATATTCTTTACCTCTGGGGCCAAATAATACTTCTCAGACTGTGTCCAAGAGAGGAATGCCAGGACAATCACCTGTCCTCTTCCAGCTCTGTTCCTTCCTTCTTCCCTTACTTCCTACATCCACAGTATGTCATGTTCAAGCTCTTAATCAAACCTCAGTGTTGCTGGTAAGTGTGAGCCACAGTCTTTGATGCCTCCATAAAGACCCAAAGACCTCAGTGTGATGTCTTTGCCTTCACACATCACATTCACGTAGCATGGAAGTCTAGGCCAACATTGAGGAGCTGTAGGCTGCTCATACTTGGTTTTGTTCTTCATATAGTCTGTTCTCTCTCCTGGTTTCCTTCTGAAGTAAATTGAGTGCCACCAAGATAATTAAGCATAAATACACATTTTGGCACTGTGGTGGTGCAAACTGAAATCTGGTTAGCAATAAACTTCATCATCCTTCATTACTAAACCTCATCTTTGGTTAGTTACTGCTTGGTGTCAATGGTTTTTTTGTGTGGGACAAAGTGTTCTCTGCCGAGGAACAAGGCTTTCTTGATATGAGATGGATGCTGTCAATAGAGATGTGCACCCAGCTGGAGGGTTCAGCTCCAGGAGTGAGGGTTGGACAAGTTTCGTGCAAACCACATGCTTTCCTAGGGTCCTTTCTCCTACTGTGAAAGTTAACTCACAGCAGAGCACAGCCCTTTCTGTATTTCACGCTGGGCACTCCTTTAGCATCAGCACAGATGTCTGCTGAGGGGAATTAGTTGCTTTTCTTTAATTTATCTGTTTCTCCTGCCAGACAATGAAATAATAGAGGTTAGCACTAAACAAACCCTGGGGGAGACATGTATATTTTACTAGACCTCAGAAACATAGAATGCTGATAAAGATACATAATTGCCTTGCGGGAGACCATGCCCTTTGACCAGGGAATGGAGACAACATTTTGTGTTCCGTTCCTGGAATAACACACTACGGGAACACTGGCAAAAAAAGACCTCTATATAAACAGGAAGCAGGAGACACAAATGCATTTCCATTATCATTCTGACTTGACTCCATACACCCATAATTCAATGGCTTCTGTTGCCATAGCAATGGAGTACTTCACCATTTCCACATCTTTTTCTTTGCAATGCCCATGTGAGTCAAGGAGTTGAGGAGGTATTGTCTACACATCACAGACAGAGAATAAGGCATGGCAGGAGGTGTTTTAATCCTCCTCTTTTAGCATCTAGTTGAAGTGGTGGATTCATTTCGACATCTTGGCTAACGGCAAGGAGAGAGTCAGAGACATCAGCACTCTAACCCTGTATATGCCACAATGTTTCCCTGCTCAGGATGGAGGAATAGCAGATGTAAGGTGTTTCACAAATCAAAGGGAGTCTAAGTAGGGTGCTAAGAGGCAGAAAATCTTGGCCAGAATCTCAGTAAGGTTTCAAGCTGAATGTTGATCCAATCCCTCTTACCATATACCTAAGTGATCAGATACAGTATTACCTGCACACCTGTGTATTCTTGGACCTGGAGCCAGTGTCTCAGGGGGACTAACTTGTGGTGACATACTTCCAGTAGCTCTACCCACTCAAGCTAGTCTGTGGTGGGAGATTCCTTTCAAACCCTCTTTCTAGGCAGCCACGCCATCTCAGCCCTTCACTGTAGAGCAATAACTGAATACTGCAGATATTGCACCCTCAGATTTGAAAGGACAGGATAAAGCACTATATGAGCAGGAAATTGAAGTCATTCCCTCAGTGTCAAACCCCATATACTCTAAAACAGAGTAATTAGCATTTCCCGCCCCCTGTCCCCCTTTTTGTTTTTGTTTTTGGGGTTTTGTTTTGGGTTTTTTGTTTGGTTTGGTTTGTTTCTTTGTGGTTTTTGGGGTTTTTTGTAAAATCTGAAGATGATCCTTCAGGAGCACAGACAGGCTGCTTGAAGATGTAATTTGGAGAAGGAAACTCTCATTTATACTCCTGGTCTTGTGAATTTAGAGTTTATGTTGGTATAAGAGCCCTGGTAGCTAGTTACTCTCCCTGGCAGGATGGCAGGCTGAGCACCCAATGCACAGGGACCCAGAGGCATTGCCATGTCCCACTGTGAGGCTGTTTTGGTTCAGGTTGGAAGTAACCTTAGAGATTGTCGAGTTCCAGTGCCACTGCCATGGGCAAGGACACCTTTCACTAGACGAGGTTGCTCAAAGTCCCATCCAACTGACCTTGAATGCTTCCAGGGATGGGGCATGCACAGTTTCTCTGGGCAATGTGTTCCAGTGCCTCATCACCTTCACAGTCAAGAATTTCTTTCTGATATTTTCTCTCTGCTCACATCTCCATGCTTATCCACTGCATTTGACCTCTCTCCTCCTAGGTGGTTTTCTTCTCTGACCTGTTTCTCACCCATCTCACCCTTCTCAGCACATCTTCATTAATGCTCTTTGGTCTCTGCAGTCTTGCTGGTGCAAGCAAAACAGAGCAATGGTAGAAGGGCAGATCAGTGCTCCCTCCCCTCACTCCCTCTCTGTAGCTCCTTCCTCTCCTACCTACTGGGGCCAGGAATAGGATAAAATGCCTGTTCTCCCTCCTCTCCTCACTAATGAAGAATGACAAGCTTACCACTTATCTCCACAATCCACTCAGCAGTTTCCTGGGGGTGCCAAGGACAGGCCTAATGAAGTGGGTGTCTGTGCACCAGCAGCCAGATGAAGACCACCACTATACCACAGTGGCTGTCTTCTGCTGGTGTTGTTTAACTTGCACTGAGCTGAGGTGCCACTAAACCATCACTTTGAAGGCACATGACACAATTCTAGGCTCACAGAGGTTTAGACCTGAATCTTGCCTCTTAACAGGCTGAAAGATGTGAAGTAGCACATCTGGATTAAGATCAGACACCTCTGCGGGGACATCTTGTACAGTTTGAGATGTCCTGGAGTATCTGAGACATCTGCATGGTGCTGATGATAGGTGTGACATAGCCTATGGGAGACCCCTCTTTTTTTTGAAATGGCAGTAGGAGACCTGGTGGGATACCCTGGAGGTGTCAGAGGGCATTAGGAAACCAGATAGGGCTTATTTGTGTGACCACACTCAGCTGTGGAACAGGAGATGGGCTGGGGCATTGCAGTCCTAGCAAAGCATGCAATGCCTACCTGAAACCTGTCTGACAACACAGTGATGTGTTAGACCCACAGGACATCATATCTGTCACTATATATATCTGGGAGTGAAGCTGAATGGGGCTATTCAGTTACTCCAATGTTTTAGCAGGAGCTAAGTTACTTTCCAGTTCCTGATGGCTCCAAAACCACTCACTAACATGGGAGCTCTGTTACCCTGTGGACCTAGAAACACATCCTAGCATCAAATCCCACCAGTGCTGCTGCAGGGGACACATCTGCCACAGGCATGTCTGGGAGGAGATTTCTTACATCTGAAAGGTTGTGCTGGAATGAAAAGAAATTTCAGGGGATGTCAGGAAAGGAGGGACAAACTCAATGTCCAAGACATTTTTGGAGAACCTGCCTTCTCAACCAATGCTCATTGCAAAGACACCAGCGCCACAGACCCACTGCTTAGGGTGTTGGGCCTCTCATCTCCTCCGGTTTTATAGCAGGGGCTTGCTTTGCCAGCCACAATGTCTTGGCTGCACTGCTCTGAAGAGGACAGACCTCCTTCCCTTTCCCAATGCAGTAGAATGGTGGATCAACCACAGGCTTCACTGCTGTCCAACACGGGACAATGTGCAAGAGACACACCACACCAGGCAGACTAAACCATCCTGCCCCCAGCCACCAGGTCCAAGCATCCCGTTCATCATGGCTCAGGGCATTCCCATTCCCTGGAGGAGCGAGCTGGGTGTTTTTCAGGCATCACACTTCATTATGTGTTTTTATAGCATTACTTTGCAGCTGCAGGGTGCGGTGAGTGGAGGGCTGCAGCTCTGATGTGCTGATTAACGCGAAGACTATTACGCATATGGCTTGATGAGACCCAGCGATCATCTGAGCAGGAAAAAAACCCCTCAGAACCACATAAAATCAGGAGTAGTTATAAGCTCGGCATTTGGGGAGTCCTCTGAACTGTCTGTCATTCTCAGACGTTCACCACGAGGGAAACTTAATTAAAATGAGATGCTGAGAGAGGCTTGTTGCTCTTCTCTCCAGAGCAGTTCACTGCTTAATTGGAGAAACAATGGTTTTCAGCAGTGTAGTGGAACAACTGAAGCTCTTTTGGACAGGAAGCCCCTGAATATGAAAAGGAAGGCTGAGAACAGTGAAATACATTTTACCAGCACTGATTTCAGCTTGCTCTAAGGATCAAAATCCTGCTAGTGACAGTTTAGTCCAGATGATGAACTGGAAAATCACATTCACACATGGTAAAATGCGTGACTGGGATAACAGAAATCCCCTCCCATGTCATGCTCTCCTGTTTTACTTGCAAGTGCTTGTGCTCTGCAGAAATCTTTTTCCTGGAAAAAAAAAAACCCTCTCTGACGGATCAGATGCTGATGCACCGTGTCTGATTCCAAGGGAGCCGATTTTGGTGGGATATGAGCATGAGCAGGGGATTAGAGGGCAGCCCAGAGACCAAGCTACTCCAGCTGAGTTGCTTTCCAGTCTAACCAGTTGGAAAAGTGTGCAGTCTGCCAGCGAAGTAGCGCTCTCTTGTGGACTATGTAGAGAGTGAATAGAGCGTGTGTCAGCTATCATGACTCAGAGGTGACTAATAAAGAAAATAAAGACTGTGGAAGAAAGACATGACATAAACCAGCACAGCAGTTAAGTGCAACCAGATGTCAGGTTGTTTTGATCTTCTCCTTGAAGAACCAAGGAAGAGGGAAGACAAATAACCCCCCTGTAGTGTAAGCCCCACTTTAGGCACCCGCTGTGCTGCTTGAAGCCAACTGAGATGAAAGGTAAGGTCCAACGTGTCACGTACCCCTGGCTGGGGGCTGTGAATTTCAGAAGCATGTAGGACAGCTTGCAGCAAGGCACAGACATGCTGAGTTTGATCTAACTTCCCCCATGTTGAGGTTTTAGCAAAGCAGCCAGCAGTTGAGAATGGCAGCTGGACCAGGAAATTTCAGATGGTTGTGCTTATGCCCGTGGTTGTGAGAATGTGGTGAACACAATGAGGATGAAGAAACACAGATGATGGATGAGAAGAAGAGCCTGTTAATTGATGCATGATGGTTTGCACAAGGTTGACAGCCATGCTTATCTTTGCTGAGTGGGTGAAATTATTTGCCTATGGTCTTAGAAAAAGTCTGTGTCAAAGCACGATGACCTGAAACAAGGGGTTCCACCTCCTGAAGTACATCTTTGGATGTGCCTTGTTTTACTCTGAAGAACACGCAACTTACTCTGTTCACATCACACCCAGGTACCTGTCTTTTCTGCACCTGATGGCACAGGAGTTTTCAAGAGCTAGAGCAGAATCACAGAATTAGAAAAGTCCTCAAAGAACATCAGTTGCAACCATTAACATGGCACTGCCAATTCCACCATGCACCCAAATGCCACAACTATATACATTTTAGCACTTCCAGGGATGAGGCATGGTGACTCCACCCTGGGCAGCTTGTTCCAGCATTTGACAACTCTTTCAGGGAAGACTTTTTTTCCTAACATCGAGTCTAAACCTCCTCTGGTGCAAATTGAGGCCATTTCCTCTTGCCCTGTAGCTTGTTACCTGGGAAATAGCCACCAGAAAACCCTAGAAAGACACCTAGAACCTTTTCCAGCCCAGATTCAATACATGGAGCTAAGCTCCATTAGCAAAAGAATGATCCTTACAGTTAAGCGTATCTTTACAGACTTCTCTGTAGTATGCTTGCATACGTTACTGTATTGAGGTTCCTCCTGGCCCAGGAGAACTTCTTCTTGGCCTTTCACTTACAGAATAATGCTCAGAGATTGGGACAGGACCAAAACCAGAGTTTGATACTGCTGTGGATGAACATCTTCACTCCATCAGCTGAATACTGATGGAATATTTACATCAGATATATATAATTATATGTTGCATAGATATTATCTTTTATTTATTTATTTTGCAGATGAAATACTGATGGCCTATTTACACTGCTTCTTGACACCCTTCCTGCCAGTCAAACAGATATAAAATAATTTGACAGATCTCAACAGTCTAATGGTCAGGAAAAGCAGCATAAATGACTCAATATACGGTAAGACATGGCTTGCACATATGCCTACAGTCTTAGGAAAGAAGCAGAAGTGGCAGCTTTTCGCTGCATCAGCTGCATTATCCACTCAGTATTTCAGTCACTCAGAATCATGCTGATCCAGGTGCAGGTTTGGAAGCATTTTTGTGCTCTTTAAAACACAGGACAAGGTAATCCATGTTCCAGTGTCTTACTGACACTGCTTTAGAGACAGCTGTGGAAGGTAAAGTGATAGAAGAAAGGGAACAACAACTGTGTCCCTATTTCACAGTATAACGCTGGCACTGCCAGTAGGAAGAGGCAAGCTGCCCTGCCCTGTGCCTTGCTCCTACTAAATCCATCTGAGAAGGAGGCAGTCCTAGAACCTGGGGAAGTGTATTTTCACCAAACTGTTCTGTTTTGCCTACCTTTGAGCACTGCAAGACTTGTAAAGACACTCTGACATTGGTTTGAGAAGCCAGATTAGAACTTCCCTAGCCAGAGTTGAAGTCTGGGCTCAGATCCATGTGGAATCTCTTAGTCTCTGTTGGGAAGCAAAGGCTAATGAAACTGGAACCATGAAAAGTCAGAAACAGCCCATCAGAGCCACTGACAGTTTAGGAGAAGGCTTTTCTGATACACCTCTGATAAATCTCCTTGCAGTTCTCTCTACAGATGCCTGCAGACATCCATGCTACTGGGCCTGGCCTTAGGCAAGCCTGCTAGTTCCTAGGGCAGGAGATTCCCTGCTTCTCCAGACCTGGATGTTTCTCTTTTTCTCCCGTGGCTCTGAGTATTCAAGTTTTCCATGCTGGCTTGCAAAGCTCTCAACAACGTCTGCCTGTGTCTCATGTCTGCTACCCATCCACAGCAGTGCTGGAGATAACAGAGCAACACACCATCAGCTTGAGAGGCTTATCTTTATCAGCTTAGGACATGTAGGTTGTCAGGGAATTTTAATCAACAGAGACACTTTCACATCTGAAGAGACAAAGATACTATCAATTCTCTTAAATGGGCACCAGAGAAGATGAGCTGCAGCTCTTGGGACTTTTCATCCTGGCTGAAATAAATTGCTCCATGAAATGCAATGATGCCATGATGGTCCCCAGCTGTTAATGCCCTGGCTGTTCAGCCACAGATGTACTTAGAGAGTTAAATTTCTCTGAAGGTTTTTTCTTTTCCATGAGGAATATGTTGTTTATTTCTCTCACAGCTCTGGAAGGCACCCTTTTTAATGGCCACCCTGAGACGTTATACCAGGACACAGCAGGCTGCTGGCATTTAAAAATGCCTTTCTCCTCCTGTTGGTGCTTATTTTCACTGACAGTTTTGACCTGTTTTTCTCTCCTTTTATTTGAGGGTATTCTGCACTTGCCCTGCTATAGCACACCACGCTGTGCAGCAGCAGCTAATGGGGACTTAGAGAGGTGTTAGCCTGGATGTGCGTGTTTCAGATGAAGGGATTAATACCTGGGGGCTTGTCTGGGACTCCTGCAGACGGCATGTTTGAAATATGGCAATGTTTACACTGGGATTTATCCTTTGTCTTGCTTCTTTCAACATCTCCATTAAATAATATTTCTATTTTTTAAAAAATCACATTGTTGGTGTGAAGATAGATAAGAGCAATTGATTATTTTAATCTTTTCTCCCTTCTGCGGTTCATTGAACTGCATGTATTGCTGTTTTGCGAGGAAGTTAGGACTGACTGCTTCTACAGCCCCAGGAGGCAAAGAAACCGTGACACTGGGGATTGTTTTGTTCTGTCTTACCTTTGCTGAAGAGCTAAAGCATGTGTTGAACAGATGTGTTACTCTAGCTAGGTCAACTGAATTGAAGTGGCACTACAAAATAACCATCTGCAACAATCCATGTGGTTTGAATGTCCCCTGGAAATAATTGTGTCAAGGATTGTCTTTATAAATGGCAATCAATAGGCGCTAAAAACAGGTATGCTCAGAAACTGGGTACATTGGCCCTTGTTTTGTTCAGGCTCTGGAAACAATGAAAATATTTTCTTCAGAAAGGGAAGATATTGAGAAAGGCTTTAAATACAGTTTTAAAAAGTGCTAGTAGAAATTCCTACAGATTAGCTTTTCTGCCAGTCTGAAATAAGGCCAGTTAAATTCCAGTAAACTGAGCAGGCACTGGTCCAACGCTGTGGATATGGAGGGAATTAGTGGGAAAGCTGGGGCAGACCATGGGTTTTTCATGGGAGAGGGCTTTGCAGGGAGCCAACAGAGCCCCGCTGCAGAAAGGCAGTTACTCCCCTGCCACAATGCAGTGCCAACCTGTTGCCAGATACTGCCAGAGCAGCCCAAAGGTAATACATATATATGTATATATGTGCTCCATATATACATACACACACACACGCACTCACAAACACACACAAACACACACAAACACACACACACCACCCCCCTTCCCCCCCACCCCCCAATACACATATATATATATATACACACACAAGAAGGATGTAGATTTGTTCGAGCGGGTCCAGGGGAGAGCCATGAAGATTCTCAAAGGGCTGGAGCACATCTGCTATGGAGACAGGCTGAGAGAGTAGGGATTGTTCAGTCTGAGGAAGAGAAGGCTCTGGAGAGACCTTACAGTGTCTTCCAGTAGGGAAGGATCTATAAGAGAGCTGGAGAGGGACTTTTGACAAGGACATGCATTTATAGGACAGAGGGAAATGTCTTCAAACTGACAGAGGGCATGGTAAGGTTAGATAGTCAGAAGAAATTCTTCCCTGTGAGAGTGATGAAGCACTGGCACAGGTTGCTCAGAGAAGCTGTGTGTGCCCCATCACTGATTGTGTTCAAGGCCAGGCTAGATGGGGCTCTGAGCAATCTGGTCTAGTAGAAAGTGTTTCTGCCCAAAACAGGTGTGTTGTAATGAGAAGGTCTTGAAGGTCCCTTCTAACTCAAACTGTCTGTGATTCTT
Source organism: Campylorhamphus procurvoides (assembly GCA_013396655.1). NCBI lineage: Eukaryota > Metazoa > Chordata > Aves > Passeriformes > Dendrocolaptidae > Campylorhamphus > Campylorhamphus procurvoides. Next base: position 604,871 of record WBMV01006668.1, on the reverse strand, counting down.
TGGCTCTATGAAGTGAAGATATATACATTTATACACAAATATATATATATATATTTATAACTGAAGCAGAAGAGATGAAGCCGTCAGGTTGCTGGAGGCTACCTACTAAAACCTTTCAGGAAAGTTCACACCTAGCATGCTCCATATTAATTAATTAGTTAATTTTCTGTAACTCCTAATTATGGATGAAGAGGCCTTAGAAAATGAGGATATAAGACATTACTGCACATGTTGAAGGAAAAATTGTGAAGCGCCTGTTGTGACAGAAGAGCTCTTATGCAGGAGAAGTTTGGTGTTGGGGAGCCAAGATGCCCTCAGAGAAGGGATTTAGCACTGGATGGACATGTAGTGTGGACTCTCCTCCTCTGCTCCTATGTGACCTTCTGTATCACATCTGTCAGATCACTCAGAGACATTGCCTTAAAAATGCTGGCCCACGTTCTGCATGATAGATATCTTCAGTTATAACAGAAGCAACGCACCTCTTGGGTCTTGTTTCAGCCCACACTAAAAAGAATATAAAGCTTTGGGTCCAGTACCTGCATTCCCCAGGCAACCTAGTCTAACTAGGCTAAATTTTGTGTGTACTCAGTGCTTAAACATTTAAATTATGCTAATTATGCTGTTCTACTACCAAATACAAGCTAGATGTTTGGGTATCTTGATAACAAGGAACAAAATTTCTGATAGGCAAGGTGAGAGCTTAAGGAAGCTATAACATTGGAACTGGGTGACCCATGCTGTGGTTCAACATCCCAGTTAAAGTCTTTCCAGCAGACATTTGAAAACTCAGATACTTAGATAAGATAGTAAAACTGGGTATTTTCTTCAAGCTGCCAAAGATGCCAGAGGCTAAAAAAGACCTATTGGGACAGAAGATATTCCAGTGTAATTTCCTCTGTGGGGTTTGTAAAGCCTTGGTCTAAACGGAATGCAACTCGGTGTCATATTCAGCTTTATTTTAGGGATAAATGCCAGTTATCAGATTTGGCAGGATCTGATGAATGCTCCAATGAGGTTATGTGGTTACAGGAAAGTTTGCAACATAGCACAGGGTAAGACATCATGCAAAACATCAGCCATTCATGAGTCCATTGACGCATTTGGAAGCCTTGTTACCATTCACTGTGCGCAGGGTTGGCCAAAACCCATAATTCTTTGTCTGCCGGAAGACTTACAGTGATTTTTTTTTCTTTCTGTTTTGTTGGATTTTTTTGGCCGCAAAGTGTTTAAGTGATTTACTTTTTAAATACCGAAGGAATGACAAGCTTCCTGAATTCTGCAAGTGCTGGATGGGTTTACTGTTACCCTCAGGTTTTCTGTTAAGGCCATCAATGAAATTGTAATTGTCACTGAGTGTACTGGTTTTGGCTGGGGTAGAGTTAACTTTCTCCACAGTGGATAATGCGTGGCTGTGTTTTGGATTTGTGCTGAACATAACGTTGATAATTTAGTGATGTTTTTGTTATTGCTGAGAGGTGCTTGCACAGAGCCAAAGCCTTTTCTGCTTTTTGTACTGCCACAATGGCTGGGAAGTTGAGGGTGAATGAGAGGTTGGGAGGAGACAGCCAGGACAGATGACTCTAAGTGACTGAACAGGTATTCCAGACCATATGACATTGTGCTCAATGTATAAAAAGGGGAGGAAGAAGAAGGAAGAGGGAAGATATTTGGAGTGATGGCATTTGTCTTCCCAAGTAACCATTACATGTGACGGAGACCTTCTCTCCTGGAAACGGCTGAACTGCCTGCTCATGGGAAGCAGGGAATTACTTGAATCTCTGCCTGTATGCACTGCTTTTGCTTTAGCTATTCAGTTGTCTTTATCTCAATCCATGAATTTTCTAGCTTTTACCCTCCCAATTCTCTCCCTGATCCTGCTGCTGGGGGAGTGAGAGGGCGTCTATGTGGTATTTGTTTGCTAACTGGGATGAAACCACAACACTGAGCTGCTGTGCCTGGTTTCCAGGCTTCTTCATGCCTGTCAATCTTGCAAAGCATATATCAAAGGCTCATCTGCTTTCAGCTTCCCTGCCTATGAGACAGACCTGCTTGATATCTTTATTCCCAGATAAGACACCTGGCAATTTCTAAGGTCTCCAGATATTGATCCAAAAATGTCTGGGTTTTTTTTGAATCTGATATAACTAGGAAAAAAACCCAAAGAATTTAAACATGCTGGGAAAGGGCTTTTTCAGGGAATGCCACATGAGACACTCCATCTCCTTCAGTACCTGGCCTTAACATGCTTATTAAAAGTCCAGCCTTGCTAATCCTCGTGTAAAAAAAAACCAGTAGCCACTTTATAGGTTGAATCATAACTGGATTCTAAGAGGTTTGGAAATGTCCCCTGGAAGAGGAGTGTTTCTCTATGTATTGCTTTATAATGAGCTTCTGGAGATGAGGTTGTCACATTAAATACTCATGTTTTGACACCTAAATAAATACACGTATAAATATCTCATCTGGTGTTATGAGACTGTTTCCTGCCAGTTCTAATACTGACTATCTAAACTACCTGAAATGTCATATATTCCACTAATTCCAGTGCCAGAGACTTCAGATCTCACAGGCTGTAAAATGATTTTCCAAGAAAATCAAATAATCTAGCCATTTTGAGAAAGAAGCAGACTCCCCTGAACTTGACTCTACAGGACTTCTCAGGGATGACCTGTTGCTGCCCTGATGCAAACCAGATAATCTGGAGAAAAAGAGTTTCCAAATGCTTGACTGCAGCTTGAAAACAAGATGATATGGCACAACAGGACACTCGTTCCCAAAAATCGGAGTACCACCAAAACCATTGGATACTAAATCTTTCCTGCACTGCAGGGTCCAGAAGGTGAGGTCAGGTTGGGTTGACATTAAGCGAACCGAAATCATGGAAAGGACCAAATGGAGAAGAACTACTAAAGAATGAAAGGAATAGGGTTGACTAATGCAAGGAAGTGAGGCTGGAATGATAATAAATCTTCTCAGTCTGACTTTATATTATTTTTTAATCAAGTCACAGGTATGGCATACAAAGTCTAATGGTGATGCTGTCTTCTTAAATACATTCAATACATCATCCTATTGAAAGATGATATTGGAAGAGAAAATTGGAGTTACATAATCAATGTGTCTGCATCATGATAAAATTTAAAAAAAGGTTAATTGCTATTTTGACATAAAATAGTAGATGAGGACCCTTCTTTGGTAGGGTTTTGTAGTGGAGCCCCTGGGATATGACTATTTTTTTCCAGGGTTGTTCAATAACTGTCACATTACCTGGAAGAAAGAAAACACTCATTATTCATGTACCTTGCAAATTGGACTGGACCTCTCATTAAATGGAAATATTTTAAAAACACCCACTAAACCAGATGGGTTTGTACACATCTAAGAACAAAGAATTCATACCACACTTCCAGGGCAGATGTTTGCATTAAGTAGAGCAGAGAAGGTCTTAAAAACAGTGGCTCTGCGGCTGTGTTCCTCCAAGCTATAGAACTGGAGAAAAATCAAACACGTGATAAAAGATGCCATCACCCCTATATTCAGCATTAAGGAGGGAGGCTCACTAATGGATGCTGTTTTTAATTTAGCAAAACGAAAGAAAATTAAAAGTGAGTGTTAAAAGAGGATTGCAAGGATGGAATCCTGAAATAATTCTCTATGGCAAAAGGCTTAACGAGATGTTTATTTATTTTGCTCAGAGGATGACTAGGATGTGAGCTAATTATGGTATGCAAATAGTCTACAGAGAGGTAATATTTATTATGCTTTCTGGTTTTTTTGTTTCTCAGGCAAAGGCAGAGTGAGAGCCAGTTGCAGGAAGCTGAAGCCAGACACACTAGACATCAGGTGAGTATTTTTAATGTTGAGGGTAATTAATAGTTGGAATAATAGACATAGGAACCTGGTAGATTCAAGGCTGGAGCTTTTAATTAAGGCTCAAAGGATGTGAAGAAAGGCCAATGTGAGCAACAATATGTTGTTCTCTCTCAATTTTTTCTATAATCGGTGTAGATATGAGACTTTCCTGCAGGGAGAGCAGAACAGGAATCAAGACTTTTCCCTACCTCTCTCTATTGACAGCAGAGGTTTTCCAGAGAAATCGGTTGTATTCAGAGGTACTCTCTTGTCTAAATAATTGTAAAATATACTTTATTTCCAGAGTGCTAGAAGAGCTTAGAGCAGCAGCAGCTCTTGGGAGGCTGCTTGGCCAGGCTGATGTGGAAGGTCAAACTAAGAGATTAGAGCACCCCCTCCTGCTCCAAAAGTTAAAAACAGAGCAATACAGCTGTGGCTTAACTGCCTCATGGGAAATCTTATGTTACTTCAGTGAGTGCTGGGAATTAATCTGATGGTATGCAAGTAATGCAGCATTGCGTAGAAGTCTTTCCTCTGTAGTGTGGTTGTTGATGTGAGAAAAAAACACAAGGTTTTGAGACATAGGCAAGGTTTTAAAATGTCTTTTTTTCCTCAGCTGCTCGATTTACCTTGCTTTTTTGTTAGTGAAAACTAATCAGGCAGTTTCAGAACCTGAGCTTGATTTGCAGAAGTAGGAGTGTTACCCCCAGTCCTGGACACTCTGAGCATGGGAGAATAGGAGAGATGTGGCAGAGCCATTTGGGAAAAACAGTTTTTCCTATGGAAGATGGATTACTGACACAGTTATTATTTGATTGCAGAAGGGTCTTTTCATTCACTGGCAAACAAGAAGCAGAAGAGAGAGACAGTGAAAAAGTTTTCCACCCACTTGACTAGGGCAGAGTAATTACACTAATTAATAGACTGCCAAGATTATTTTTTAAGCTTTCTTTACTGACCACATATTTTTCAACAGATTAGGTTTCAATGCAATAAACACCCCCTAGAAATGAGTCACTGAAGTTCTGCAGCTATTTCAGGAGACTTTGAGACTGCTGATCTGAAGTGGAATTAAGCTGTGCAGCCCTGTTGTCAAAACTGAAAGAAACGAAGCAGCAGTAAGTATATGAAGTAGCAGTGCATATGTATATGGATAAATCAATTTTTTAAGTTCATATTAAAAAATGAGACTCCTAACTGAATAACTTTATTTAATGTTTTGAGTAAAATCAGGTGTCAAAACCTAATGCACTAGTAGCGTACCAAGCAGTGTTCTGAGTTTAGGCTTGAAATTGGAGTGGATTTTAGGCACTTTCCAAATGTGAAGCTATTTGATAATCCCTGATGACTATCTTGAGCTGTAACAATCTTCGATGAAGCGCATGTCCAGTAACCTTCCTGGGTCTGGGCTGTGCAAAGAAATTAATGAATGGGAGGAAATGAATGAAACTAATGGAGAGAGCTGCTCTCCTCTCTGCATCTGAAGGACCTTGTGGCTTCTTTCAGTCATTAGTTGTGAAGAATTGCTCCTGAACACACACCAATGAGGTGTGTATAATTTATATGGAGTTCTTGAAGTTAATACTGCTGAAAGATTGAATCACAAATTATTTCCTGATCCTCTGACCTAAGCTAAATTATTGCAAGGGGCTTCCTAGCTCGGACAGATACGGAGACATTTCAGGTCTTTCCAGGATGTCAGTTTTATTGCCAGGTCCACTGGGGAGGTTGTCGGAGAGGGGTTCATTGGAAGGCTCAGCTCTAGGGAGGTATTTAGAGGACCCAGAGAAATAACGAAGAATCATAGAATCCTAGATTAGTTTGTATTGGAAGAAACCTTTAAAAGTCATCTAGTCCAACCCCCAAGAACGTTTTGATGCAAATGTAAAGGCTCTGTGTCATGATTGGTACAATGGAAAACCACAGAAAAGGGGAACATAACACATCAGCAGAATGGTAAAGCCAAAAATCTAATATTCTACTTATCCCAAACCTAAAATAGCTCTTGTCTCTGTTGCTTATAAAGCAGAAGAGCCACGGCAGAGATTTAAGGAGCTGTTCTGCAGAGGCAGATCCCAGGAGCTAAATCCCACTAATCCAAGGGCAGAGCTTTAAGATGCCATCCCTACAATTACTAAGTTAGATAGGAGTACATCTCTGCACTGAGACAGTTCAGTGTGAGGCAGCCTTGGACATCTGCAAGACCTGCATCAAGGAACTAAGGGTTTGGGAGGTTATAGCCCAAGTTGTGAAATCCTCAGAAGAAGGATGTCCCTCACCAAAAGGGACATAGGAAGATTTTGACAAGGCATAGTGGGTCCCAGAGCACCCATTGAGCAGGAATGGCCCATGCACACAAGAACTTGACAGAGGTGGGCACCAAAGCAGGGGAAGCTGACTGTGCAACATCTATCCTTGTGGTGGTTCCCACATACAAGGATAGCCCCTGACACTGGTGAGAAGCTGCTTTGCTGGTAGGTGGCTCCTTCTGGAGGTCTCCCTCCATCGGGCTAGAGGATCTGCAGGTGCATCTACAGCACACGCTGCATTGCGGTGTTCTGCATTGCGTGTCTCAGTGGCTGAGGATCCAGGATAGAAACACTTTTCCAGTAATGAACAGGTAAGCTGGTGTAAGGGGCCTGCTATTTTTAGAGCACAAAACTGATGGGATCAGCAAAGTTTTTTAAGCCGTGGGGTGACACTGCAGATAGCGGGGAGCCTGTTGCAACTTTGCTATTTCTATGCCTGGCTGTGAAGGGTTAGATGGCTATTCCAAAAATCCCCACTATGACTCCTTGTATTCAGCCAAGAGTACTTTAATCCACGAGTGTACACAAAGCTTTTAAACCGACAGTTATTTAGCAGTTCTTTATCTGAATTCAAATCATAATCCTCCTTTTCCCTCGTTTTCTGATTCCCTGTTTATCCACCTTCCATTTTGCTGGGTTTAAGAGACTCTGCTATGAGTTGTCCTTGAAAAAAATTTTCAGAAAGTTTTAAAATCAAATGCATGTATCCATATGTATATGAATATAAGGGTCTATATGTGCGAGTGTGTGTATTTGTGTTCGTATGGGTTCTAATTCATATTCAAAACTTAAGGAGGATTTTTAGCAAAAGTTGATGGCTTAGTGCATTCCACTTTTTTCTTCTCTTATATGGGTGTTTGTGTGATTTTGAAATTATCTTTCCTAAGAACCAAAACCACAGTGTATCTATAAGTTGTCCTTACTGATGCAAACAAAGCAGTCTAATTCTTCACTGCCTGGTGTCAGAATATATTGCAAAGTATATTAAAATGTTTATATAAGTGGGCATTTAAGGGTTCTGGCAGGTCTTACACTGCTTGGACACTTTTCTGCCTGGTGGGGTGGCCTGTATGGTGCATGTCGACATGTCTGTGCATGGTTTTGGCTTCTCATAGACCTGTGCCTTGAGAACTGTTGTGCAATTTGGGCTGACTCAGCTCTACCTACGTGCATTGAACAAATACATATGTTCGAAGACATATGAAATCTGCTTTCCTTTCAGCATCTGGTAAAGCATTGCCTGGCTTCCTGAAGAACCTGGTGCAGATCTAGCTGCCTGTAAAACAATGTCATTTCTCCTATGGTGTCCCAACAGCTTATTCTGGGTGCTGTCAAGGCACAATAGATGGCATTGCTTCAACACTGGAAATTCATTCAAGATGTTTGTCCAGATGCTGTGGTGGTTGCTGTTTGGAATAATCCTACTTTGCACTCCAGGACATTGTTCTGTCTTTAAAATTGGACTACTCGGACCCTGGAACTGTGATCCTTTCTTTTCCAAAGCCTTTCCCCATGTGGCTGCCAGGTTAGCTGTGGGACGAATAAGCCAAGATCCTTCACTAGATCTTGGTCACAGGATGGATTATGTGATTCTGCAAGAAGAATGTGAGACACCAAGAGCTCTGATTAGATTCATCGACTTTAAAAAGCGTTCCTCAGCTTTCATAGGCCCTCTGAACCCTGGCTTTTGTGAGGTGGCTACACATTTAGGGGAAAACTGGAATAAAGCTATCTTCTCATGGATGTGCATCAATTATAAGCTGGATTCCACCATCCACCACCCTGCATTTGCAAGGACACTGCCCTCTCCAACCCAAGTTTTGTTTACAGTAATGAAATATTTTAACTGGGCTCACATTGGCATCATTGCATCCAATGAGGATATTTGGATGTACACAGCCAACGAATTAGCAACTGCACTCAGGAAAGAGGGGCTACCTGTAGGCATTGTTACATCTGTGCCTAAAGGAGAAAAAGGCATCGAAGACACTTGGAACAAGATTAAAAAAGTTAATGACATTAAAAGTAAGTGCTTTGAGCTNAATTTTCCCAAGGGTAAGATTGCATTGTTATCCAATGGACATAGTTTGGAGAATGAAAATTTGAAGTGGTTTAAGTCAAGAAGAATTTTAACTCTGACCTTAATAGAGCCAGGGCTTCACATATGAGACCTGTATTTCATATCTCCCCACCAGACATGGGGACATTATCCCTATGGCATTTTGCAGGCAAAGACACAGACTTTGGGACAGTCAAGCATGAACCAGAAGTTTAAGAACAACAACCTAAAATCTGTTTGTTTGGTGACAGGGTGAATAGGTGGAAGTTGGGCATTACTTACAACAATGTGGCGTCTGTCAGCTCAGGGCACACAGAGGGAAAGTTCTAGTTTCACTGTCAATGGCAACAATGACCACAACTACCCATCATGTTAACCCATGCCTCACTTCTGCCAAAATTTCTCTCCATTCCTTCTTCTTTACAGCTCCAGAAATGTTTACTACTCACAACCTGCTTTTCTAGGTGTTGCAGACCTCCAGAGATGAACAAAATGTATGTGGCTCCCAGCTTTCTCAGCACATAACATCGGAGTCTGACCTGACAGAGTAGTTTAGACAGCTCTTTTGTTGGGTGGGGAGCCGGAGGGAGCTATTTTGCGTTGAAAAGCCCAGATAGATTAACAACACCCTCTGCTGTCCATGTGTTCCAGTTATAATTCTGTGCATGCATTCTGTTCTCATCGGAGGGAAGGAACAGGCCACCTTACTCACAAAAGCTCTGGAAATGGGACTAGCAGATGGAAGATACATCTTTGTTCCATATGACACTTTACTGTACAGTCTTCCTTACCAAAACAACTCATTCAACGTCTTTGATAATGACAGCAAGCTCCAGGAAGCATATAATGCTGTGCTGACTATCACACTGGAGTCTGGAGAGCGGACTTTCTATGATGCATTCAGGGAAGCTAAAGAAAGTGGTGAAATAACTGGAGATTTGGAAGCCACACAGGTAAATATTCTTTCTCTTGGGCTTTTCTGGAACCTGTCAACAGAGAAGACACGAGACAAGCAATAATTACAGAGAAAGTAAAGGGGAAAATCAACCTAGGCTGCACGCTTTCATTTTGAGAAAAAGATGGTGAAATTTTAATATGGGCTACTTTGATTTGGAAAAAAATCATTTCTGCCAGATGCCTGGCAATATAACTCAGTTGGTTCAATTTACATGATCATGCAGGGAATTCAAGGGAAAGGGTTTGCCTCTGAACCTCTCAGATTTGGTTTGCTACAGATTCAAGAAGAAAAGGTATCTCTTAAGATGCATATAGTCAATGGAGTTTGTAAGGAACGGAAATAAGGTGTCCATATGCCCGAGAATTTGAGGGGTTGAGACAGATTAACAAAATACTGGATGCTTTTAGAGAGAAATATTTAAGATCCTTGTTGCCTCATTCTTCTTAGCACTGTAGTCAAAGTTATTCTTTGTCAGCACAATTACATAAATGTCACCAGTAGCCTGTTAGAAACCAAATCAGTTGCTACCTTGTAGGCATTTATAAGAAGACTTGGGGAATCTCAAGCTGGTGAGGAGATGCAGGATTCAGTGGAGTTAATCTTCAGATCTCCCTATGACCTTTCAAAAAATTACAAGTACTTATAAGGCATGATTTAAGGCATGGATGTCTACTCTAGAAAGAGATGAATCATGCCTTGAAAGCATTAATTTCTTTCCCTTCACTATTATGAGAGTCCAGGTTAGCTATATTGAATTTCATGTTCTTCATTATAGATATTTACCTCTGACCAATAAATCTCACCACAAATGTCAGATTCTGTGGCTCCCAACAGCACTTCTCATTTTTCTCACAGGTGTATGGCTATAATCTCTCTTCACCTCCCAACTGTGAATGACCATGTGATTGCAAAAGTCACCATTTGTGTTAAAGATTCCTAAATCAAGTCTGTCATGAAAGGGAGCTGTGCAAAAAGAAAAGACCCTGTCACCTGAGAAAACAAGTTTGCTGTGTCTCTGCTTTGGGATTTTTATATTTTAGGAAAAAATAATGTTCTGACAACGAAGACTGATCCTTTGGGCATGACACTTTTTCTGTCTGGGTAGGGAAAGAGGCTAGCCCCTGACTTTGAACTTCTATTTGTAGAAGATGTTTTAGTGTAGTGTTTTGAGGCAGATTGTGATATATTTCAGCTGAACATCAGGCTCAGAGTCTTGACTTTTCCCATTGTAAAGCAATTTTGCATGGTTTTAAAAATATTTTGAAATTATATTTTGGGAAGCAACCATAAGAAAAGACAGATATTCAAAGTCACGCATATATTGTGTCTATCCAGAACTACCTGCGACCTAAGATTCTTCAAACACTTACTCTGTGAGTCTTACTGTTCAGGTGTCAGTACTTGAGTTTGCAATTTAGCCAATGGGACAATATTTTGCCACAAATCTCAGATTAGAGTTTGGGAGCAGTACATCCTAACCTCAATTTCTCCATCTATTTTTAGGTTTCTCCACTCTTTGGAACAATCTATGATGCTATTTACTTCATGGCAATGGCTATAGACAGTGCTCGGAGGAATGGAGTCAGAGCCTCAGGAGCTAACATAGCTGAGCACACAAAAAACTTCAGTTTCCCTGGATTTAGTCACCGGGTGGAGACAGACAACTTTGGGAAGGGGCTGAGCAACTACGTGATACTGGACACAGATGGTCATGGGAACCAGCTTTTCCCAACCCACATACTGGACATGTCCTCAGACTCTGTATTGTCTCTAGGCCAGGCCATTCACTTTCCCAATGAAGTTCCACCCAAGCCAGACTCCAGCTGCTGGTTTGATCCAGATGTTCTCTGTATCGAAGGTAAGGGGAAAAAAAACAAAACCAAACCAACAAAAGGGTCAAAGAGTTTAATTTCTTTCATCTTTTCTCTCACTCCAGATGGTTACTCCTTTAAATTAGAACTCCCCAACACTAAAAGTCTAAATTCAAGATATTAATATAAAGATGCCCAGTCATAATACTGCTTGTAATGGGAATCATATGCAGAGATACTACTATGGATCCACAAGACTCCTATTGCTTGTCAGGTCATGGAATCATAGAATCATTATAATTGGGAAAGATCTCTGAGAGCATTGAGTCCAACCCAGCACTTCCAGGCCCACCACTAAACCATATCCCTTAATATCACATCTACATACTTTTTTGAGCATTTCCAAGGTTGTGAATCCCACTACTTCCTTGGGCCAATAAGATTATTACCACTGTGGTGTGCTTGAAAGGGTTTTCTGGGTCTAACAGTCAACATCTACCTGTTTTAATAGTAATCATTATATACCAGAGACTCCACCCAGCACTGTGTCCCTGTTCTTCCGAGGGACAGAGCTCTAAGAGGATTTGCCTTGCAGAGAGCCCAAGAGAGCTGCACAGCAGTAGATGCCCTCACCATCTCTCCTGTTAACCCCAGCTTTTCCATCCAGATGTGGCTTTAAGGACAACAAAGCTCATCTCTTCAAGAAAAAATGATAATCACTATTCAGAATAATCTGAGTTACTGTACACAACAGAGGTAGTACTCAAAGGCTCGGAGGCAGAGATATCTGTGCTGTTTCCTGGGTTTGTAAGATTGGGCACTAGTTTTACTTATTTTTTTCATTTGAGGGAACTCTGGTGTAGTTTTAAAATTCACAGGGAAGCCAAAATCTCAGGGTAGGATACTTAGCTTCTTCTTGACATATTTACTTATAATACTAAGCATTTATACCTAATGCTCCAGGATATGACTTAAACGGACAAAATGAACCACATTTACAAATACTTCATACAGTAGCTGACGAAAACATTCACCTTGGCCAGCTACAGATGGTTTAAATCAGTGTCAGTCTATGGAAATCAGAGACATATTGATCTTACAGCAACTGGCAGGCTATAGAAGAGATAAATACAATACTATCATATATCTAATTTTGCACTGCCACTTGAATGGATGTAGCAATTTAGTATCCCTTTGCAGTCGATGGAAAAATCCCTCTGATTTTTGGAGACACCAGATTTTATGTTAACACCCGTACAAAAGCATAAAGCTCCTAGGCATTTGTCAGTGAAACAGTACTTTACTATTACTACTAATATTTCAGAGACTGAATTTTATGACTAGAATTAAATCCAGGCCTCAGTCTGGCTTTTGTATGAAGTGAGGGTTGGAGCGGGATTGGATGTGAAGTTGTCAGGCTGCTGTGGTTCCTAACTCCAGGTTCACCAGGAGTGGGGCTGAGCTGGTGTTCCCAGTACATGGACATACATACACACACACACATACACTGCAGACACAGCCAGTCATTGACAGAGTAACACATACAGCAGAGCTATGTGTTTACAGGCACCATACCCACAACAAGTATTGCTGGGACATGGACAACACAAATGGCCTGATCCTGCTCTTATGCACCACCTAATTAGGCTCCAATCTTGGTACCAGATCTCACAGCCTCAGTTCTTGCAGACTTAAAAATGCATCCTCCGGAAGATGGTCCAAATCTAAATTCCCTCATAGCCAGCTCTCAAACCCTTTGGTCTCTGTAGGAGCTGACTCCAGACTTATGGTGTCTCATGGGCTGTAGGCTTCAGGACTTATGTTACCTGTCAGTTAGCTTGACGTGAAGTCTGTAAACATCACACGCAGACACACTCACCCAGGAAAGAGAAAATAAAGGATTAAAGGTTAAGAAGAAGGTAGGAAAGGCTGTGATTATCAGGTGCAGGGTTTGGCTGGAAAAAATGCACAACATGATTGTGTATGACCAGCATCCTCATCCTTTCCCATACCAACCAATCCCTCCCTGTTCCCATTTTTGCCTCTTCATCTAAAGATCCCATAAGAAGTTTCACATAGTCCCACAGTTCCCTTAAAGCATCCCCTAATGACTCCCACAAGTTCTCTCAGGTATGCTTTAAGTTTTCTGTTTCCAGTGAACTCATGATAACCTTGCTTTCACTTCTGATTAGTTATAAAGTTCTGTCTGAGCTTCCTCAGGGCTTTGCATGGTCCCTGCAATGCCCCATTCATCACTGACATGAACTCTTTGCTCTTTGGTAGTGTCTTCACTACCCCCCCCCTTCCTCAGAGTATGTTTACCTGGGTGTTTATTTTTTACTTCTCTTGTCCTTTTACTCCTCCTGTTTCTTGTTCACTGCAATGAATGTTGTGCTCTGACTAGCTCTCATTCTCATCTTATCAGACGCTGTTTCAGTGGACAAAATTGGATGGACTTTGAATGTTTTCCAGCGCAGGAAGAGTCTTCACATCTGTAATGATGTGAAACTGTTCCCCTACTTCAGCAAGGGACATGATCAGGAAGAGATCCTTTAATATTCCTTGGTTTTCTGAACTGCTTTTCAAGTTCCACATTGCATTAGGGTTCTCTAAAGTATGGCCAAAAATTTGTAGGTTATTCTATGCAATGGCAACAAACAAAAGAATTCCTCTTGGGGTCTCTCTCAACAAAAGGAGATTTGTTCAGACAGTAGTCTCTGGGGGCTACATGAGAAAGTTTAGGAGACAGGACCAGTAAAAAACCCCTGACTGAATACAGAAGAGAGCATTAACAAGCTCCAAATTATTCTTACCTCATTGTGATCTTGGCTACAGATTCTCTCTGTTAGAAGGCCATGCAGAAATGTCAGATTGGACTTTCATATCTTCATAACCAGTTTGTCCAGGAGGCATTCCCTGCTTTGTCCAGCAAGAAAACCAACCCATAGCCTTGTGACTGGACTATTCAAAGATCATTCTCTCTAAACCCAAGTTTCTTAGCAGGTGACCACAGCCCAGAGCACTAGGTTTCCCACAAGTCTGCCTCTAAGCTGATCCAGTCTCTCCTTCTCCATATATTTAGCATTGTGCAAGACCTTTATATGACGTGTTCTAGCTTTGTATTAATATCAGTCCATTCAGAGAGGGACATTTTGGCAGCTCCTTTACCCACCTGGAATGAACACTGGGTTGCTGTCACCTGCTCTTATGGGGACCACAACGATCTGATTTTGTCCATGCATGAAGAACAAAGTGTGTCCTCCAGACCAGCTTGGTGTGGTTTTGTGCCTTCTGAAGAAAGCTGTCTGTGTCTCCACTGCACTTTGGTGAAGTGAAACCTTGTTCTACATCCACATGTCTGCAAAGTGGAGAAATGGGTGTGAACCATACACTCAATGGTGTATGGATTTCTTCTCAAATGAAGGTATCCAGGGCTAGATCCAGGCCAGAGCATGAAAGCAGAGTGACTTCTTTTACGGAATCATAATATCATAGAATCACAGAATGGTTTGTGCTGGAAAAGATCCTCAAATATTAACAACTATCCTTTTATGAATAGGAACACCTTTCACTAGAACCATAAAATAGTTTGGATTGGGAGGGACCTTCCAAGGTCATGTAGTCCAACCCCACACTATACTAGATTGCTCAAAGCCCCATTAAGCCTGATCTTGAACACTCTCAGAGATGGAGCAGCCACAGCTTCTATGGGCAACCTGTCCCTGCATATGTGTGAGGACAATCAGGAACTGGGGATCTAGGCTGAAGCAGGAAAATTTCAGCTAAAATACTCTGTCTTTTCTGAAGTGGACACGAATTTTCAAAAATGCCTTCAGTTTTCACTGGGAAGCTCTAGATTTCAGTGCTTACAGACAGGCCTGTGATATAGGTGCAAGTGTGCCAGTCACGAACATTATATCAACCCAAATTTCTCCATGTTTGTTTGTGTTTATATATTTCTGAATACAAAGCAAATAAAATAGGAAAATCAGAAGACAGGAGAGAGACACAGCAAACATCTCCCACTGGAATTTATCTCATCCACTCATGTCAGCTACCCTTAGCTCTCTAATAAACACACTCATGGGCAAAGTATCTGTCTCCAGTACTTTCTGTCAATGGAACCAGTGAGGAGAACATCAGCCTTCTGCTCCTTCTCTTCTGCTTTTTTCAGCATTACAAATCTGTAGCAGAGAATGAAAAATCCCAGATGGGCCAGTGACTCACACTGGTCATCAGTTTGGTATCACATGATAAAGACTTTTCAGTGTTTCACTTCCTGGACAGAAAAGCATCAAATTTTAAATGTTATGAACTTTCCAGGAACTTCCTCTAAAACTTAATATTTCCCAGTGAGTCTAGTCTTTATTTGCTAGACAAAAAGCTATTTTCCCACTGATCCAGGGCTCTAGTCTCGTTTAGGAAAAAAAATTGCATGCAAATAAATAATTAGAGCAGTCTCAGTCTCATGTAAACAAAGTCAGTAAGTATTTGTGTATTCACAAAATAACATTGCATAAAAATTGTCTTCTATCAGTCTCCTGACTGAATATTTGACTTTGTAATCTAATGGTCTGATATTGACATTTTTAATCTTATTGCCTAAATCAAAGTGATTTTCCAACTCACCTTTTCCGCTCTTTTCACAGGGATTGAGCCTGCAGTCATTATGTTGGGAGTAATGCTGATATTTGCCTTGATGTTGTGTGCTATGGGCCTGGCTTCTCTCATCAGGTGAGATTTGAAGTACATATAGAATCAGAGACTCATAGAATCAACTAGGTTGGAAAAGAACTCTGTGACTATCGAGTCCAACCTTTGACCTAACACCACCCTGCCTACTACACTATTGCACAAAGTGCCGCACCCCGTGTCTTCTTAAATACCTCCAGGGATGGTGACTTGACGACCTCCCTGGGCAGTCCATTCCAATTCCCAATCACTCTCGCTATAAAGAACTTCTTCCTAATGTCTAACTTAAACCTCCACTGGCTCATCTTAAGACTGTGCCCTCTTGCTCTACTGCTTGTTGCCTGGGAGAAGAGGCCAACTCCCACCTGGCTACAACCTCCTTTTGCGTAGTTGTAGAGAGTGATGAGGTCTCCCCTGAGCCTCCTCTTCTCCAGTCTTAACAACCCCAGCTGCCTCATCCCCTACTCACAGGACTTGTGCTCCAGTCTCTTAACCAGCCTCATTGCGCTTCTCTGGACTTGCTCCAGCATCTCAATATCCTTCCTAAATTGAGGGTCCCAGAACTGGACAAAGTACTTGAGGTATGGCCTCACCAGTGCCGAGTACAGAGGAAGAATCACCTCCCTGGTCCTGCTGGCCACACTATTCCTGATACAGGCCAGGTTGCCATTTGCCTTCTCAGCCACCTGGGCACGCTCCTGGCTCATGTTCAGCTCGAGTATATTTGAGTTGGTGCCACTCTTAGCTTCTCTGGGAGGCTTGTTTTTAGTCAGCAGTTTAGACCATGCACACAAAGCAGGTTTGACTGTGCTCTTTTCTCTCTAGCCACATATCTCTTCACGTTTATGGTGGGTTGACCCTGACTACGTGCCAGGCATCCACCAAAGCCACTCTATCTTTCCCTTCCTCAGCTGGACAGGGGAGAGAAAATACAACAAAAGACTTGTGGGTCAAGATAAGGGCAGAGAGAGATCATTCACCAATTACCATAATGGCCAAAATGGACTTGACTTGGGAAAATTAAATTTATTACCAATCAAATCAGAGTATGATAATAAGAAATAAAAACAAATATTGAAATACCTTCTCTCCACCTTTCTCTTCTTCTCAGGCTTCACTTTACTCCCAGATTCTCTCCTTTGTCCACACCAGTGGCACAGGGGCCAGGGAAATAATGGTTTCAAATAATTGCATAGGTCACACTTGTGTCCCAACTCTATATTCAAGGTAGAAATAAGCCAGAACTTTTTGGTTGGTCCAGAAGCTATTGGTTACTCTTTGGCAAGGACATTGTGGCCCATGGAGTACTCTATCTCTAAATATTGATGTCTACATGACTGAAATTAGAAAATAGACTCAAATTAGAAGGGATATTTACACAGCAGCAATAAGTTCAGCAGAACAGGGTTCCTTGATTATTCCATACAGTTTTGCCTCTCAAATAATTCCCAACCATGTTTTTTCTCCACTGCTCAGTCATTCTCTGAACCCAGATGATACAAGGCCACCCAGCAAGCAAGACCCCAAACAAGTCCTTCACTTTCAGCACACAGCTGCTGCTGATATAATTGCAGGCACTGAGGAGGTTGCCTCCATCCACCCACACTTTGAAACCCATCTCCATTCCCTGGCTATCAGCCTCTACAATTAAGTAAATAAAAGACAGTCTTTCTGCCTACTCTATTTGTAAGCTCTTTCAAAAGTCCCAGGCTGTGCTTGGGAAGGTTCGGTCATGGGTAAAGATGTATGGCCATCTGCAAGGGAAGAAAAAAGTCCAGCATGACTCAGACAATAATTTTTATTAGAAAAGGGCATGTCTGGAACTAAATTTAAACCACTGCATGGTCTGAGTTCAGATGTGGAGGCTCTGGTCTTAGCTCTGCCAGGGATCTGCTGCATGACCTCACATAAGTCACTCTACTCTCTGTGCTCAACTTTTGGCACAGGGATGCTTTCCTCCATATCTGTGGGAAAGGACGTGATTGATCAAGTAAGGTTTTTCAGGTGGACCAGTGAAAGACAAAGTGATGAGTTTTTTGCATTAATATGTTAGGTGGCTAGGGCCAGTGTGGTCAGAGAAAGATTATAAAGCCTGTGTGGTTACACAGCCAAGGGTCCCTTTAAGCTCCCAGGAACCTGTCTGTGCTCTTCTAAAATGTGGTACATGAAGTGGAAAAATGAACTGTGGTGATGTGGGGGAAGTTTATGTAATGGAGTGCATCTACGGTACAGTTAGCAAAAGACATCCTATTGTCCACCTTATGAGGAAAAGTCTTAGGAGAGTGCAGATCTGACATCTGCTGTAGTGTTAACAAAGTTCCTTAAACAAAAAGGTGACACTGAAGGCAATGGTAGGGCTTTTCCTTCCTTTTGCTACTCCTGTTTGTGAAGTTTTTGCTGTCTAATAGATATAGTTTGCTTTGTGCTTTGTGTTAGACCTTGATGTCCTTTGAAACAGTGGGTTCAAAATTATGAGGTGTGATGTCACGTGCCATACTGCTCATCCCATGTAGCTTTTCCCTCTGTATAAGCTTGCTACAATATAGAGACTCAGACAGCAAATTTTGACAGCAACTTGTGTCCAGTCATCTTTTATAAATTATCCACAATTCACCTTCAATTCCCAAGAAAGGCTGGTGTGCCTGAGAGTGGTTTGCTAACCAGCTAGACCAGTTGGACTAATGACCTATTTTTATCTACTCATAGAGAATGATTTGGTATACGACAAATAAAACCAAGCAAAACAAAATATGCATTGCATACACATCTAATTAATATTTGTAATGAGATTAAGTCAAGTTATCTATTTGTGATGAGACCTTTTGAGGTGATAGCTTTTGTAGTTTGTGAAATGGATAACTCTTGACTCTGGGGATTTCAGTCCAAGACAAGGGAGCGTGATTTGTCCACTGCTTTCACCAACAGCCATCCCCATTGCCACACTAGTTTAGACCTTGAAGATCATCCAGTTCCAATGCCTCTGCCATGGGAAATAATACCTTCCACTAGACCAGGTTGCTCAATGCCCCATCCAACCTGGCCTTGAACACTTCCAGGGATGAGTCTGCCACAGCTTGTCAGGGCAACCCATCCCAGTGCCTCACCACCCACACAGTAAAGAATTTCTCCCTAATAACTAATCTAAACCTGCCCTCCTTCAGTCTGGAGCCATTGCCCCTTGTCCTGTCACTCCTTGCCTTTGTTCAAAATTGCTCTACAGCTCTCTTGTAGTCCCTTTAGGGGTTCTAAGGGGCTCTAAGGTCTTCCTGGAGCCTTCTCTTCTCCAGGCTGAGCAACTGCAACTCTCTCAGCCTGTCACCACAGGAGAGGTGCTTCAGGCCTCTGATCATCTTTGTGGCCTTCTCTGGACCTGCTCCAACAGATCCATGATCTTCTTATGTTGGGGGTCCCAGAGCTGGATGCAGTACTGCAGGTGGGGTCTAATAAATACTGCAGGGAAGCCAAATGTGGGGAATTCAGAGGTGGTGCAAACTGGTTACCTACCTAAAAATGGTAACTATGACCCTCCAAATCTTTCAGGCAGAGTATCTTGAACAATCAGCTTTTCAAGGGTCCAAACAAGATAGTACTGACCTTGGATGACCTCATCTTCATCAATCCAGAGCTACATAGAAAGGTAAGTCCTTCTAGTCATGAAAGTAATCTGCTGGAACACTCCAGAACAGGTTTGCTGTGTGGTATTTTCATACTGATGAAGCTCTGGGAAGGTTATTAACATCTCCATGTCACTTTCCACTGCATATCAGAAAATTTCCCATATGCTGAGTGTTTTTGAGTCTCAGATTAGATGTCAGAGCTTTTATGAGAATGTAAAATAGTACTCTTGATTGTGTTTATTGTAACTGCCAGGGCTTATTCTTTGTTCTTGACATTGGATGGTGTACCACAGTGCATGTCCATCCAGATAAATCATCTTACCCTCTACAATAAAGTGTCTGCATTCAAGCCTATTTGGAAGTCTGTACTGGCTCCTACCCAGAGCTGATGACCTCCTGGGGAATGATCCTATGATTTCCTTATGCAGAAATCTGAGGTCCAAGACAGAGCTGGAGTGGAGGTTTATATCCAAAGGTGATAGCTGTCTTGTACCTGCTTTCCTTGCCTTCCAGAGGCTGACCTTGGACAGTCTGACTGATGCAAAGAGCATAGCTGTCAACAGCAGAAGCCTGAAATCCGTAACTCGCTCCTCTTCCCTGAAAAGCACAGTTGCCACCCACGAAACCTCCAATGTGGCTTTGTACGAGGTAGGTAGGGACCTTGTGCAGCTTTCTTCTTAAACTGCTTCTGTTCACTGAACTGTGAAAATGGGAAAGTCTTGGGCTACAGTACTGTAGGTCCCAGAACATGAATTCTGTTAACAGAGCCTAAGCATGAAATAAGTTAACCCCAAGCATGGACTTGTCAGTGTTTAAGTTAAGTAAAGGTTGGGGTACTCTACTCCAACCCTCACTTGGAGTCACGTGGGATGACGATATGCAACATCCATATGGGTGTTGGTCTGGTCCCTGTTAGAGAAGTCACCACCTAAAGGCACCATGAAGAACCTTTCTTACATGAAAGTCTTTAGCTGGTGACATCTCTAAGAAGGAACTTTCTTACAAGACACGATCCAAATGCACAGATAAAGGCTCTCAAATTTCCCTTGGGGCCACTAGGACTGCATGTAGCTTGAACAGAGGCAATGGCCACAAAAATTCACACCATCTATCAGTTCTTTCCTGAAAATATAGCTTTTTGAAAAATGACATGGTAACTTTACCTGAAGAGAAGCAAAATAAACTGGATCTATCATTAATAACAGAAAAGAGATCTGACCAGAGCTACCTTCCTTTTTAATCAATTTATCATTTTTTTTATCAGATACTAACACACCTTCCAGACATGAAGTTCTGATCCAGGTGAAAGTCCTGCCTCAGCCCTTTTTTTTGAGGATTTGTGTGAATATTCTTATTCAGATGCAGTGTAGAAAGAATCTACTGCCAAGAACATAAAAAATCCCTAACTACTTTGAAAGTAAAGCATCTGAAATTCAGACCTAAGTCCCAATGCTAACTGTTGCGCAGAGACTTGCTCTTTCATTCACCTACCTGTTTTGTGATTAGCAGACTGGAGCATCTCTCTTACAAGAAAAGGCTGAGGGAGTTGAGCCTGTTTAGGTTTGAGAAGAGATGACAGAGAGGAACCTCATTAATTTATACAAATATCTGAAGGGAGGGTACCAAGAGGATGGATCCAGGCTCTTCTTGGTGGTGCTGAGCAATAGGACAAGAGAAAATGGGCAGAAGCTGTTGCACAGGAAGTTCCATCTGAATATGAGGATGAACTTCTTTAGTCTGTGGTTTACTGAGCACTGGAACAGGTTGTCCAGAAAGGTTGTGGAGTCTCCCTCACTGGAGATATTCAAGAACGATCTGAACACAGTCCTGTGCAATGTGCTCTAGGATGACCATTCTTGAGCAGTGAGGTTGGACTAGATGATCCATCAGTAGTTTCTTACACCCTTACCCATTCTGTGATTCTGTGATTGTGGACAGGGAGACTGGGTGTGGCTGAAAAAATTTGAGAAGGGAGCGATTCACAACCTGCGGCAAAGCTCCACCAGCATCTTAAGGAAGGTAGGATCAGGGGATGAACATGTGGAGAGAAGGTTTCTTGGGGGATTTTTGTGGCATCAGAGTGTTCTTATTCTCTTTGTCTCCTGTTTATCCATTGAATCACACATCATGGTTGTCAATGAGTCCTGTCCAGTGAAATCTAGTAGAATGGACCAGATTACGTGGCTGCATCTCACCAATGATTCTTATGTCAGAGTCAGTAGCTTGTGAAACCCCACCCAGGACCTGCCACTTCAAAGCTGGTACAATGCTAAATGCACAATGAATCCTCCAAGTGACCTTGCCTGTAAAGGCAGAGTGCCTGGGAGGAACTCATCCTTATGCAGTGTGTGGCACTGGTAGACATTTTCATGTATTATATGTTGACAGTGTGACACACACTGTTTTGCATTTCTGTGGTATTTGCTTTGTGTCTCCACTTAAGATGTCTTTTAGAAATTTAATTTTAGTCTTCAATTTTATTATTATTACTAAATGACATATTTATTTTTCAAATCCAAAACCATTAGGTTTTGACAGCTATTGCTAATATAGAAGTGGCATTTTTATGCATGCAAATAGAGCAAATTTAGCAGGGTATGTCTTCAAAGGCACTTTTGATGGATAACTTTGGATCTTCTAGGTATGGTATTGCTTTCCAGATCAGACAAGACCCAGAGCAAGATGCTACCTGCTGAACTCAATCTATTCCTGCAAAGCCATTTTGGCCTAGTGAAAGGTTCAATCTGACTTGTCTAAAAAGAAAAACAATTTCTGTTCAGTTTGCTTTTGCTATCTTGCTTTCCTTGTCTTAAAGGATAGACAAAGGAAAGCAAAGCTTGAAAAGAGCATTTAGTAGCTGAAAATAAGCATAAAAAAGGTTGTTTGTTTCTCCATCCTTGTATGGAAGGTTGTATGGGAGTACCAAAGTGATAAGGACACCTAATGACATCAAGAAGCTGCTGAGCAGATGTCTGGCTCACTTGGTCTGGCTGTGATTTGCTGTCTTGTTTCAGATGAAAGATCTGCGTCATGAAAATGTGAATCTGTTCCTGGGCTTTTTCTCTGACTGTGGCATCTTTGCCATAGTGACAGAGTACTGCTCCCGAGGAAGCCTGGAGGACTTGCTGAGAAACGAAGATATGAAACTGGACTGGATGTTCAAGTCCTCTCTTGTGATGGATCTAATTAAAGTAAATCCATTGCTCCTGCTGAGGCATGATCTGCATGCGCCTTTTATATTAACTAAGCTATTTCATCTAGAACTTTGGGATTTTTATAGTAATGCAGGAAAACCAATGTCAATGTAATTATAGTGGTACACAGGAGACCTTTTATCCTTATTTTGTTACCATCTGAGAGAAGCACTTTTTGGGGTAATAGGACTACAGCCACACAGCAGGACAAGATGGTAAAACTACACATCAGGCTGCAACTGTTGACTCAGAACAAAGCATTTTGTGACAAATTCATACTTTTCAAAGGTCCTTTCTTGTAAACCAGAAATGCGTTCACCATACAACCAAACAGTGTCTATCCCCTAACACAGGTTGGCTGCACATACGGTCATTTCAGCAGAGTGTTCACACGCTTCCAATCCTGTCCCATGTGTTTTCATTCCCTAATGGTAAACTGCTAATATGGGACAGGTGGCTTCCAGAGGGTAGACCACTAGAACCATTCTTGCAGCCTATGATCCTTGAGAGAACTGGGAAAGGGCATCCAGTTCTTCATGGCTTCCTTTAACCTAACCATCAGGTACTACTTGTGCCCACTTTCTTACCCTTGCCTAAAAGTAGAACTTCGGAGTGCAATGAATCCTAGGGCTACAGAGGGAGGTGTCTGACTGTTCCTAAAGCCGTCAGACCTTTCCAATATTGTTTTAGAGTGCAGACAACCTAGCTCATGTTCCTAATCCATTTCTGAACCTTTACCATGATTTATTGGCTTGATCATGAGTCCATTTGACATAAAGTCAATGCTGTATCTGATGCCATCTACAGTGACATTTTGGCTCGGTGTCTCTGAATGTTGATTAATAATATAAACCCTAAGGAACAGCCTTTATTTTCTCTGTGTTTCATAGGGAATTCGATATTTGCATCATCGAGATTTTGCCCATGGACGTCTCAAGTCTCGTAACTGTGTTGTGGATGGCCGGTTTGTGCTGAAGATCACTGACTATGGTTATAACGAGCTCTTAGAAGCACAGAAATGCCCCTATGCTCAGCCATCCCCAGAAGGTAGGTGCCATGAGGAAATACTCTTTTAGGAAATAGTTGTCCATAAATTTAACAGATGTTTGCACTAATACAATTTCAGGTCAGTGGTCACATAAGAATTTACATGCTCAATCAGACAACATATAGTTTCTTGTATACCATTGTTATAGTAAAGGATAAACTAAGTTTTTTTCAGATTTCCTGAAAATGAAGTGAATAGCAGAGTTTCATGATAAGGAAAATAGTTTTTATTGTAAGCAGTGACAGAACTTAAGATTGTTGCAAATGGAGAAGGATTTAATTGCCCCTTATCAGTACTGAATTTCTGTGATCAAGAGAATTGGCTTCACATCCTTAGACCCAACCCTGTATTTGGGGTTTTATGTTGACATTTGTACATGCAAAGAGCCTCTTTTTTGTTAAAAGAAGCCATCTAAAACACAAAATGATGCTAGTGTCTTTGAAATAGGTCCTCTAGGTGCCAATAACCAAAGGCCGCCACATGAGATTCTCACCACTTAGGAAGAGCATCTCATGGGACAAGGTTTGCAGACTTTGACAGGATTTCTTTCACCTGCCCATTGTCTTGGGATTCCTCTGGCACCCCAGTTTATTCTTGAAACACTTTTTCAGTTAGTAGGCAGTGTTTTGATCCTTCTGTCAGGGGATTTGATGTCTGCATATTTCCAGTGTCTTGGACAGAGCAGTTACCAAACCGAAGACTTTCTTCGCCTCCTTTACAGAAGTTAAATACATTTGCAGTAGTTGAAATGTTCATTATTCCCATTACTCAGAACAGTTACCAGGGTAACAGTATCACAGTTTGAGCATTCATTTCTTGATGAGGCTGGATATGTTTTACAACTGTACATTTCATCACTTGAACTATTGGATTACAAAAGCTGATTGTGCTTTAGCTTGTCACAAACTGCTTTTGCAGAAACCAGTTTCATCTAAGAAGTACTACAGAAAATATGTTATTAATGGTTGCTTTTTAAAAAAGCAACAACATTAACAAGAAATCCAGGTTTCAGTGCCAACATTTTGTCTCAGGGATATTTTCAATCAAAAAACATGTCAAACTTTTGGCAATGGTGAGGTGACTTCTTATGCTGAAGGTCAGGGCTGGTGTTATATGATAAAAACTGTTGGGATAGAACATTTTTTTTTAATGTAGAGTGAAATTTGAAAAATTTGATTTTTTATTTTGTCAGTATGGAAGTTTAATATTTCTAACACATCACAAGAATTAAAAGATTTGGTCCAATAAAAAATGAAGTACTTTCCAACCTTTCCTCAAATGACTGAAATAAGGTATTCCTTTAAGCACTTGCTTTGCAAGAGTCTGAGCTAAAATGTAAGAAATGTGATGCTCTGGAATTTTTTAGAATTGCTGTGGACAGCTCCTGAGTTACTGAGGGACCCAGACATGTGCAGAAAGGGCACCTTCAAAGGGGACATTTACAGCTTTGCAATCATCCTACAAGAAGTGGTTGCTCGGGGTCCACCATATTGCACATCAGAACTCTCAGCTGAAGGTAGGCAACTACAACGGTATATTTTTAAGGCTTTGCACAAAGCACTCATAGAAGGTCTGGCCAAGCCTCTTGGTTTAAACATTAGTAAGGAAATAATGTATCCATCTCATGACCTTTCTTAGTGACAAGATTGTTTTCAACAACACACATGTAATAATGTGTAGTTCTGATCACAGCTTTGGTACATGTCTCATCACTGCTATCAGCAGGGTTGGGGCTCTGGGTACCCCGCAAGATGCTTCACAGATGGCCCCAGTCAGGTCACTGCAACACCTTCAGTTCCCTGGCCAAACTCCAATTTTTCATTGCAGTATGGGGTGAAATCTGATGGCAGAATTTTCCACAGCTTAGAAACTCCTTAGCTTCCCACTCACCAGCACATTTTTGTGCATCATGAGGCTTGAAGTTTTTGAGCTGGACCCCTTGCCAACATCAGATTTTATCCATCTACCCATCTGTTTTCCTTAATTCTTCCTCATTTAAAGAGGAACACACAGAGGTTGAAGTGCTATGTCATGAACTTTTTACTTATATGTAAGGTGATTTCTATCATAAATAGCAGAGGTGAACTCCTTAGGAACTGTTCATTGGTGCAACCATGCTGTGCTTGCATGGGAAGAGTAAAGTCAGTACTGTCGGGGTCAAGTCACAGGAACTTGAATGGGGAGGGAATGAGAAAAATAAATTGAGCTGATTTTAGTGATAGCTGGTTTTCAACACATTTTTAGCTGGGTAGTCACCAAGTAGGGTATGGCCATTCAGCATCTGACAGTTCAGTGACAGAAAAAGTGGGGCTCTGACTTTGCTGGGCCTGAAGATGCTGCAACAATGTGATGACAATGATGATTATGATGTATCCCACTCTAAATCAGAGCTGGATCTATGATGTAGCCTATGATGTAATTAGCTGTTGTTCCCCACCAAGTCCCCCTGCAGAATCTCCAGCAAATGTTGAATGCAGTTCAGCCCAGTTTCCTAGCCTCATAAAATGATGGATCTCTACTCATTGCATCTTAATCCACAAGGAGCTTTCACTTGTGGCATGAACTTTGAAACAATATGGGGAAGGCATTTCCCCTTGGCTGCCCCTCAATTTATTTGGGCCAGGTGCTTTGATTAGTTCATTTGCTGGAGACTAATGGGATGAGGCAAAAAGCTTCAAAGTAAACTCTCAGCACTGAAAAGCTTTGGGTACTCACAGCAACAGCTGTGGAAATGCTCTTGCCAGACAGAGTGGTTTTCAATCCATTTGACTGCTCTGCACTACACAAAATGAATAAATTTAAAATACAATAACTTTGGTGGGTTTCTTTTTTTTGGGGACTGACTTCTCAGGGTTTGAAAGCCCAAGCCCAGTTTCTTATTAGTCTCATTTCACTTCTAGATAGGGCATAATTTCCCAGACACTGTTTTGTTTCCAAACTTTCCCCCTTAATATAGTTTCTACTGTCTTCATTCCAATAACTTCCTACGTACTGGTTCCCAGTTAACCACGAAGCATCAGAGGCTGCTATCCTTCCTGTTTGGTCTTAGCCATAAACCTCTGCTGTTTTATAAGACTGCAGATCCTAGTGGAGCGAGTCAGAGGGAAGTTCATTAGATACAAGCCTGCAGGCTCACACATCCACCTGTCACACACCCTTCCCCCATGCAGCCACTTTATTGCTCATAATCTGGTTCTCCAGGGAAAAGAAGGCAGATGAATCTCTTTTAAATCCTTCAAAAGACACCTGACAGAGAAAGCAGAAAGCTCCAGCTTCATTTGGCACAGACATTTGTTGCTGAGGAGTAACAGTAATGGCTGAAGAAGCAAGCAAGGGACAGGTGAAAAGGTTTATGTCCTTTGCCCCTCTCAAGAGCCTCCATCTCACAATGTGTTTCCCATCCTTCTCTTTGTCACAGAAATTATAAAAAAAGTGAAGAAGCCCCCTCCCCTGTGCCGCCCAAACATAGCCCCTGAGGTGGCCCCCCTGACATGCCTCCAGGTAATGAAGCAATGCTGGGCTGAAGCCCCTGAACGGCGTCCAACCTTTGAGGAGGTATTTCACAAGGTTGGTGAATAGAGCAGCAGGTGTTTGCTTTTTGTTCCTTTCCAAACTTTGAGTGCTGTAATGATGTAATGAGATGGACAAATAACTCTCCAGTTTGATTTTTCAGTTCAAAACCATCAACAAAGGGAAAAAGACCAACATCATTGACTCAATGCTCAGGATGCTTGAGCAGTACTCAAGCAACCTGGAAGATTTAATCAGGGAGCGGACTGAAGAGCTAGAGATTGAAAAACAGAAGACAGAAAAACTACTCTCACAAATGCTTCCCCCGTAAGTACTGGTACTTTAGGTGGTATAAAAGTACCCCAAACCAAACCAAAAAAACCTAAACCAAACAGCCCATAACTAGATTGGGTAAAACTTCCCCAGAAGTGAGCAACAGTGTACAGCTGACCTCCAATTTTAGCAAGTGCCTTCCAATCAAAATAAGAAACTTTAATCCATGCATGCTACAGCCGTATAGAACCTTTTATTTAGTGAAAGATCTTCTGAACAAATAGGAGAAAAGAGTCTGAGCTCCTGGCCATGCAGTAGAAAAGCGTTTGTTTCTGGCCATCTTTACTGGTGTTGTTCTTTCAGATCAGTGGCAGAAGCCCTCAAGACTGGTGGCACTGTGGAACCGGAGTATTTTGACCAGGTGACTATCTACTTCAGTGACATTGTGGGCTTCACATCCATTTCAGCCCTCAGTGAGCCCATTGAAGTAGTTGACCTTCTGAATGACCTTTACACACTGTTTGATGCCGTTCTTGGAAATCATGATGTTTACAAGGTGAGGTGTAAGTTTGTTGTCTGTCTCCTGTTCATCTTTTCCAATTTATTTATTTGTTGTTTGTTTAATGTAATGGTATTTGCTAGGTGGAGACAATTGGTGATGCCTACATGGTTGCTTCTGGGCTCCCAAAACGGAACGGAAACAAGCACGCAGCTGAGATAGCAAACATGTCTTTGGACATTCTCAGCTCAGTTGGAACATTCAAGATGAGACATATGCCAGATATTCCCCTCAGGATACGAATTGGGCTGCACACAGGTAGGCAGCAGCACCCACTTGTACCTGAACATCAAAGAACTTCTTCTTAATTGTATTTCCAACTTTGAATGCATTCTTCACGCCTGTCCCCCAAAGAACGCCATTACAAGACTTTTTCAAGTCTTCCATATCAATGAGGGCATTAAAACAGAAATACAAAACCCAAAGAGAATTTGTGGAAGGAAAATGGTTTAGTATCATTTCAGGGAGAAATTGTGTATTCTGTCCCTGTCAGGAATTACATCAGACATCTTAGTCACAAGGGTTCCATTGTAAGGATACCTCTTTGATTCAGCAGTGGGATATGAAGACATCCAATGATGTCTTTGTAACTCTGTTCTGAAATGAAAAAGCACAGAAAAACTGGCATATAAAGTGAGAGAATAAAAAGATTGGAGATATTTATTAGAGGTAGGGTGTACTGGAAGAAAAATGTGATACAGCTTTTAAGAAAAAATATGTTATAAAAAACCCAAATTATCTCTACTGTAGAAGTCATAATCTATTCAATTAACAGAAGTGTCTTGTTTAAAAGAGGAAGTTTCT
The DNA here is from genome assembly GCA_013396655.1 of Campylorhamphus procurvoides. Lineage (NCBI taxonomy): Eukaryota > Metazoa > Chordata > Aves > Passeriformes > Dendrocolaptidae > Campylorhamphus > Campylorhamphus procurvoides. Next base: position 576,182 of record WBMV01006668.1, on the reverse strand, counting down.
TTATATATATATATATATATATATATATCTACAAAATACAATTAAACTCCAAAGCAAAACAAAAAAAAAATAGGACTGCAGTTATATAGGCAAAAGTATGATTTTAAATGCAGGAAAATACATATGATATTATCATGGAGTCAATATTTTTTTAAGATATATGAACCTTTGTGATTTTATAACCTTTTAGTAATCCATTAATAGATTTTTCCCAACTGTTTTTCACCTGACTTCTTGCCTCTTCCTCTAAAGTATCAGGTACTGTGGGAAGCCAAGCAATAAAAAAGACTGCCCAGGAGTCTCACCCAGTATTACAGGAAGGTTAATCCTCCTACCCACCTGATAATGTCCATAGTTTTGCAGCTTTGGCATGAAAGCATTTTACAGATGTTGTTTCTGGTTCCTGTTCTGTGTGTTGGGAGACAGAAGCAGAGGAAAGGGAGTGTCTCACCCAGAACATCCCAAGAACAGACCTGTGACTTGAGCAGAGTTAAAATCAGTATTTCATTATCTCCTAGATCTTGAAAGATCTTTCTTTGGGGTTATCTCTTAAAACTCACCTCCCTATTGTTTTCTTTGAAGTTTGGGAACCTTAGCTGGCCTTTCACAGAAGTCAAAAGTGTTAAAGGAATGATTGCAGGAGGACTGAGTGCTTTATAGTCTGTCAGAAATTAGATAAGACTATGGCCCCAGCTTGTCTTGCCCAGAGCAGGCGTCTCTGGAGCACAAGCAGCACATTTTCAACATGGAAGGAGGGGAATTTGGTGTGCAACATCTGCTGCTGACTGTTGGTTGACAGCAGTTCTGCAATGGGTCTCCCATGCAGTCTGCCAAAAAATCTATCCCTAGGTGATGTGAACAGCGGGTAGTCATATTTTTCCTTGTTTTTATGATCTCTGGGTATCTTGAAAGCAGAGTTGTTGCTAAGAATTGGTTTATTGGGTGTGAGAGAAAGAGGGGGAGGACTTGGTGTTTTCCTTCTAAAGAAGCAGAAGGCAGATCTTGTTTTGCACAGATCTGGCAGCATTGTACTGTCATGGGAGCAGCCACAGATCCGTGTTCCAAAGCAAACCAGCTCTCTGAGCCACTGAGCTGACAGCAGAGTTTGATTAACCCTAGACCCCATTTCTCCTGAGAAAAGAGGCATGAAAAGGGAGTCATCAGCATCATGAAACCATTGAGGAAGTTCTTGGGGGAGAGGAGAACTTGGCTGACACTTTCACTGTACTGGAAAGGATGGAGAATAGGTATCTCGGGTTGACACAGTTTGAAGGGGTGGAGATCTCAGAAGGAAGTCTCTTTTCTCTGATTCAGTACCTTTGATTCTCTCCAATACAGAGAGAGAGAGATCAAATACACCTAGATTTAAGTGGAAAAAAAATACCCTTTACCAAGAAGAATGCTAAACAACAATAGTGATAAAACTGGGTTAAGCTAACCAGAAAATTCCCAAGCTCCCACCCACTGGACCAAAACGAGATAGCAGCCAGTCTCCCCTGACAGGTTAAAACCTGTCAGGAATGGTTCGGAGGGTCAATGCTAGAGTGAGGATGGAGTGATGGCACAGGCAGTCAGAGCAGAGCTGTGGACCCCCAGGGAAAGGACCCACAAGACACCGGCCGGATCCGGTGATGGGACCTGGTCACTGCAGCTCCAATGGTGGTTGTAGTCCTGATCCATTGATGTGGTGGTAGAAGCCCCAGGTGGCAGAAGTCCTGTGGAGTGAGGGAAGGAGACTTGATCTCCTGAATAAAGTCCAAGTGGTCTTTTACAGGGCTCAGGGTAGGTAGGAAAGCCTCTAGTACCTCTCCTGGGATGAGGAGTTCTTCATTGGGTGATTAAAACTGGATCATCGGACACTTCAAAGGAGTCTTTGACACCTTCTAAGGTGTTAGGGCTGCCTGTTATGTCAGGACAGTTCGATCCACTATGGCCATCAGCAGAGATGAATATCTTCAGGCCATGTGTGTGAATTGTCCTGATGCCTCCCCGAGGAGAGTTATCACAGATGAGTCATTTGTGTAAGAACAAAGAAATAACACCCAGCTTGTAGCCTGAGGTGGCTGGTGTGTATGCCTTCAACACCTGGATTGTCTGAGCCATCAGCATTACAGTCTTTTCACTCTTGGGTTAGTATTAGGGATACATTCTTCCCCTTGGATAATAGACTACCACCCTTATCTTAAGTCTCTTCCCATATTCTAAATTAGTAGGTATATTTATGGTAAAGAGAAAAGAAAAGCTGGATAGCAGAGTCTTTACGTAACCCAGGACAATGTGTGTGACCCCCAGTTATGTAGTTCAACTGCTTTCTGGAAACTGGTGCCAAGAAGAGCTCATGGTCACCTCTCTGAAAAAGCAATAAATGCCACTTAGGCATAGGCTGCTCATGTCCTTTCAATCTCAATGGACAACTGCTCCTCTGGGAACTTCTACTAGCCCATGTCCGTGGTCTGCTTGTGGCAATGCATGGGTAAGGCAAAGAGAACAAGGCGGCCAGTGTTTGGTCTGCAGTTTCTGCCTGTCTTTATATGCATCCTGGAATCTTGGCTCTCCTCTCTTGACTTCACGGCATGTCCAGGATAATTCAGCTGACTCAGCTGTTTCCATGCCATCCATGTCTGGGCTGGAGCTGGACACTCAGGGAGGGCAGCAATGAGAGGACAAGCTTTCCCACTGAGGCTGAGGAAGACTTGTTTATCAGTCAGGCTCTCTGGCAGTCAGCCCTGTCCTTTAATGTAGATTAGCAACATCACTGAGGGTTGTTGCAGTTTTAGCCAGAACGTCTCATTAGCTGACCCTTACAAGCTCTGGCAAAGAGCCATTTCAAAGCAAACCTGTGAACTTGTGTAATTAAACAACTAAGCCATAACGTACTCATTACAGGGTGTCTGGTTTCCTCTGAAACTTGTTCCTGTGGGAAATTTACCACTGGAAGTTTTTGCTAGCCTTTTGCTGAAGCTGTCTAGACAAGGGAGAACACAAACAGGAATTGAAGGCAGCAAGTAAATTAATTTTTAGATACTTTAAACACCGAGAAGACTTTTGAGAATGCTTATGTTGTAGGGTTGGTTTTGAACTAGGAATTTCCTGCAAAAGGACAGTCTTAAAAGCAGTACTGTAGAAAGATAGTCCCTCACCCTAAAAATCTTGGCTGTCCTAGGCTGTAAGCTTTGCAGAAATGGCTAGATGATTGCACTGACTGAGCAGAAAACCTTAATTTAGGCACTCACATGGAGGTGTTTTCAGGGTTTTTAGGTAGCCTGCACTAATTTTGAGGACAGGTAAGTGAGCCCTGGAGAGCTGTTCATGCGCAGGAGCAGAAAGACTCTCACAGATGAGTTGACCATGTTGACTTGTCTCCACTGACTACAGCGAAAGCTTAGCTTCCATTATATGTGCTTCTTAAATTGAAATCAAATCCTCTTCAGTGAGGCTTGTTTTTTTAGCAGGAACCATCTTTTTTGTGTCCTTGCAACACCTCTTACAGAAGGAGCTTTGGCCCTTTTTGAGATTTCTGGCTGCTGCTATCTTGTCATCACAAGAAGACAGGTGATGCTTTCTGAGACAATGATTCTCAGAAAAGGCTCTTATTGAAGCATGCATTAAAAAATCTGCAACAAGATCTTTTTTATGTATATGCCACATTAGCATGCACATATTAAAGACCAGTTGGATAAGTTAGGTCCTTGACCCAGAACAATCTACAGTACCTTTCCAGTTGTGCTATAGAAGTACCTGTAGGCTAAAATCTTAAAAAAACTTCCTGTGGTGGATATAGATGCCCTCCTGAAAAGCTTAAAACAAATTAGAGAGTACTGATAACGATGGCAATTATATTGGAAGAAATTTTGAGAAGCAGTGTCTTGTCCAAGGTTCACTGACAGTTGAGAAAAAACCACCTTAAATCAGCTTTTTACGATCTCCATCAGTATCTGCATGCTGTATTTGATCCAGACATGCTGTTTAAGCCCTTATAGCATTTTTGGTATGAACTATTCTTCCTCTGTCTTTTTTTCTAACCTTTAATCAAGCTATGCTTCATCAGGCAAGAGTTAAAATCTGTCCCGCCTCTCAGTTTGCATCCTCATAAAGTAGATTAAATCTGGTGACTTTGTGCAGCAACAACTTTTCAGGGGTCACAGCAAGAGAGGTTCTTGCAAAGTTCCCCATAGGTTTTAGCTATGGAGCTTCATTACCCTGGAGATGTATCTGAAAATTGTATGAAGAACCAATTTTTGTAAATAAGGTTAAAATCACAGTAAAACCACATTGTACTAAAACAAGTACCTGAAGACTTCTAAATTAGGCTACAATTATTATTATTATTATTATTATTACTGTTCTAAAAATAACATTTTAACCTACAACCGTTTATTTTATTTATTTATATTATGAAAAACTCTATCTATACCATCATTTCAGGTACTGTTGATGATGTACAATGTTCACATTTATTGTAATCTGGCATGGCAAAATATTTCCTAGATATCAGTTATACAAGATCCTAATTCAGAAGCATCACGTGTTTGAAAAGGCAAAAACGTATCTCATAAATGCATCTAATGGAAAATACAGAGAGTCCTGTCTTTTGTCTGCAGGAAACCCCACACCTCCTTACATTGATTTGTTTTTTTGGTTGGTTGGTTTTTGGTTTGTTTGTTTGTTTCTGCATTCATTTTGCAGGCCTGATCTTTTACATTGTGGGTGATGAAATGTAGCATCTCATCTTTCAGAGTGCAGCCTAAACCTTAGTTAAGCCAAGTGCCCCAGATGACAATGATCTGTGCTGTTTGAGTGTCACATATTTTATCTCTCAGTGTGTGCGCATTCATGTGAAACTTGCGCACATACCTCTCACTGAGAACTTGGCACCGATTTGTTGGAAGCTACTTTGAAAATGAGTGGATCTTGTATAAAGAATGAGATAGAGGAAAAAAAGAGGTTTTGGCTAGACAGACAAGCTAATGATTCTTTCCAGGGAGGGGACACAGGGTGGTCCAGAATGCTGCCAACACCTCTGGACTTCCAAGGCTGATTTTTAATCCTGTTTCAGTGGGATACAGGCATAGCACAAGATCTGAACTTTGGTTTTCTTACATGGAAAAAGCTCTTTTAAAAATGAGATTATGAAAGCCCTTGAATATTCATGAACTCTGAACAAACCCAGAGGATGGTGAACTGAAATCCCACCTCACATGACCTTTCTCAGGCATAAAACACCAGTGTGCAATCCAGAGCAATGCTTAATTTTTGATTGCTTATAGCAAGCACCAAGGCCAATGAGGGTGAGGGAAGGATGAGATTTGTTTGTCAGTGAACCCCGAGATTTGTGCAGCACCATCTGGGTTACACAGATGACGTGTTTTTCAGGGCCTTGTGTGGCAGGGGTGGTGGGGCTAACCATGCCACGGTACTGCCTCTTTGGAGACACAGTGAACACGGCATCACGGATGGAGTCCACGGGCCTGCGTGAGTATTTCAGACAGTCCCTGGGGTGGGTGGTTGAACTACCTTCTCAAGAGAAGTGAAGATATGCACATCTATAATTATAAGCACTGTAACTGAAGAAAGCAGCAAGTCAAATGACAAAATTCAAAGCAGCCTTAAGAACAGGACACTAGCTTTGCCACTGTTGGTCAGCCTTTAAGACCCTGCCTTCCAGTTACAGTCCTCTAATTTGAAACTCATCAACCAAAATCAACATGAATCTTGGTCATATAAAGTCCCACTGAGACTGGAGATAGGAGAGCACTGCAGGTACAAGAGCATTGTTATACATTAGTAGAAATGCATGTAGATAAATAACAGTAGGAAAATTGTAGGTTAGTCTCTCAGAAAATGTAACTCATAACTATGTGGTATTCCTCTCCATACTCTAACTGATGTTCTTCTTTCTGATTATTGTGGGAAAAAAAAAATAATTGGCTCATCCCTCATCCTTCCAGGGGAAAGGGAATGTTATTGACACAATTGAAATAAAAGCTCAACAAAAACAACAAAGAAAAGTACTCTGGGGGAAAATGTTTTAAAAACATTGCCTGGCTTGTTCACACCAGCATAGCAATAACAAATTTCAGTGAGTTCCAGCAAGGGCTGTGAAACAAACTGGGGGAGATGGGAATTCAATTAAGTTCTCCACCTTTGCCCTTGTTGTTCACAGGCTTAATGGTAGTTCTGGGTGGAATCAATTACTGAAAAACCAGACAGATCTAGTGGCACAGCTACATTTTCTTCATGTTCCCTTGCAAACTCCATCTCTCTGCTCTTCATCCCAACTTACAAATTGTGTTGGGTGTCTGGAGCAGGACGGTCGGTTATTTTTGTTTTCTCTCCTGTTCCCTAGTTATACTGTGACAATAGATGAAAGCAATCCAGCTGACAATGGTGCTGGAAAACCACTTCCTGTCTTTATTAAGTTGGACTTCTACACCCACTGTGTTTGGTATCCATCTCCAGGAAGCCCCCAGTGGGGATCTTCTCTGCCCCTGTGCTTGTTACAGCCCTGCCTTGAAGGATCCATCAGTCAGCAGCAACCTCTACGTAGAGGAGCACCACACAGCTGCACCAGCTACACACCTGCATGCTTTGGAGCACTTTTCTTTGGCAGTGTGAAGCAGTGGGGAATTTGCAGTGTGTGTGCAGTATAGTGATCCAGCTGTTTTGCTTTCTGTTCCCAGCTTACAGAATTCATGTCAGCCAAAGCACAGTGGATACGCTTCGGAGTCTGAATGAAGGCTATGAAATCATACCTAGGGGAAAAACAGAACTGAGGGTAAGAAGGGCCAGGGCTGTGTGAAACTCTTCACAGTAGAGTCTTCTTGCTTAAGGAATTTTTGTATTAAGTTCTTGTTTGGCCTTCATCCACCACTCTTCTGCTGAATCCTTCCCAAATTGTCCCTTCCAAATGTTTCAGTACATGAGGTGGTTATTGAAGTACTGTGGGATCAAGTGATCAGCTGTATGTGACATGAATAAGTATTTATACAATACTCTATTAAGTCCACCCTTAACAGAAATTGCTACTTTTCACAGTGCAAACACAAGACAGTACTAAATAATTCAACCATTGTTTCTCCCCTTACATAGTTAATAGACAGAACTAGGAGTTTTGCTTGCCTTAAACACCTAGAATTAAAGGTCCTTCAACAATATTTCATGACAAGTGGAATCAGCTCATCCAAGTTCGTATACCTGTAAGTGGAGATCAGAGGTAATTATTACAGGGTTAGTTAATGGAAAGAAACCTTTACATAGTTAGTGGAGATAAATTGACAGTTTAGAAAACAATTAACCTGACGTACTTTCAGCGCCCAGTTTATGTGAAGGTGAATGTCTGTTTTCCTCCACTTCTTCAGTCAAGGGTGATTGACTCTCATATAGACGCCTATAGTTCACTAGATGCATCACACCTTAAAAACTAAATCATTAGTGGTGGGAGAGGAAGTTATTATTCTCATACTCAATCCAGAAGGAGCTGTAAAATGTCTCAATTAATAATGCTAGTGCTGCCAAATATGATCCTGTAGTTTCCTATTTCTGTCAAGCTGTGTAGTTTCCATGGTCCAGGTCAATGGGGATCATTTGTAAATGACACTCTGAACAAGGATAATGTATATCCTCTTTTAGGGTAATGAAATTTAATGTGTCATTCTGAAGGACAGCCCAAGATTTCCAGCCATGGTCTGTTTCTGGATATATATGAAGTCAGAGAAATACAGTGAGGAAATTAGGTATTGAGCAGAGGGCAATCAGAAAGCAGCTCTTGATTTGGATTTTTGGGTTTGTTTTAGGGTAAAGGAGTAGAAGACACGTATTGGCTGGTTGGGAAAAAAGGCTTTCTGAAGCCCTTACCTAAACCTCCTGAAATAAGGCCGGGGTAAGTGTGACTTCATCACTTTTCAATACATTCATGAAAAGGTCCTTTTTAGAGTTCACAGGCTGAATATCTGCCTTTTCATGTTATCTGTTTGCAAAGTCCACATCATTTTCCTTAGGTGACTTACATGTTCAGGTGAAGTACTGGGACTGAGAAGTGATACTGTTTCTTCAACTCCTCTCCTTACTCACGGTTCCCAAGAAGTGACATGGAAACTTGCTGCTTCTCCCTTATGCTTCATTGGTCATTGAGCATCGGGGAGTTCCTTCCTTAATTCCTTCCAAACCTCTGTGCTTGTGGGAGACACACAGCTAGGGACATTTTCAAGTCCCTGTCGTCATCAACATATGTGTGACACTCAGATTCTTCTCTCCCTCCATCAACGTTCCTGCAGAAAACACCAACCTCACTCAACATATAAACATACTTTTTCCCTTTCATTCTAACAGAAAAATCAAACTTTATATTATAAATTATGGGACCCTTTGGTAACTAAACACTTCATGACGTTGCCTTCATGCAGGTGGTGGTGAGCAAAGATTGATCACTCAAAATTCATTAAGTCATTTTCTAGCTTTGCAATGCCTGACTTTGCAAACAGAGTACTCCCTGTTCAGCTGTTTCCTGCTGTATGCCTGGAAAGGATGTTGTGGTCAGAACATAAAAAAAAGGAGTCAGATTTGTTTGGCAAGAACAGTGTAGTCACCCACATTAAAAGCAGTCAGCCTTGACTCCCTTTGTAGTCAATAAAGAGAAATACAAGCTATGAGGTCTGGTTTGATTGGCCCACTTGGACTTCTAATACACTTCTGTATTAGAAGATGAATTGCCCTTGCAAGGTGCTTGTTTTGTTGACTGTAAAGAGTTCCTACAGTGACTACCTCAGAGACAGATGTCTGAGAGCAAACTGGGTTTGTTTTAACGTGGCTTTGACTTCTCCTGATCAATTTTGTTCTAAGTATTTCCTCATTTCCTGTAGTAAAATGAAGGCTTTTAAAAAATCTCCCTCTACAGATAATAGTCAACTATTTGGGCAGTTGCATGCAGGGCAGTCCATGTGCTCAGAGCCATCCCAAGCTTTCTTGGAGTAGGATGGAACTTACAGTATTTGGGGACATAATTTTAAAGTTCTTTAGGTGTCAGTCAAGGTGGGAAATAGACGTTTACTGGAAGATAATTTTGAGACACAGTATTTTTAGGCTTGAAGGCATTTTACTATTAATGCTTGATGGAAATGAGCTGTTGAGTAATGTGTGCTACTAATGATGCATTATTCATGGGAAATATGAAACTTGGAGGAATTTCACCATATTAGTAAGATGGGCTGGCTGACCATGCAACCAAGGAAGCATCAAGATTTCTACTTTGAGAGTAGATTCTTTTCATCCTGGTTTTACTATTTAAAAGTCATGATTCAAGCCTCTGTTAACTGTTGAGGTTCTTTCTATCACTCTCAAAGATCCTATCCTCTGGTCATGTTAGCCGAAGGCAGATTTATGTAGGGCTGACCTGTTTCTGAACCCATAGATCATCATGCAGCAGTTGAATAAATGTTACAGTAATCAGAGGAAATAGTAAAATTAAACAAAACAGGGTTTGTCCTAGTGAAGGGTCATGATGAAAGTTATACCCCTTAGAAAGCAAATGGCAAATGACAGAAATATTTGCTTTTGCTCAAGCAAAGCAAATATTTGGAGAAGTGCCTCATGCATTGGCTGTGCTGTTATCAGATAGGTGTTGGACATCACGTCCTGCTTTTCTAGCCTTATCTTTTGGCACAAAAATGAAGTTGTTTCTCTCTTGTTTGCAAATATGGTGGTTTCAAGTCATGGCCTCGTATACTGCCATAGAGATTTCCTGATTTCTAGGCTTTTGAGCTGAAGAAGGAAATACTGAATAAATTCCTCATCTACTCATCTTTTCTCCCTGTCCTGAGGCAACTCATCTACTTAGGTATTTCCTTACTGTAGGGTCTATGAGCACTTGATTTTATCTCACACTTTATTTTGGGACTTCGGTGGCCTACACATCTACAGGTGGGCAGCTGTTGTAGCCATGCTGAGAGGTGTTTCCTATTAAGTGAAAGTTAGCAAATTGTCTTTGGTCTTATGTCCATACTATGAAATTACAAAACTGTTGGCCATGGATTTAAGGGTCAGATCCTAGGGATGGAAGTTTTTAAAGTTCCTTTTTGAATAAGAAGTCCTTCTTTCTCAGTCTGGTCAAATCTCAGTTTTGCCTGCTTTTCATGGGAGCTTTAGGTTAACTTTGCATGACATAGAACGGGGAAGGCAGTTCTATTGGCTCTCTCGAACTTGCCTTGGTTCAAGGCAGATTTCTACACCTATGCTTGATAGTGCCACAGGAAATAATGGCAAATTAGACAAAGAGAAGGTGTAACAAAATTTTGAGATAGCAAAAGCAAGCCAGCTAAGTAGTTGAGCAACAGCCTATCTATTGGATAGATACTTTTTAGAGATTTCAATCAGATAGGTTTGAAGGAAAGCTGTGAGGTTTCTCTGAGGGTATACCAGAAGACTAGTTGAGGGGCTGGCGGGTAGACATGGAAAAAGCACAAAATTACGAGTATATAAAAGTGGGATGTTTGAAGTTGCCATCCTGCGATGCTCTGGGAGAGGCAGAACCTTGTCAGCACTGGTGGAGCACTCCTCTTGTCCAAAAGATTAGAAAAACCATGAGGTTATGCAAAACTAGCAGATATAAGACTGGCCTGGACTAAATCACAAACACATTTTGAAAAGTACTGAAAAAATATCTAACTCTAGAAAAATATCAATGGCTAATGAAATTCAGAAGGAAAAAACCCCACAAAACAACAAAAAGCAAGCAAGCCAAAACAAAACTAAAAGCCAGAACCTTGTTAAATTGCCATTCCAAGGAGATGAGTGGCATTCTTGACCTTCTGAATTTTTAAGTTTTACCATCCTACTTCAGAAACCCTTTGCTTTGGTACTGAATACAGTGTTCAAAAGCATCAGAAGTCCTCTATCCCAGTAGCTAGTTTCTAGAAACTTTTCCTTTCTAACACTATTTTAAATTAGTTATGGAAAGTTAATTGGAGGAAAAAAAATGAAGACAATTCAGCAAAGAAGGATACAGATTGCTGATCGTCTCAAGAGTTTTTAACCATGAATTCAGTGCGCAGGCAGATAACATATGAGAGTTTTTGATTTTTAAATCAAACTCAGATTTCTTACCTTGCATGAAATCATGAAGTAGGTTTTAAATCCAGAATGGCTGATAGGTCATCCAGCCCACCACCATTCACAGTGGTAAGTGCAGCCTGACATGAGACATCACTGAGAACTGAAGATGCAGCCGGGGATAGGAGAGAATTTGGGGGGGTATCTTATCCTCACATATATGAGGATCAACCCTGGAGGAAGCAGTGAGATTCCTGGTTGAAGATAAATGGGTAAAAACCAGTGAAGGATGCTCAAAGAGTCCATGTCCCAACATCAAGTGAGAAATTTCTTTTTATGAGTCAGGAAAAAGATACCCATTAGGAAGACACGGCTTTTTCTTCTACCCAATACAAGGTTGACATTGCTTTGTCTGTGTTGAGGCACCATGGTAGGATGAGACATGACTGGTAGAGAGTCTCTGCTGTTGCTGCTGATGTATCTTTCCAGGGAGAAAAACAAAATTTCCACTCAGACTCCTATTTGAAGTCTTTCACCTGATGCCCTTATAAATAATAATAAAAAAAGAGCTTGCGAAGCAAACAGCAGTGAAAAACTTTTGTTGTCCTTCATAGCTGGACTTATAAAACAACATCAAAATATTTCCTAAATAAACTTTATATAACATATAACAAGATCTCTTTGCGGAAATCAAAATATCTTGTGTCTCATAGGCTTGATGATCAAGTGTTAGGACAGAGGCTTTTTGCTTCACAATAAATCCCTTCTTTTCAAATTGTTTCTCACCTACTAACACAACAGCAAAATGAAGAAAAATGAATATTTTGATCATAGCTGTGGCATAATGACTGTGAGAAAAAAGAATTCTTTGAAATCTGATTAAGGGGAGAAAGGGAATGAAAGCTGGTGACTTACCTCCCTTCCCTTTGAATTTTGAACAAGACTCTGACTTGTGATATGGTTGCTTCGGCCTTTACTTTTAAACAAGCTCTCTTTGAGAAAACTGAGGCTTCTGGAAGAATTGACTCAATATTATATAATTGGTACTGATCCCAAGAAACCCTACATGCAGTGTTCAAAAAGGAAGCAAAGTCAGGAATTAACAGATTTTCTTCTGCTGACTTTGGAAATAAGGTGGTGGGAAGAGAGGACCTTAGAGAAATAACAACTGTCTTCAAAAAGATGGTTTTTGCCATTGGTTTTTTTGGAATGGAGGGTGCAGAACCAGACCTCTCAGGTTGCTCTGATATTAGTGAGTTCAGGAGATCTGCAAGTTCTGTTTGCACTGGATCCTTCTTCTTGTCATTGTGCCATGGATGAAAGTCAAGTCATTATCACAGTTATTTGATACTTGTGTGAACAGTGTTTGGAGGGGGACTTGAGGCAATCCAATACTGTGCTTGATCTCTAAATACCCTGGTCAGGGCTTCACCTTTTGTAGGTTACAACTTGCTGCACCATTGTGCAGGCACAGGCAGCAACCTCTTCAGGCTCCTCTGTGGGTGAAGTCCTGCCAGGTGGATTCAAAGAACAAACCCCTCACATTTGCCCATGTGTGGCTGAATTTTGCTGCTGCTTGCATAAAGGGTCTGGGCACAAAGATTCCTCTTCTCCCTCCAACAGGAAGGATTTAATCTCCTTCAATGTTATTTACCGCCTTCTGATCTGGTAATTTTGCATGTTTTTTAAGAGTCAGTGGAGAGAAATAGACATTTCTAGGTGCAGATCTTCTGCCTCACAAAGGATGTGTACTTTGGGATAAGCCTCTGCTGTGGTCCAGTAGTGACAGCTTCCCTCCACCAGCTCGTAAGAGAACACAAGATATTTGGCTCAGATGGAAACATCCCTGTTGCAGAGAGACAAATGGCAGGAAGCTAAATCCCATCTGAGTTGTGGATTCCCAGAAGTCATTCCTCATTGACCCCATCGGGATTATATCCTCCTGTTTTCCCTGTCCTTGGGGCCAAGCCCTGAATTCTACAGCACTCATAACGAAGTTTATAAACAGGGATTAATATTTCTAAAAAGAAGAAGTATGTTCCCAGAGCTGAGGATTTAGGTACTGCATGGGAGGTCAACTTGGCTAGACATTTCCATTTGTAGAACAGAACTGGCAAAAGAGGTACAACTCGACTCTGATCTTCCTCAGGAAAGGCTGTTAAATTTGTGCTAAGCTTTCAGAGACAGCTGGCTGTCTCTAGGGACAGTTAAATAGGATTTCCATGACGAAATGTGCCCATAGTTTTGAGAGCTTAGAGCTTCTGAAAGGAACATTCCTGGAAGACCAAAAGGCACTGAGGCAGAAACTGAACTAACCAAAAGCAAGGTCTTTACAGCAGTTTTGTTCTGTTCTTTCCTTTAATAAATGAGGGGAAGGATCAGTGGAATAATAGAGTCATTCTCCCAGGATTCATCTTGTCTAGTAGATTCTGAAAACAGCCATGATAGACACATAGTTTGTGCTCCGCAATCAACAAAGTCATTCATCTTGTCCTGGTAGAAGTGTCTAAGAGTGCCAAGAGCCCTCCAGACACTTAAAATTTAATTAGCTGACCTCATCCTTTGCACCAAGGCAAGCTGAAGTGATACAAAAGGGGAATAAATAAAACCAGAACCAGGACCAATGTTTGTTTCCCTTTTCGTCACCAGAAGGCACCTTTCACTTGGTCTACGTTACAGTCTGTTCTTTATTACAGATGAAACTGAACTGGTTCTTTCTCTAATGGCCTACCTGTTCACTGCAGGTATAGAGCTCATGGGTTACTCCCGGAAGAAATTGCAGAGTTCAAAAGGAGGAAAGCTGAAAAACTCCTTGGCAAAAGGGCCTAGATCTGAGGTAGTAGCTGTAGGACAGTCTCCCAATGTAGCTCTGCTGCTTCATGTCTGCTTGCCTGTTATGTGTCTGCGCTTTCCTGTGTTTAGTGTCTTTTTTTTTCTCCTTTTTTCTTTGCTTTTTCTTCCTTTCTAATATTTTTTTTACGTGTAGTAGTATTATTATTATAAAGTGTCTCATTCAAAAGATGCTTGGAACAGCAGCAAAGCTGTCTAAAGACAGTAGTAGCCTTGCTGGGTGATTTCGTAGCAATTTTATGACCTAGTATCAAATTCATCCTGAAATGCATACAGTATTACTGTGTTTACCTGCAGTGTATTATCAATCCATTGAATGTTGAGGTGTACTGTGCCGGGAGGAGTCCAGTACATGGTAAACACAGGAATAAAACTAGAGTTCAAGCTGGAAAAATACAAATTGCCTCTTGTTGCTTTCCCGTAATGCATATTTCCTGCCTAGTGTAATTCCATATCTCTTGACATAAAATAGGATGCAGCTCTGTTATTCATCATTATGGTACCTACAAGTATGAGAAATAATGGATTTAGGATGATTTCGATGGAATTCAGAAGTTAGCTGGAGTATTACAGCATGACCTGAGGTGTCTGATCAAGGTGTTACCAGAGCAAGGCTGGCACATAAACACACCCACACAAGGACAAGAAAATGCTGTATGATTGAGTTTTCTTAATAGTATCTCTGAAAACAGCGATAATGTTTCTGCTGAATTCCTCTGAACTGTGTATATAATTTCCACTTTCTTAAAAAATGGAGAGATGGATGAAAGCCCAGAGTACCTGAGTACAGGCTGCTTACAAACCCCTAAGATACACCATATCAGGTGATAGATTACTAAGAAAAAAAATTAAAATAATTAAATATGGGACACAATCTGCAGAGACCTACGTAAGCACTTCCATATGTGAACACTTGCTACTAAATATAAGCTCCAAGGCACAGATCACACTGCTGATTTACACCCAGGAGTACCAGGGCCAGAGACAATGATCTCTCACTTGGGTTAACCCTGCATGACAAAACCTGCACGTATACTGATATGTAAATATTTAGCACATATATCATCCACAGACTTCCACGCTGAAGGAAGGCTGGTTGGCAGTATATTATGGAGAAGCTCCTCATTAGCCAACTTGACTCAATCCCCAGGAAATAGCTGAAAAATCAATAAGGCATCCATACCTGGATCTTTTCAACAGTCCTAGTTCAATCCTTCTTATGTGCATGGAGTTTTCAGAGCAGGCAATTAAGTCCTCAACAGCTACTTATTCCCCTGTGCCTGTTTGGTGGTTTACTGATGTTTTCAGCTAACCTATTTTAGATGCTTATGATGAAAGGGAATATGCCATAAATCCCCTTGTTTTTCCTTTGTATCAATGGAGGAACACTTTACAAGGATCTCAGATGTAGTGATCTGTAGTCCATTCACCCAGTGTCTGATCCTATTAGAAGTCTGGGACCATAAACAGCTGACAGTCACACAGGGTTCTTACAGTGTTAGGATAGGGATCTGCATTTTGGAGTAATTATGTATTTCAGAGTATTCATCTGGTCTGGAGTCTAGAGGAAGGTCAAGACTCTGCTCCTCATACTCTGGAACCAAATCCTTTAACCTTGAAAGAGTGGCTGTGGACTCTGTTGTCCTTGGTGGTCACCTGATTTTGAAGAGAAGTGATGGTTCTGGCTGGATCTTGATAAAAATGTTCATCAAAGCACGAGGAACACCTGAGTGCATCTCCAGATACCTGAAGATAGACTTCTTGGCTATATCACTAGTGACTCTTATGCTTCATCATGTGGTAGGATCTGTGACCTTAACACAGACCTTCCAACCTGCTCATGTGAGTGGGATTCAGCCCAGAGAACCATGTTTGTCAGAGGCACTTGTGCAAGGCTGGTAGATGAAACAGCAACTGAAGACCACGTAGAATAAACCATGGCATCTCAAACACTCAGGCAGATGGATCCTACCCATAGCATCTTACAGTGCTTCTGATAAGGAGAAAGGAATTTATCTCTTTAAATTCAAGATGAAACAGAGAACAGTCCCACAGAGAGGTCAACTCCTTAGGATCCGGTGATTGGTCTCACTTTGGACATGAGACTAAGAGTCCATGCAAGTCAGAATTCATCATGGAGTTCTAAGGGGTGAGATTTCACCCCAATGAGATGGGTAGCTGCTGTGTTTATATAGAGACCCATGGTGTATGAATCTTAGTACAATCTGTATTGCTCTTTACTGGCCTTTAGATATATAAGAATACATGTAGAGTATCCTGCATGAGCAAAAGCATCAGTCTGGGATTAACCAAAAATACTGAGGTTCAATTTTCCAAGTTATTTTCATGCCATAAGCTCAGTTTAATGACAGGAGATCCTTTGAGATTCTTTCTTGCTCAGAAAATATAGTAAATACCCAAATAATTGTGTCTTGCTGGCTACAGACTACTATGATGCAGCTGACCAGCGCAGAAGATCATAGAACCATAGATTCACAGAAGGTTTGGGTTGGAAAGGACCTTTCAAGGTCATTTGGTCCAACCCCCTGGCAATGAACAGGGATGTTTCTCACTAGACCAGGTTGCTCAGAGCCCCATCCAACCTGGCCTTGAACACTTCCAGGGATGGGGCATCCACAGCTTCTCTGGGTAACCTGTGCTAGTGACTCACCATTCTCATAATAATTTTTTTTCCATATGCCTAGTCTAAATCTACCCTCTTTTAGTTAAAGCCATTACACCTTGTGCTATTGCTACAGGATCCCTGCTTCACGTAGTCAGTTTTTAACATATATTTCTGTTCTAAAGTAATTGCTTTTTCATTGTACACAATGATGGTATATACAGTTTAAACCATACATATATGTATACACACAATGATTTCTTCACTATTTCCATCTATATAATCATGGTGGTGTTACTAATAGGGATTAGCAGTTGGTTCTTTTTGGTTTACAACAGTTGGAGTTNAATCTGTCCTAAGGGACACAAAGAGGACACTAACAAAAGCAACCTTTAAAGAGCTGGAGAGCACGAAGGAGGCTGAAATAAATTTTGAAGAAGATGAAATCTGAGAAGAGCACAGCAAAGAATAAGTTCGATCAGGATGGACACCCTGACGCCAGTCAAGAGAGCTCACACTCTCCATTTAGCTCCCAACCAGCAAAAAGCAGTATAATTAATGAAGCTCCTTTGCTCTTGCAGAGGGTGAACCTGGGCAGGCAAATGAATCCTGTCCATCATCTCTTGTGAAACTGGGCATCAGTTCAGAGTAGTATGTGTGTGTTTTTGGGAGACGTCCACTGGGGAAAAAAGTGATGGTGATGATGATGGGAGTTCCGGCTCTTCATGAGCAACTGTCACAGAGATTATCTCAAAGAATATTTCAGCTAGATCTGCGTGTTAGCACAAACAAGTCTGGCTGCTCTTGGGTCTGGATTTGAACAATAATGCCAAGTGCTAAAATAGTTTAACTGTTTTATATTAAATAGTTTTTTTTCCTGTTGTAGGAAAGTCTGGTTTCATGAAAATCATTGCAACTGAGAAGAAAATGTTTTGGACAACAGCAAAAAATATTTTTACTCTCCCACAGGTGGAAATTCTGAATCAAAATGTTTTGTTCCTGGATGTCAACTTATGCTGACACATTTTCTTTTAAATTGACATTTCAGCTGCAAATGCCAATTTAATGTTATTTTCAAAATAGAATGACAGTTTTGAATTGAAACAGTTTGGTATGAATCAATATTTGTTTCAAATGCCAAAATGAGATTCTTCTCAAAATGTCAAAATGTGTCATCTTCATAAATCCAGATCCAAATTGCAAGAACATATACAGAATATCTAAAACATTTCTAGCATTTCATCCCAAAGCAAAATGAAAACAGAATGCCAAGATATTGCAAAACTGAAATGCAGTCCCATTAGCTAAGTAATACTAATAAAATATGATTTCTTTTCCTGCAAAAGTGGGGCTAAGGGAATGAAAAGTACATCCCTAAAGCAGTGCAAAGCCTCAAACCGTTTACTCTTTTTTGTTCCAGTCTCCAAGTGGTCTCTAAGGCACTTGTCTATAAAGGAAATCTCCCAGTAGATAAAAAGCCTTTCTGTAAGGGGTTGACATTTGGCTTTTAGGCACTTCTTACAGAGCACACCTCATCAAGGTCTAATAATTTTGGTGTTGACCTCTTCTTCTTCCAGGTTTTTCACTCCTCTTCAGCATCTGACTTCTAATAAATTTCTGGGAATTGTTATTCTCTCTTCTGCAAGGCTGAAGAGAAGAGCAGGTATGGTAATTTAATGAATAGTAACACCAGAAGGAGCTCACTGAGAACACTGAGACCTTTCTCAACCTCAGTTTAAGTTCTTCTTCTCAGACCAATCAGAGCATATTTTTACCATTCAGATTATAAATGAGCCAGCAATTGTTTGGAAAACATTCTTGGTGTATTGCAAATATCTTTATGGAGCAAGGTGTGTCAGACTTCTCAAAGCTAAGGAACATAGTATTTTCACAACTAATTCACTGTATCAAATATAATACATGTGCACTGTTTGGAGTATAAACACCTGAAAAGTAAAAACAGAAGGGAAATTTGTTGATATTATCTAATAATGGTATTTTACTCTGTGGCATCTGGTATTGTGTAAGAATGTTTTGCTTATTTAGTGATGAGAGTAGGTATTCCAGGTGGGAGAAGCTGACCCTTGTATGACATCTGTCAAAAGGCTCATACAACACTTGAGCTGTCAAACGGGGACTGAGAACGACTTCACCTTTTGCCCTGTGCTCACCCTCTGTTGGAGAATTCATTCAGAAATAAAGTCCTAGGTTAGACACATACAGCAGCCAATTCTGATACAATAAACCTCAATGCACAGATCCAGGGTGGGACCTTATCTGGCTTGGTTTGTACAAATGTGAATTTTAAATGAATTTCTGCATAATTCATGTCTTTTCCATTATTTTCCCACATAAAAGAAAGCATTTGTCAGTGCTGTCCTGCCAGGTAGCACAGAGGTTTAAATCAAGCTGAATTTTTCAGCTGAAGATGATTGAAACTAGAAGATTTCAGTCCATCCTTCTGCACACAGGTTTTTTTTTTTCCTTCAGCTTGTAGTCTTCTAAAATAGATAACATTCTTTGAATTTATTTTAAAAAATAAGACAGTAAATCTGTGGGAAAGGGTAGCAGAGAAGCAAAGTTCTAGTTACTGATGACTTTAGTAATCCCAGGATAATTCTTAATTCTCTTTGAAGCCAGTGGTACTTTTTTTTTGCCTCTTAATTTCAACAGGAAGTGGCCAAGGACTCATCCCTGAGTGTGACCATCTCTACTATTGTTAGAAATCCATAAAGCATATTTATATTTTGCTGACATTGCTCTGTTTAGAGGGATTTGAGCTCACTCAAGAGATTTCTTCCCATACTAACTATGAATACTGTATAAGGCTCTTATTTTGTTATTTGCTCCTAAAACTAGTGTTGCAATGAGGAAGATGTGGGCTGGAAGCAGCAAATGTAAATTTTTGTAGCTCCACATCAGACTTCTCAGATGATTGTGGACAAGGCTCTTGGTGGATTCTTGAATAGTGAAGTGTGCACTGTAGAAACCACTATCAGCAAGAATCTACCATCTGATTGTTGGAGGTTTTAGCACTAATGTTATAGAATTAGTTTTAACACAGTCATGCAAATCCTCTGAGAACTGTAAGAGATGTATTTACACACAATAAACACTATGTGAATATAGTTCATATTTCATACAGTACTTTTAGCACTCAATTCATAATGTATGGCAATAAAGATCCTTGAAGACCTAAAAATCTCATTCTACTTTGTATATTTACCTTCAGCTGACTTCTCAGCTTGCTTTTCACATCTGTGCAGATAAGGCACTTATGGAGATGCCTGTTCACGTATTTGCTTGATTATACAGTAATTTAGAGGCAGGTCTCAAAATTCACAAGCCAGCAGCAGGGCAGTCAGGCAGAGAAAGTATGAGGTGCAGAATAACCCAAGGAAGATATGGAGCAGCCACAGCATGGATGGGTGTCCAAACAGCTGCAAGGGCTCATATCTGGCAAAGTTTCCCATGGCGGGGGATATTAAGGCAAGGAGGGGGAATTACCACTTTCCACAGCACATTTCTCATTAGAAAATATGAAGATGCGTCTCTGGGATATGGAACTACAGCTGAGGGAATGCAGGAGTAGAGCTGAAGGTAAGCAATCCCCAGATAATTCTATGATTCTACGATTCCATCCTCACACCAGCAATGAATTTGTCAAATAAATGCATGGGAAACATCACATCAACCTGCTCCTTTCTATCCATGCAATAGACATAGTCTGATAAGGTCCTGTGCACAGGTAGATTCTTACCCCTCACTTTACCTACACACTCACACACTGTGGTCATCAAGTGGATGCATCACTGGTGAGGGTGGGCTAAGGATTGCCTACTGCTGTAGTCACACATCCTTTTATTCCCCTTCAGGCATGCTGGAAAAGCCCTAGTGTGACACTCACTAGTCTCATCTGTGTTAAAAATAGTGGTTTAAATAGTGTAATGGAATTATATCATAGAATTGTTTAGGCTGGGAAAGACTCTGAAGTCATCAAGTCCAGTCACCAACCAAGCACTGCCAAGCCCACCACTAAATCGTATCTCCAGGTGCCACATCTACATGTCTTTTAAATACCTCCAGAGATGGTGACTCCATCATTTCCCTGTTCCAATGCTTGACAACCTTTTCAGTGAAGAAATTTTTTGTCATATGCAGTCTAAATCTCCCCTTGTGCAACTCGAGGCTGTTTCCTCTTGTCCTATTGCTTTTTATGTGGGAGAAGGGACTGACTCCCACCTAGATAGAACCTCCTTTTAGGTAGAGGTAGAGAGCAATTAAAATAAAAGAATACATGGGAGAAGGCAGAGAAACTGCAGCTCTCCATGCACAAACTAAAGCTTTGTGAAATGGCAGTGTTAGATAAAGCTCTTACAGATAAAACTCAGCCTGATGAAGAGCTATAGGATTGCTAGGTTAGCTGTAAGATACAGAGAGCTTGATATACTGGGAGGTTGGGTTAGCACATCGGGTTGAAGCAGACCTCCCAAAATGCATGGAGAGACATTGCATTCAGGATTATTTCCAGATTCTGAGTGATCACAATCCTCTCCTCCAGCCTCCTGCAGCTGCTGGGTGAGCAGCAACACACAGTGCTCCTAGGCCAACAACTGCTGAAACAGGTGAGCAGGGGAAGCTTTTCTGTTTTCATCCCACACCAGGATATCCCTGCATTCTTCTTGCAATGACCACAGGAGAGGATTCCTCGAGCTCTATGTTCTCTGAAGTGTAAGAAGCAGCTGATGTTGTTCCTCTGATGCTCGTTACTTTACAGCTGTTGGTATTGAATTTCATTCAACATCTTTTTACTCATTTGCTAGAGTTTCTCACAGTCCTTCCCAAGCCTGACTTCATGGTATTTGCAGATGTTAGCGTCCCATGGTTCTCCTTCCTTCCCTGAGCATCCCTAAATTCTGCTAAACAGCACAGGACCCAGAGGAGGGACTGAGAGGACCACCCATAAAAGATGTTGCACAATGCATCCTGATCATGCAATTCTCCGCTTTGCTTCCTGACTCCACATCAGTCCTGATCCCCTTCATTTTTTCAGTGCTTGGTGCAATGCAGTCTCCTTTCCTGCACAGGACCTGTTTAGGATCTCCTGAAAGTCAAAAAAAATTTTTATCAGCTGGTTTTCTTTTATTAACTACTTTCATTGGCACATTACAATTATTTTCTTCAAAGGAATTGCCACCACCCCTCCATACCGCCCACTTTGCCATTATCTTTTGTCGACTTTAGGCTTTCTAGGAGCCAGACCTGATAGCACAGACATCAGGCACAGTTAAAAAGCAAAAGATGCTGAAAATAAATACACTCATGTTCACAAATCTAGATGTCTGAAACATGTTTATTGACATATGCAGAGAAGCTCAGGAAAAATCGATTCAGGGCCAAGGACTTCTGCTGAAATATGTTATGTCCACACAGGCCTGATGTCCAAATGAAAACCACAATACAATGCATGAAATTCCAGTTGGTCTTGAACAGAAGGCATTTATTACACGTTGAAGCCTTTTTTTTTTCCCTATTGTTGTTAAAATTTGCCAAGTTGAAAATGTTCTGCAGTTTTCAAATGGAAAATGTCCTGGGTTTTGGATGTTTGTTTCCCAGACACCTCAGCTGCCCATCTGCTGGGCTATTCCAGTCACCAATTCCAAAGCAACCCTGGAGGCAGATGTCTCAGTTTCAATCTCCACATGTAATTTCCTTTATTTTTTTTCATTCAAAAGCTGGAACTGAAATAGTATTTCAAAATATTGAAATCCTGCAGGAAACCAACTGACCTTTTTCCACACTCACCAGAAAAATGTGGGCAGGAAGAGAAGGCAGTAAACAGACTTTGTACAGCTAAAGCTCTAGCCTTGAGGTATTTTCTCACCAGAAGAAATGCACTGTCCAAACATCACAGAATAATATCTGATGGTAGAGGTATTGCAATTAACTGCTTTAATAACCATGGCTTACTGAATATTTCTTCTGTTGTAGTACCAGAGGACTTAAATCATCGACTGAGAGTCTAGTGCTATAAAAATTTGTTTACATTTCCGCACATGTAAGCTCTGCTTTGGTACATTATTACTTTAATGGACAAGTCTAAAACTATTATTTTGAACAGTTCTGATTTTAAAGGAAGGTCAGACTTGGCTCTGAACCTGCATTTTGTGACTCAGGGCTGTCTGCATTAAGAAAGCATCTCAGGAGCACAGCATTCTTTGCCAATCCTGGTTTTGAGCTGTCTGTGAAATCTTGGCACTGTGTCCCAAGAACACTGTGTGGAAATAAAACTTTTGTTTAACCTACTTGTGTGGGCTCCCTGCAGAGATCTTTGTCTGCCCAGACAAATCTGTAACTCTTAGCTCCCCAAACACCATGAGCACACAGAAATCACTGGAGGGAATAAACACAGGTTGTTATCCAAGTAAGGTGCCAAAATTTATTCATAGAGCGATATCATCAAGGTTGCTCAGGCTGACTGCATCTGTCAGGACTGCAACACAGTCAGGACAAAAGGAAAACACAACATGATACTCATGGTGCGTCCAAGACTTGGGTCCAGTCTGCATTTCTCATACTATGGAGGTGAGAGATCAGCCTGAAATCTTTCTCCTATCTATCCCTGTGGTAGTTTTGTCCTTGTGGCTGATATTGACATGCATACAGGGTGTCCAACACTGGTGTGTGTGTGGAGAGGAACCAGCCAGCAGAAGATGGACAGGTGGAAAGGAACTAAGTGAAGAATCTCTGCAGGTGGGGAGTTTCCAGCTGTGCTGGGACAGTAGGTTTCATTCTCCATATCTGGAACAACAGGAGGCTCTAAGCATTGAGAGGAACCAGCCTTGTGTTGTCTATCCAGACTTCAGTAAAGCATTTAGCACCATTTCCCAGAGTTTTCCCATGGAAAAACTCTCTGCTCATAGCTTGGACAGGTGCACTGTTCACTGGGTTAAAAACTGGCTGGATGGCTGGGTGCAGAGAGTGATGGTGCATGGAGTTAAATCCAGTTGGCAGCTGGTCACAGGTGGGGTTCCCCAGGGCTCAGTATTGGGCCCAGCCCTGTTCAGTATCTGTATCAGTCATGAGGGCATTGAGGGCACCCTCAGTGAGTTCACAGACAATATTAAGTTAAGCAGAAATGTTGATCTGCTGGAAGGTTGGAAGGCTCTGCAGAGGAATCTAGGCAGGCTGGATTGATGGGTTGAGACCAATTGTATGAGGTTCAACAAGGCCAAATGCTGGGTCCTACACTTGAGTTGCAACTTCAACAAGGCCAAATGCTGGGTCCTACACTTGAGTTGCAACAACCCCATGCAGTGCTACAGGCCTGGGGAAAAGTGACTGTAAAGCTGCTTGCCAGAAAAGAACTTGGGGGTCCTGTGACTATGACATCATCTCCATATTGTCTAATGCTACAGGAGTCCAGAGACAGTGTCCTCATCCCTGCACATAGCTTCAAAACAAGTTCAAAGGCAAGTATGTAATCAGGCTAATAATCTATAGGAGGGCTTGCAGATCTCAAGGTCTCCAAGGAGGGAAGGCTGTTCTCCCAAAGGCTAAATCTGTAGTTTAACTTGGAAGTGCTGAGCGACAAATTACGGTGTTGATGAGAGGCTTCTCTGTTTCACTTCCTTCTGGACATAGACAAAGCCCATCAATATGAATATCACTTTTGCTGTCCTTCCCAGTGTAATAGGTCATCCAAGGAGAAAAGGCTGGAACATCGTGTTCAGCCTCTTATATTTATATAAGTCCTGAATGCTGCAATGTTGAATTCATGTATCCTCACTATCTCATGCCCACCTACTGGACAGATTTCTAGAACCTGTGAAGGGCTCCATGGCAAATTCCTCTGCTCTTTGCAGCCACAAGGGAAAACGAGTGGAAATATGATGCTGAATCTCTGTTGAACTGAAAAATACCTCACCAAGGGCGAATGAGTATATGTCCTTCAAGGTTTCACCTTTATCTCTGTGCCCTCCTGCTAGCCTAGGATGGCACTGAGTAGGGAAGAGCACATCTATACTGCAGTAGTTATCTTTATGCTGTCCTGTATATTCTATAAGAACTGGTTCTAGAAAAACATTTTGGTTTTGATTTTGTACAGCTCGCACTTTTTCAGCAGAGCTTATTTCTAGAGAGGAAAAGGACACACGAAGACCTCACTGGTCTCTCAGGCTGGAACAAATACTTCACTATAATTTTATTATGTTCATTCTGGAGTATTTTAACTGAACTAAATTTTAAAACAAACACAGGAAAATCTTCAGTATTAAAAAAACCCCACCCAGCTACAGCCAATGAAAATAATTAACTACTGCTTGCATCTCTAACATTCAAATTCAAGGTACAATTCAGATGCAAGCATTTTTATGCTGTATATGTCAATGCACATGTGACTATGTATATATATGTACGTATACGTATGTGTATATATACATATGCACAGATGCATACAATTAACCAGCAGCCATTCACCACCAGAGGGCAGTGAAAGAAAACGAAAATCAGTTGTCCTGTGTGATACTGCACATGTCAATGAGTAAATTGTTCAGTGGCCAGAAAGATATCACCGCCGTTTTCTTTGAGCGTCTCCAATGACTTTCTTATCATAAAATCATACAATAGTTTGAGTTAGAAGGGACGATTCAAAGTCACCTAGTCTACCCCTCCTGCAATGAGCGGAGACACTTGCAATGGGATCGGGTGGCTCAGAGCCCTGTCCAGACAGGCCTTGAATATTTCCATGGATGGGGCATCCACGTCCTCTCTGGGCAGTCTGTGCCAGGGTTTCACCATCCTCATTGTAAAAAACTTCCTCCTAATATCTAATCTAAACCAACCATCTTTTAGTTTAAAACCATTACCTCTTGTTCTATCACAACAGGCCCTGCTAAAAGGTTTTTGTGGTGAACATCAACCCTTACAACAACCTCAGGTTGTGATGGCTAGTTTTTTTGTTTTGTTTATTTTTTGAGAAATTATCTGCATTTTACAAGGATGAAACCATCCTGTCCAGGAGTAGTCCATCATGGGGTAACCACAGAGAGTGCCACAAGTGAAAGGTTAGAAAATTCTTCAGTGTTGCAGCTGAAACCTCCTTCATGGATGGCATGGATACTGGCACATGTGTGTCTGGAGAAAGGGGAAGGTCAGTGGGAGCAGTGTGCTTCTATTTTTTGTTATTATTCCTTTGTAATCAGTGGGTATTCACTGATATATAGGAAAAGGGCTGAGTCCTTATCAAGAATGTCTTACCTGAGATCTGGAAACAAGCAAGATCTAAATCTTGCAATGTTGATATGGACCAGTGTCCACTCTCACAGTCCTGAGTCCTAGGGACAGCTTATTTCATCCATTAAGTTGTGAAGTGTGATAGCAGGAACAGGGACCTTTTGGAACCATACAATGAGCAAAGAAGAGCTCTTTTCTCTTTGCTCAGCAATGGAGTGGATAAACATACATGAGTTTTAATGCCAGAAAGCAAATTCTAAGAAGCACAGGCCTCCAGCCAGGAGCTGTGTATGATATGGCACAGACAGACCTTCTAGATTTAATGGGTCATAAGATCTGTAATGGTCATTGTCTAAAACCCACTGCCTTTGACCTGAGGAGGAAAAGAGATGGACAATCTTACCCCAGAATCTGCATCCCAATTTCTTAACAAAGATCTTTGCAATTATGTACAAGGAGATGCTTTACAGGTGTACAGGGGCCCCTCAGGGCAGGAATCCTGTTCAGGGCTTTGCTCAATGGTATGATGGATGTCAGACCCTCAAGCCACAACAGAATGACAGAATCCCTTAAAACATTTGTATCACATCCAGAGATACCATCCCCAAGTGGCTTCTCTCAAGGAAACCTGGAAATCATTTTAAGGGATTGATATGTCCAGCCTGAGCTGGAAAGCTGGGATTTACACCAGCAGGATGTATACTCACAGTCAGCAAAATAAAAAAAAATCCTGTTCTCTGTTTCCTGACTACAAGAGGGACTCATTTCACTTAATTCTAAACATGTATCTGCAGTAGTTACTCTGCATTCCCTTCATGTTCGCAGGAGAAAGTTGGAACTCTTTGGGGTGACTTATCTGCTGGACAATGTGATGAATCATGAGCAAAATGGGCTTCCACAATCCCTTCATGAGCTGTGGAGGTTATAAAGATCAGTGGTTCATTTGATAGGTGCCGACCTTGCAGATGTCTATGTTTGAGGGATCCTTCCCTTTCCTGATGTGACCTTACCTTGAATATTGCATGCAGTTTTGTGTACTGCAATATGAGAAAGATACTAGGTTATTAGAGAGTGTCCAAGGGAGGGCCACAAGGATGGTGAAGGGTCTGGAGGGGAAGTGATATGGGGCATCGCTGAAATCACTTGGCCTGTTCCGCCTGGAGGAGACTGAAGTGCGACTTCATTGCAGCTATAACTTTCTTGTGAGGGGAAGAGAAAGGGCAGGCACTGATCTCCTCTCTGTGCTGACCAGTGACAGAACATGAAGTTGTGTCAGGGGAGGTTTAGGTTAGATATTAGAAAGAGGTTCTTCACCCAGAGGGTGTTTGGACACTGCAACAGGCGCCCCAGGAAAATGGTCACAGCACAAAGCCTGACAGAGTTCAGGAAACATTTGGATCATACTCTCAGGCACGTGGTGTGACTCTTGGGAATGGATGAAGGGCTAAAGGCTCCATTCAGTGATCCTTGTGGGTCTCTTCCAAGTCAGCATATTCTGTGATTCTGTTTCATTAGAGATACCTCATTTTTTTCACCTATGACATCATTCTGCGGTTACAAATTTTTATGAGGAAAAGGACACCAGGAGTTGACTCAGCTCTTCAATGCTGCTGCCATCACTACTTCTACCTGTGCTTGGCAGGGGTCAGGTGATACAGGTTTGAGTATAGTTATCTGTGCTTCTGGGTTCCCCATATTTCACTATTCCAGTGCAATAAACTTCCTAGTGAAAATGTAGCCTGTGCACTGGCTTCAAAGGTTTTTCTGAGTTTGCTGCACTTCTGAAATCAAGAAGAAGGTATTCAGGAGCAAATGACATATTCAGTGTTTGGAAAAGTCAGAGAGATAGATGAACAGGGTTGTTTCCTTCAGGGTGTTGCACTATGTCTGCTTTCTGTCTCCACTGAAGTAACTCAAATATTTATCTCCCAATGTATCCCCTACTTTGTTATTTGGGGTTGTTAGGAGGTACAGGCATCTTTCTCTTCCAGCAGAAGGTTCCGCCTAAAGTACTGCATGCCAGGCCTGCGTGATACATAATTTTAGCACAGCAAGGACAATTCTCAGGGATTAAGTAAGGGCTTCAATATTTTTCCTTCATGCAAAAAAAAAAAAAGAAAGAATCCAAAATACATCATTGGGGGTAGGAGTTAGATTATGCAAGAAAAAAGCCAACACGCTGTGCAGGAAGCAAAGACATTTTGGAAATAACCCAGAATCCAGCTGTGGGATATAAAAAACCCCATGATTTCAATAAGCAATGACATAGTGATGGATCAAGGGGCTATGGGAAGGATCAAAGGGTTTAAAGAACATGACAAAAATAGTTCATTTTTAACTCAGTTCTTCTCTCTCCACGAGTATGATGGCAACCTTCTTTTTTTTTCAGCATTTATTTAAAAAAACAACATAGAAGGAGTGAAAGACAGAGTAGATCACACTCTCTACTAACTGTGGCAAAATCCTTTTCTGCAAGAGCTGAAAATTACTTGTATCATTATCAGCATCAAGGCCTTGTAGATATAGATATAATGCCAGTAATCCCTTTATTATAACTTCCCTGCATAAGGCACCATCTACCCAAAATAAACACAGTAAAGAGGTGGAAATAAGGAACAAGAAAAAGGAAAAATTTATTATTTCAGTGATAGCTGATAGCTTAGAATCATTTTCGTAAGGTCTGATTCAATAGCAAGGACCAAAAATTCTGGTGGAAGAGACCAACTTTCCTCTTCGTTCTCCCACCCAAAAGAAAATGAAAAGAAGGAGAAAGAAAGAATGATATTTCGCAATTTAAATTAATTAGGAGACTAAGAGACAAACATGATCTCTAACCCCACTGACATAGAAGACAGAGCAAAGTGTTCCGCAGCTTGTCCATAGGAGTATTCATAGATACTTCTGCTATTGCAGTGGTACAGCAGAGTTATGGGCAATATTTGCCAGAGAAATTGCGTTGGTCTCACTTGATTTGCATTTCAGGATAAACCTGATTTGTCACACACAACACAGTTTCCTGAACCTGTTGATAAAGCTTTGGGATGTTTCAAGCAGAGGCTAGAAGATGTCCCTGGAGGTGGTAGTGGAAGGCAGAGAAAGCCCAGAGACACTTGCAAAATCTGGGTAGGCTGCAGACTCCTGCCATCATCAGAGCTGGCAGGGCAAGTGCAAGGTAGAAGGTCTCTGCCCTTATTTCTGTCTTCTTGGATGTTCACCTGGCAACTTGGCTTGTAAGACATACCTCAAAGTCTCACTGGACAGTGGTGTATGTCTGGGGACCACAGAAAATAAAACCCTGGAGACAGTTTTTCCCCCCCAGTACAAATTCCATTTGCACCATTTCAACCCCCCCAAAATTATGGGACTCTCTGCAGCTCCTGTGATATGAGTTTACTTTTGCAGGTGTTTAAAACCAGCCAGCTCTTCTCTTCCTGGCTGGTTCCTTTCTTTTTTTTTTTTTTTTTTCAGTGCAATTTCTAAAAAAGTGACTGAGCTAACATCAGTTGAAAATAATGATGCTTATACTGGCAGTGATGTCTTGGAGCATCTCAGTAGCTGGGAATTTTGCTCTCTCTTCATGCACTTCTGTTTGACTCCATGCCAACTGCACAAACCGAGCCTGTTTCTCTCTCCCATGGAGCAGTGGGGATCCCATGAGACTTGGAAGGGGAGGAGGTAGCCCAGAGTTGAATTTGTGTAACCAGCACTGACTTGTGGCCTTATTTTTGAAGTGGGATTTGCTGGCTACACCCTGCTGCCCTAGTATGGAGCCATGTGTGATTTGTGCATGGCAGGTACCAGCAGAAATTACTGCAGGATTGGTGCTTGTAAGCAGTTTCAGTGGCAAGACCCTACAAGTCTTCAGGGTGTGGTGTCCTTCTTAGTGTCTTCAGGTTCTTTCTTGGAATATGCATGGGTGCATTGATGCTGTCAGATAACCTGTTTCCCCACAGTCAACTACACTGGGGGTTAGCTCATGGGCACCCTTGCCCACTAAACCATCTTGTTCCCTGGGTGTAGTTCAGGGCTTTCCTTCGGAGCCTCCTTCAGGTTTGGTTCACACAGTCCTCCTACACTATTCCAGAGCAGCTTTGCATGCTGTCCCCACTTTGCTCGAGGCATTCTGAAAGAAAGCTAACAGTGAAAGAACAAACTCAGGGCTGTGTGGGTACCATCCAGAAGTAGATATCTGAGTGCTACACATCTGGACATAGTCAACTTGTTCTAGAGAAGGGAAAGGTCTGTGTGGATCAGGCTACAGGGATCACTCCCAGGGAGAGAAATCTTTAGTGGGAGAGAAGTGGAGAAGTATCAGCACTCAGGTGTCACTGGGTATCAACCCAATTGTGTTGACCCAAGTTTCTGCAGCCCACACACCAGAGATGGAGGTCTAAACACAGCAGGATCTGTGTGAATAATTTCTTCTGCTTTCATGTAAGTCTGAAATTTATTGTTGGGAGACTTACAGTTGTTTCTGTGGCAGGACAATTTCCTATTAGCTTGCCATGCACTACCTGGAAAATATAATTGGATCCACATCTTTAAGCAGCAGGTACACAGACATCCTCCAGGCGTGACTGCTGTGATATGTCCACCAGGTTGGCCCGATGTGCTTATAGGAGGAGATAAAATATCTCCTTGTGCCTTGATGAACTCCCTTTGTCAGTCCCAGCCCAACAAGGTAGCATGAACTATGAACTGAGTTTAAGCTTGGGCAGAAGATGTACATCAAATTCAAGTTGATGCCAAACAAAACAGTACAGCCATATTCACTTGGCAAGATGCCATAAGATAGAGTGATAGTGGACTCCTAGTTTACACATGGCACTAGGGTTTTGGGGCTTTTGGACTGCATGCTCGCTCAATGGTACTGCCCTGTATTCTTGGGACCAGCTATATCTGGTAAAAGTGCTGTTACGAGGTCATCAGTAAAGTTTTGGAATTGCTGTACACAAGATACTCCAGACCTGCTTCTGTTGCCAAGACAAGTCAATGAGAAATTTTTCACTTACTAATTGCTAAGCCATTTGGCCTTTAAAAAATATGCATACATAGCTCTAAATGTACCAGGCAATAGCTATTGTGGTGTTAAAATTGCTATTGTTTATTTCTTTACCAAAATGTATGCATTACTTTAAAATTAATTGTCCTTGTCACATTCTTATTGCAATAACACATGCAAAATGTACTTATTGTGATATTTAACAAACCACATCTTTCACATCTGTAGACATTTTCATCTGGAATCAACCAGTATGGTGTAGATCTGAAGTAACTGACAGGAGCCTTTGGGCTGCAGAAAACAAACAGTAACCTGTTGCAGAGATGCAAAGGTTGGAGCCAGCATATGTTTAGCAGAATCCACAAAGCTGCTTCACACATGATGTTAAAGGACTTGGCTTTTATTTGATTTTAATAAGCAGATTTGGAAAAGTTTGACAGAACTGATGCTGTCCAGGAGAAGGGAGTCAGTATCATCTTTTTCTTTTGGTCCATCCAAAATCCTTGGCCATCATTGCAGGCCTCATTGCAAAGCAGGGAGAACACACAATGCTGAAGGCAAACCTCTCCTCCAGGGTGAAGGTTACTCTGGAGATACTCCTCATGCACCCAGGAAAGAAGGTGCGAAGTTTGCTTAGGTCCTTGGTACCTATGGGAGCTCCCTGGTGGGGTGGCCCAGGGGAGGTCATGTCCTGGCTGGTGAAGCCAAGACTCGTTTTGGTCCTAAGATACCCATGGAGGAGCAGGCAAAAGTCTATCACAGGTTTGCACTGCTTCAATCTAACATGAAGAGGCCAGTATACACCTGTCCAGGTATCAGGGAATGTCTAAGCAGAAGAAGACAACACAGGCAATGCACAGGTCCCCCACCAGTTTGTGCAAGAGCATTGCTTCTGAAATAAAAGGGAGTTTCACATGCAAGGAAAAGAAAGAAAAATCCAGCCCAATTCCCTTTTCTAGAAGGCATTTACATTATTTCCCATTCAAGCATTAAATTGAATTTAGTCTTTCCCCCAAGGGTGCATTTGGTCATCCAACTGCTGTGCCACAGAGACTCACCTGAGCTGTTGGGACACCAAACATGATGTGTTTTCTCTACTGCAAAGCTTCCCTCCCATATACCCTTTTCTTATGTACCCCATCCTGCATGGCCTTGGAGTTTAGGGTTTGCAGCTAGCTCAGCGTCCCTGATATACCCCACCCCCTGAGAATCTGCAGGCTGACAGCTGTGGGGCAGGCACAGATAACTTCAGAGACAAACACATGTTCCCAAAGCCTGCAGAGGGAATTTTTTGTGGTATTCAGGCTGTTTCATGTGTCAATATAAGAGGAGCGTAATTACCAGCTGAGAAACTGCAGGAAGTACGCCAAGATTGAATGAACGAAATGGAAAATAAAGAGAAGCGCAGAGGACACACACATTTTAAAACAATTATGGAGGTATGTGTTCACATGCTCATGGGACCCTGGGAATATATAAGAGATCATGACTGCGAAGGAATGAATTCAAGGACCAGTCTATGGGGAGCATTTTTTTTCCCTGTGACTTCAAACTTCTCTCGGAGCTCGCAGAATTTTAGTCAGCTGGCATGCAATAGAGGTATAACTCCCCTAAAGAAACTCTTCCTCGGCTTACTCTGGAAAAGCTGCTGGGAGAGTCTGGGAGGCAGAAGGCTGCAAGCAAAGGCAAAACCTCCTCCTCAGTCTCCTCAAGCCACAGAACAGGTACGTGGTGATGCATTCAAACGTGGGAGCATGCTGGAAAGTTGAGCTTTTGACAGTGGGAGAGATGAGGGCTCTGGTGACTTAGAGCTGCAGCCTTTAAAATTAACACAGATGAGGAAGTTACTCTATAAATAAAATATTCTGTGTTTATGAATAGGCTGAGAAACTGGCTAAACACACTGTGTAGTTGCTCTATCCACACAGCTGTATATTTATCCATAAGGGACTTGCACTGCAGTGAGTTAGATCCCTTATGTTAAGGAGGCACTGGCTAGTTTGTAAAAACACAGTTGCCATATGCAGATTTTGTTATTAGTCTCTGTGTTCACAGTAAAGAAAGATGGGGACATGTTTGGGTATTCTTTCTTTCTTCACAGGACTTTAGTCTATTTATGGCATTACTGCATTATAGTGCTTTGACCCAGGAGTGCTGCAGAGATCAGCATTGTACACTGATTAAATGCCACTTGCCCATCTCTCTGACACCGAATCCTAATATAGCCTTGGGCAAATCACACAGTCCTGGGTAAAATGGACAAAAGGCTGTTTGGCTCGTCTGCTTTTACCATCAGCACTGTCATTGAGCTCTCCCTGTTGGGGCAAGAGGTGTGAGGTGGCAGGGTTATTTTTCAACTCTTAAGATCCTGACAGCTTGAATGTCACCTTGGGTGAATGATGACTTACTGAGAGAGTTTTGCTGCATCTGGACTGATATAATAAGAACTAACATTTATAAAATATTTGGAAATAGTAGAGTTTTAGAAAATCCTAATTTATATAAAAGTCACAGATAAATTTATAAAGCCAAACCCCCTTGTGGTTTTGATAAAAGTGCAGATATGTTTCCCTTCAATGGAATCAAAAGTCTGACTTTCCACAGCAGTGGAAATTTGTTTATGATTTGTTTGGGGTTTTTTTAACTAAGTAGTTATCATTTCAACTTTAAAATCAATTTATGACTCTAAAATATTAAAATCCTTTAGTTTTCAATAACAAAAATTCACAACCAGTCATCTCTTTTTAAAGCAGATGGTTACTTCTCATTGTCCATGTAGTTGCTTGACCTTTTACTAATACAATGATGGATGGTTTCAAGAGGAGTTATCAGTATCATGTAAACAAATCTTTCAGAAATAATTTTCCTCACCTCATTCTGTCTCCTGTTGGGTCGTATAAATTGAGTACACTGACTTTGCTGTCAATTAAAAAAAAATCCTGAATTAAAAGCCTATTTTTCTCTCTTTTTTTCTGCACTCAGATAGTGAGAAATTATTCTGGTTTAGTTTGTAAATTTGAGTTTCCCCAGGAGCTTTGGTCACCAGGGAAAGTATTTCATAGTCAGATAGACTAATCTGCAAATGCCACTTTTTGCTGATGTAAGTTTTCATTTTACCATCTCCTACTGTCTGTTCCTTCACCCAACCCCTTCACTCAGGAAGTCTCCAGGCCAGTAGGTTTCACGCAATACTAGCCCATTTAAATTTTCTTTCCTGGAGAGAAGAGTATTAAAAGAAGGTGAATAAAATAGGGAATCTGGCTAAAACCTGTGTGTCAAGTTAATTGAAAATGTTAATTTTTAGTGGGGCGATGCTGTTGTCTAAACACCCAATAGAGGTGCAGATGGAGAGAGGACAGAGAAACAAAGAAGGCAGCAGGTTAAAAGGATAGGAAAAAAACCACGTTGGGGTTACAGGAGATGTAGAATTCCTTATTTTGACATGTGGACTTGACACCAGAGAGATAGGAGGCTGCATCTGCCCATGAGATACTAAGCACAGTGCAGCTGGCACAAGCAAATGAACCAGGAGAAACAGCCCCTGGAGACATCATAGGGTCTCAGGAGCTGGAGCTGTGCCTCCTTCTCAAAGGCTATGGTTGAGGATGCCATCAGCAATTAATTTTTTTAATAGGGTTAATATTAATGTCTCCAGCTCCCTGGTGGGACAAATCACCCGGGAGCTATTCCAGATGAAAGGGAGCAAGATTCATATCAGTCCTACCCTTTCAGTTCACTCACTTTCTAAGGCAGGAACTTGGTGTTTTAACTTCTCTGAAGAGTTTGATTTATACATCTCAACACAAGACTCAACCCAAAAGCAGTCCCTTAGAAAACAGCAGCGTTATGGATGGACTGACTCTAAAAGTTCTGGAGGTTCAAGATACATAATCATCAAGACGTATTTTTGTTTCTCTGGAACCCTTGGGAAGCTGCAGCAGATTATGGACTGGCTGCTGAGAGTCAGTGGCTGGGATTTGCTTTTCCTTCTTGCTCTGGGCCATGCTGGGAAGAGGGTTTGGAGGAGAGGAGAGGTCTAAAGAGGTGCCCTTTTCTTTATGTGACATAGGGTGACATTCAGCTGATGTTGACAGAAACCAAGCAGACAAAATGACTGCTGAGGAGACCAATGAAAGATAAAAAAGGGGCTGATTTCACACAGTTACAGGTGCAACCCCTTTGACATCAGTGGAATAGGAAAGCCCTCCATATTTTGTGGGCAAAAGAGCTTGGTTCTCCAATCCACCTGATGGAGACAAGGCTGCCTGGATGAGGCTCTGAGCAACCTGGTTTAGTGGAAGGTGTCCTTGCCCAGGACAGAGAGATTGGAACTAGATGATCTTCATGGTCCCTTCCAACCCAAACCATTCTAGGATTCTATGACCCAATCTCTCTGATGAAGGTGACACTTGCTTTGCAGACATGGCTTACTAAGCCCATACCATGCTATTGCAGTGTTTCACCACTACTGCAAAGTGTAAACTGCTGGGTAGCTCAAAGCAGAAAATAGTGAAAATGGGAAATCACCCAAATGCTTCAGGGTTTTTGAAACTGCTGTCAGATCCCCTTTAGGAAAGGGCAAAGATGGTAAGGACATCACTGATCTTTCCCAGTGCAGCTGGTGTCCTCTGACACTGTGATTTTAATGAAGCAAAGTCCTGCGCAGCAGAATCAGTGCATGTCCTTCCCTCCTGCTTTGGCATTTGTTTCTGTCCAGGCTCTTCTTCACAGTTCAGCTGGCACAGCTGCTTCGCCACTTGGTAAAACACTTCACGAACTGACCTGGCTTTTTAAAAAGTACAGCCAACAAAATCTCAACTATTTTTATCCCTCCAAATCCAAACTTCCCAAAGTGCTCTGAACATCCATGTGAGGAAAATGTGAAGCTGCAATCATCCTGATCACTTCTTGCTCTTCATTACAGGCACGATATTAGTACTCCATCTCCAAATCAAAATATCTTATTTAAAATTTTATTTCTCTTTTTTTTCTCTTGAAGTCCTCAGATATTTGAGGTTTTCCTTGCAAAAGCGTCTGTGCATTGCAAGCGCTGTTACACACTGCTGACAAGGCAAACTCTAAACACAGAGCACCCAAAAGGAATTTAAACCTTTGGACACCAGTCCCCAGTTTTGACATGAGTTTCTTGCTTACCCCAGGGAGATTGCAGATAGAGAGCTTGACTTCAGGAAGCATCCCAAAGTGAAAAGCAGCACTGCAGCCAGCTGCAACCTAGGGAAGCTCAAGACATGATGTGCGTGGGGGAAGGTGATCAAAATAACTCTGATGAGGCCCAGTCAAGGGGAACCTGTCTGGGGTTGTGATAATCTCACTGGTGGGCTGTTCTCCTGAGAACTTAATGTGGACTCTTCTATCCATTGCACCTAATCACACCCTCACTGGTTGTTTTTTTCATAACATTTTCATAACTAGAACGGAAACCTGGTCCGGAGGAAGGTGTCCCTGTTCATGGCATAGGGATTGGAACTATATGATCTTTTAACCCAAACTATTCTGTGATTCTATGATTTATGCCTTTCATTTCAGAGTGCATTGCAAAGTTAACAGCCCATCTCTTGGGCTAATTTCAACCATGGGAAGAGTGCATTTCAAGGGTTCAGGCTTGTGGTTCTGGGAGAAAACAATGGGGAAATCTATGTAAAGGTGGATTTTCCAGAAGCAAGACTTAATAAGCAAAAGCAAGTGAGGAAACAAGCAATTACACAGCTGCTCCAGCCCTAGAGGGCAGCACAAAATAATAAATTAAAAGATGAATTTGTAGACAATCGAAAATCATCTTCTGCATGACAAAGGTACCCCTTTGCAATGGGAATTCTTCCTAGCAGATGCAGTAGACTCAGGACTATGTACTTTCATCTGAAAATTCATCAGCTCATCTGAAAATGCCTTTATCAAGAACCCGGATTCCTGCCTCATGCCATGAAAACCTGTCAGGTGTTCTATAGCCAACACTGGACCCCGTCCTGTCAGCAGCCTGCTGTCACTCTCATTAGTGGGACTACTGCAAAGAGTATTTAATCCAGAACATGTTTATGAATTCTGGGCTTTGTATTTATCAGCCATTAATTTTAAACTTTCAATCCTCAAGGGTTGTTTCCCTTAGGATGCAGAGAGAGATTTATGTGCGAAAGGCTGCAACACCCCTCCAAATGTAACTCATAGACACAAAACCCTAAAGTAAATATATTGCTATGCCTCACATGCAGACAGACAGTGGCAGCGGCAATAACAAGTCACTTATTCCCCTGAAAAACCCATGGCCTAAAATCGTGGGAGTTCCTCTGGCAAAAATCTCCCCATTTCTCAACTCCTGTCCCAAAAAAGGGCTTCAGGATGTTACACAGCAGACAACTCCATTCAGAAAGGAGTGTGGAGAAAAGCAAGCAACATAATTTAAAACAGACACTGTCCCAATTAAGGCTATTTCACTAAAAATGCCTTTGTTCTGAACTGATGAGTGAGTGTCTTGGTATCCTGAGAAGGAAGCTGAAGAACAATTTCATTGGAGCCAGGACTGAATCTGTTTTGAAGAGCTGAATATGCTTTTTAAAGAGATAATAAATGGTGTTTGGGGATGCAAGAAACTCTTGAAACAAGGTAAATGTGAAATATTCAATCATTTTAACCCTGAAGGCTCTAACTTGGCAGTAAAAGGTCTGGGATCAGACTTTTTAGGATCAGACCCCGGGGAGTTTGGTTTGTGTTTTGTGTGTTCTCTTGTATTTAACTCTCCTTGGCACAGGAGGACATCTGTGTTAATTGCCTAAGCAGTAACAGAAATTACCTGTGGGGGAAATTTGGAGAGTGCTGCTATTATTAGCTGCAAGCAAAACCTATAAATAAGTTTTAAGATTATTATAGCAGGAATGGAGGAAAATATTATTCTGGAGTGGGAAATGGGAAAAGTGGGATTAAATACTGGTTATTCCATGTTTTCAAATGTGTCTCTGGGCAAATGACTGTTCTTCTCTGCCTTGTCCCTCCATTTGTTAACTAAGTGTTGCTGAGGAGGGTCTAAAGATTGTCCAGAGAAAAGCTAATGAGAAAAAGCTTCTCAGCTGGACACGACAGGTCAAGGGTAAATAACCTTAAAGATCTGTCAATATGGCCCTTGGGGACATAGTTTAGTGACGGTCTTGGCCATGCTGAGTTAATGGTTGGACTCAGTGGTCTTACAGGGCTTTTCCAACCTAAATGATTCTATGAGGAGTGGCTTACCTTCCTTTGGTCAAAGTTCGTGTATTCTCATATTGGAAGGGATCAGCATGTCCTAGTGCTTCAGGGTACGACAGCCACCTTAGAAACACCTTGAAAAACAGCATCCTTGCTTACTACAGACCTTTTTACACAGCAAGCCATTAAACCCGATTTTTGTGTTTGAATACATCAATTTTCCAGTTGCTTTATAAACTTAAAATGCAGGAAGTTTCAAAGTATGTTAAGACCCTGGATTGTTTCAGGTTTATTTTTTAAGAAGCAAAGGGATGATTTTTTGGAACTGATGGTGTCACAGGGGAAGACATTGCAGAGTGCACAGGCTACATGCTGTCCAGCAGGATGGTGTCCTGTGCTGGGTAACATCCTCAGCTTAATTCATTGGGTCTAAACAGAAAGCTTTTCCATTTGAGGGCTCTGAGTAAAGCCTTGTAAGCATTGGTATGTTCGTCTTTTCTCTTCATCTCAGCAAACTAATACTGAGATGACAAAACTAATTTACCCCTCTTTAGGGGAGGTGTCCACTCCTCTAAGCATGGTGAATGAGAAACGGAGGGAAGAAAAGAAACAGTATAGACAGTGGCATCAGCAATTCCTTCTTCCGAGGGATTGTTTCAGAGTATTTTGCAAACCTTAATTAAAGGGTTGAGAATTAACATCCTTGGTCTGGTTTTAGAGTGGAGTAGCACACTTCTGATCCTCCTACTAACAACCAAAGATAAACTCCAAGCTCTTTCACCTTGAGGTCCCAGATCATCACCCATCACCAGCAGTTTTTGTGAAACAAAAGAAGTTTTCAATCTGAAGATACTGAAAAACTGTGGTCTAATCCTCCCCAGTTTCTCTCCTCCGAGTACACAACTCTGTTTTCTGGTTGGAAACAAGAGGAGTGGGCAGGTTCCCTTTGTGAATCTGTTGGCAGTGCTGTTCCGCAATTGCCATTGCTGTGAGGGGCCGTGGCCATCAGCTGCTTCCCTCAAAGACTGACTAAGTAGAGGGATTTCCACCATTCAGGAATGACCCCAGGTCTTTTGCTTCCAGCCTCTTGATGCTCTCTAGGTGGAAGCCACCGAGTAAAAGCACATTGATTCAAGAATTTTCTGGCTCATGTACATGGGATTGATGTGCATTTGGAGCTTGCCAGATCTGGACTTGTTCCTGGGACAGCGTAAGAGTGGTGCTAGCCGAGCGTCTCACTGGCTCTGGGTGCAGGCAAGACCAGCTCAGACCTGTCTACAGGAAGCTCTACAAATACAGGCAGACTCTGCATGTTTGCGACAGAGGCTGACATAAAGACGTGATATCCTGAGCTCACATCACTGCTGGCCATGCCAGAGACCTCATTAGAGTCTATCAAGAAACAACCTGTTTGAAGGAAGAGTGCTTTCCTTTGGCTTCAGTTGTGTTTTTCTCCCATTACCCAGTGATAGGCCTCCCAGTGGTGATGGCTCTTTTTCCAGTTATTTCTATGCTCTTTTCTGGAATGCTTTCCAAACAATTAAGTTCTCATGAACCCTTTGATTGATACAAATCCTTTCTACTTATATTTATCTCTTTGTAAGGCATCTGTGCCTGCCCATGGTAATGGGGTTAGACTAGATGACATTTAAAGGTCCCAAATTATTCTATGATCTCTTTTTAAATATATTTAAAAGCCTTTCCACACCTGGGATGTAAAAAAATCCCTAAGCTAGAAAAGTAGAAAAAATGTTAGGAAACTAACATTTGGACAAAAATTTCTCAGTTTGTTCTTTAAGCTGTTTGTCTTAACAAGGATGAACATGTGAAAGCTCTTTGGCACTCTGGGATTAGAGGAGTAGAAAATGTTTTGGATGGAAATGTAAACTCTTCCCAATACTGGTTGTTTCTGAGTGGTGCCTGTTTGCTTTGCTCAGAAATTGGTAGCCTGAAACTTCAGCTTTCAGTTGAAAGCACCTGATCTGCCTCTGTGGGGAGAGTGTGGGTAACTCAGACTTGAGTGGTTGTCTTTCTCCATGATGCCAGGCACACTGCCCAGCAAGAGCATCTGGGCTTCATTAGGTGGCCTGGGTATCATCTAGGCAGCAACTGGAATGGGACAAACCCATTAAAGGCCTTGGACCTTCCTTTCAAGTCCTCATATAAATCTCTTTTCCCACTAGGCTCAAAGGAATGCAAAGTTATCCAGGTAGGTCATAAGTGTAGTAAGCTCAGAGATGGGTTAATTTATTGCACTGCTTGTGTCCATCTCCATATTTGATGATGATCTGATGCCAGCTTTTTCATGTGTTGACCACTGTGTCCCAGTTGAAATCTAACCATAATTAATTTTACCTGCAGAACCATGAAACTGTACATCATCATCTTACTGGCAGCAGTGGACACAGGAACCACAGAGGGGACATCCTGTGAAATGGTAAGGCTGTCTCTCTACTCAGGCCACTTGAGATTCTGAATGAGGCTAAGAATCACTTGTTACAGGCACTGTAAGAACAGAGATAGTCTCTGAAAAGGGGAGCCCCCCAGGACCAGACTCTGTGATGACAGGAACGGGATTTGGTGGGTTAGGAAATGGGTAACAGGTTGTTCTTGGCCTGTGTCCTTGTTGTAATGACTACACATAAAAGAGATGGAGTGAGTGAGGTGGGAAGAAGGGTCATTATCTCAGTTTTTCTCTAAGGGGGAGCAGGTTAAAAGAAATTTGACCTGATTTCTCCAAGACCATACAGGAATTCTGTGGCTGAGACAGAGAAAGAACTTAGACCTAAAATCAACTCCTTTATATCATGCCAATGTTCTTTATGTTTAAAATAAAGCAGATTCTGTGAAATACATCTATACCAGCCCTTTTGTAAAAACAGAGAGACTGACCTCCTCTGCCCTGACACAGCATTACTGCCAGGGAAGTTGTACCTGACTTCTGCTGGAGGGAAATGAAGTGACAAAGTCTCTTGCTCTAGCACAAAATTTGTTCCTTGAATTTTTCCAAGCACCTGGTACAGTATTATAAATGTTATTCACAGCTGAACTTTCTCCCTTCCCTATCAAAGTGCTTCTGGTTGTAACAGGCTGTTTAAAAATACCTTTTTTTCCTTTTTTCCTGAACATTGAAGTTGCTCAGCACAAATCCTCAAGAATTTCCAAAATAGGGAAAAAAATAATTTGCTAGCTGTACACATCTCCCTTATGGGACTCATTCCATTCCTGCCCACCCTGCCGTATTGCTGCACTTCCTGAATTCCAGAGAAATTAAGACCTAGTATATATAAAAAGATCTTGGGAAGGTGACTGGGCAGCTCAGTTCATTGGCTGGAGAGGGAAGACTGATGAAGCCACTGTCAACATGTCAGCTTGGGTCCCATGTATCATAGTCACATGAAAGCTGGGCAAGACACGCAATAATCCAAGCAGATTTGTCCCATCCCATTTCTTGATGGGTCACAGACCAGGCTGACTGCTGAGAAGTAAACACATGCTTGTTTCCACCACTCCACTGCTTTCATCAAGCCAACAACCCATGGCTCTACTAACTTTAGCTCTGACAGAAAACATGCTGCAGTCAAGGGCTGAGATGCTCATCCAATATAAATTAACAGCTCAGCATTGCTAATGTCATTGCTGATTGTCTTCCTGCAGAGGATGTTTGGTCCAGTGGAAGGTGGGTGTAAATCCAAACACAGCTTAAAGAAAGAGCGAGCTAATGGATTAGCTGGTGGGTCCGTTGAAATCCTGCATTATCAGTTGCCACCACAGCCTTACGTGGTACCTTCCCTGTGGTGAAACCTTTAGAATACCAAAGGCTCAGAAGTGGAAACTTTCATGACAAGTGTCCC
Source organism: Campylorhamphus procurvoides (assembly GCA_013396655.1). NCBI lineage: Eukaryota > Metazoa > Chordata > Aves > Passeriformes > Dendrocolaptidae > Campylorhamphus > Campylorhamphus procurvoides. The sequence continues at coordinate 534,382 of WBMV01006668.1, read as the reverse complement.
GAAAGAGGCACAAGTCAGAAACTTGTCCCCTTCTCTAACTCATCCCTGGTGCTCCTGTCATTGAACTAGAGTCCTAAAAGAGGTTTTAGGAAGTGAGCAGTCCCTACCAGACCCCCCAGTACAGTATTGAACTGCACTGATTATACAAGTTATGGCACATCTACCCATTTGCAAGAAAACGAGGCACAGCCTAAATGTCAGGAGCTTCTTCCAAACTCACATTGCCTTCTATAGACAGGTATGGCTTCAACTAGATCATGTTCACCTCCCAAAGAAAGATATTTCTGTTAAGTCATGTTAACTGGCAAAGGATAAGCTTTGAAAGAACTTAGAGAAGGGAGGGAATTTTAGGAAATTCTGTCTCACCTTGCATTGAGGTGATGCAGCAACATGTGCATAACCAGTTATCATAGGTCAGCTGATGTGTGGTACCTGGGTAAACTGCTAAGGTTTGGTTGTGTAGCTGAGCCTTCACCTGGGCAGCTCTTCTGAGAACAGTCATGCAAGCACAGGTCATTGCCAAGTGGCTTCAGCCCAAATTATTTGTTTCAAATGTTCATAAGTTGATAAGGGAGAACATAAGTGAAGGCTTGGATCCAGCTGCTTTTTTGTAGGCTCTAACTAAGGTGGATGACAAATTCCACCCAGTGCTGAGCACTGAAGAATTGGAGACAGAATCCAAATGATGTTCAGCTTTTGAGCTGTTGGGTCATTTTTTTGCCAGCACATAAATGGGACCTGACACTGAAGGGAACAAGTGCTCCTCACCCTGTCAATGGACTTGGAATAAACTGATGGCAGCAGTTGCAAAGATGATGAAGTCAGGAAATGAGGCAAAAGCCTCTTTTCCAGTCTTAGGCTGCCAACCACTGGGCTAAGAGATGGGAGGAGGGGAGATACACCGAACAGATGCTGTTTGCTCCAAATCACTGAGATCTTTCCTTCCTACTACTGATGAGAATGAAATTCATGCAGTTTGAGCTTCGGGGGACAAAAGATGGTGCAGAAGATATGAAATTTGGTGGGGATCAAAACAGTCAGTGAAAAGGAATGAAAGTTTAAAAAGAAGAATGGGAGGGGAAATGTTATAAAACAAATGTCAGACAGTGGAAAGTGCAGATTTGACCAGGAGGGCTCCATGGATATAAATTAAAGGAAAAATCCTGCAGGATACCTGGTGATCTGGGACTGACTTTTCACCTGTCGATGTCAGTGCAAACCAGCTGACTGGCTTCAAGAGGAGTTGGATCGGGACTTTGCCAAGGTGCTCATTGCCCAAAAGGAGTGGAAGATGCTCAACACTTGTTGAGATCTGGCTCAAAGTGTGGGAAAAAACCTGGCATCTGCCTTAGGCTGCTGCTTTCATATTTTTATATCTTTCTGGCTTCTCCCTCTTCCTCAAACCAAACAAGAAGGGGCTTCCTTCTTCTGCCTTGGAGCTAAGCCAGCTCTTGGCATATTTTAGCTCAAAATGAACAATTCTGTGGAGGCTTTGCAGGAAAGAAATAACGTCAGGAGAATCCAGAAAATTTCCTTCCTTTATTTTCCTATTTTTTTTTTAGCTGGGGGAGATTTAAATGAGTTGGGGGGGGGGGAAGGGNNNGGGGGGGGGGAAAGGAAGGGCTTCAAGTTTTAATAGCCAATTTACGTGGGTTACTTTGGGAAAGATGTATCATGTGAAGGAATGTGGAGCAGTGTGTGTATAACTAGAGTTTGGATAAGCACTTAAACTTTTCTGGTACATTTTTGTGTGGCCTCCAAAATTCAGATGATGCAAAAGAGATTCACAAAACTTCTCCTAAACAGGCCTGCCACTTCATTCACCTCTAAGTTCACATGAAGCAAATGGGATTTAATATTTTTGACTTTCAATGTTTCTTTAATGTCTGTAAAGCTTTGTCCCATGAAATCTGGATTCTGCTTCTCCACAGATGTTGATTCACATTTTTTTACTTCTTTCCTGTCTGATCTTTCTACAAACCCTATATGTCACAGACATCCAAATATATTCATAACAAGAATTTTCCTCCAGTAAATTAAATGCTGCCTAAGCCTTTCACATTCCACTTCCTTACAGTGCTGTATGCTCTCCTTAATAACAAAATAGAGCTTGACATTTGTGCAGGGATGGTCATGTTGACATTTCTGATCTTGCTTATGAATAGACACTCTAAATTTTGGTCTGGACACAGACTCAATCCTAGCTGCAAATAAACAGACTTGCATCTGGAAGATGAATTTGACTTTGACACTTCTTTTTTTTCTCTTTCTGCTGCTGAGAACTGTCCTGAAAAGGCATGACCCTCACTGCACATCACAACTTTTTCCCCTCTCAGAAACTGGCTTTACGTAATTTGTCTTTCCCATGTTGTATCACAGGCATCTTGTGTGGGTGGTTTCACAAGGTGTGCTCCACGTCAAAGAAGAAGGAAAAGGGCAAACATGGATAGTAAAATGAAAAGGAGTTTGGAGATTTTAATCAGAAATGTTTCAGTTTTTGAATGACCCATTTGGTTAATGATGAATCACTTAACTAATCCATGGCTAAAGGAAGACATGATCAAATATCTGAGGGTGTGAATATGAAGGAGAGACAGGGTCCTCCTGTCCTCCTATAGGACCCTTTTAAGCTTTTTCGCCTCCTTGCTTTGTGACTCATGCTCCCAACAGAGTGAAGCTCTTCTAAGTACTATCAACTGTTGCAAGTAGAGTTTGAAAAATCTAATACAGTGATGAAAGCAAGGAAATTAAACATCGGAACAAAAATTAATAAATAATGCTTGATTGCAAAGAAATAAAGGGCAAAACTTCTTCACATGGGAGTATTAAAATGAGTCCAGGAGAAAGGTACAAAAAGAACATTTGGTAGGTTTCACATGCAGGTAAAATGCTACTATTGTAAGTCATAGATGTCTTTAAATTGAATGAGTGCTGGTGGCTGCAAAGAAGTGTTAGGATTATTGCTCTTGCTGTCTGAGTGCTCAGAGAGAGTGGTGTGATCAGTGTTTCAGAAGAAGGACCTGCCTGGATGCTGAATGTTATTTTCCTTATATTTAATGCAAAGATTTTTTCATTTGTGTTGTGACAACTCCTTTTGTCTGTTTTTCTGGCAGGCAAATTCACAGGTATTGTGCCACAACAAAGACCTCCACCAAATCCCTTATGAGCTCCATCTGAATGTAAACAAAATAGATCTGTCTGGAAACCTGATTCAAAGCATCCTTGAAATGCCATTATCATTTTACACTTCCCTCCAGTATCTAGATTTAAGCTCTAACCAGATAAGCTTCATCACGCCTGGAGTGTTTGCACACATGACGAGTTTGCTGGAAATAAATTTAGCCAATAATCACTTATATGAGCTTGCTCAGAATGGAACAGAGGGAATTGGACTCCTACCAAAGGTGGAAATAATGGACTTGTCCCATAACAGTCTGTACAATGGGATGGCTGAGTATTTCATCAAACAAGCTCCAACACTGCGGTATCTTTCTTTGGCAGACAACAGTATTGTAATGATATCACACAAGATGTTTCAGGGATCTCCCAGCCTTGTGGAGATAGATCTTCAGAGCAATATCATCATGGAAATACAAGAAGGTGCTTTTGAGACTCTAGTGAACCTTTCCAAACTCAATCTCTCCACAAATTCAATTACTTGCATCTCTGATTTCAACCTCAGGCAGCTGGAGATACTTGACCTTAGCAGGAATAGCATTGAGACCTTCCACACCACAAAGTCAGATGATGAATATAACTTAAGAGATCTGGACCTGAGTGAAAACAAATTGCTTCACTTCCCAGTCTTCCCTCAGGTAAATAAACTGGCAACCCTGAATTTATCAAATAATTTAATCCAGCTCACTGCTGAATCCCCTCAAAATAAAATGGATTACATGGAAAATGAATGGCAAGATGCTTCTTTTCATCTTCTTGATCAGAAGAGAAATAGAAACATAAGTTCTCTCTATTTATCCCAGCTTGTAAATTTAGACTTAAGTTATAATGAAATCAAATCCATTCCAGACAAATTCTTTGAATCAATGTCGTCCCTTCACACCCTTAATCTCAGTAAAAACTGTCTTCAGGCATTTGTAGTAACTTATGACAGTGCACTGATGTCCCTAACCATCCTTGACTTGAGTTACAATGCTTTGCAGAACCTTCTCCTTGATGCTGCTGCATTGCCAAATTTAAAGGACCTTTATATTCAAAACAACCATCTTCAGATCCTGCAATTTGACATCTTCTCAAGTCTTCCAAGTCTCAGACTGCTGAATCTACAGAGCAATAAAATCAGCCTTTGCAGCATGTACTCTGGATTAGTTAAGCAAAGACTTGCTGGAGAGGAAAGTGGTTGTGTATCATTTGTTGATTCTCCTACTCTTCAGTACTTGTATCTAGCTGACAACATGCTGAAAATCCTACCAGCATGCACTTTCTACAAGACTTCTCTGATTGTCTTGGATCTCTCCATGAACCCTGGATTGAAAATAGAAGTTAAAGCACTATCAGGACTGGAAAAGTCTTTGGAATATTTGTATTTACAAGGCAATAGCCTGCTGGATTTAAATATTGACTTGCCTTGTTTTAGTCAACTTAAACATTTAAACCTCTCTGAAAATCAACTGAACTGGCTGCCTAAGTGGGGTAGTGACTCTCCACTGGAAATTCTGGACCTACGGAATAATAGGTTCAGTACATTACAGAACAGCAATATTTTAGCATTAGAAAACTCACTTCAAAACTTATATCTCACTGGGAACCCACTCAACTGCTGTGGAAACATCTGGCTTTCATCAATGATTCAGAACAAAAATGTCCAGATTCCCAACGTGGAGCACTTAACATGCCAGTACGCTCAGAACTTGGGGTATCAGGATGAAGTGTACATTTGGAACATTAGACCAGAAGACTGTGAAAAAGAGGATATGAAGAAAATCAACTTCCTGATTATATTAACATTTGTATTGGTTTTATCTGTGGTCATCATTGGTGTGGGTTCATTTTTTTGCTTCCGCAGGCAAAACTTTAACCATCAGTTTAAAGCATAGGAACACAAAATGCCTTGAAAATGGAAGAAATCAGGTGCTACACTGACAGTGTGTAGAAATAAAGGGTAAAACTCTCATCTTTTATTTTTAACTCTGGATCTCACGATGATTTTGAAGTGCCCCTGAACTATACCACTGTAGTGGTCTGGGTTGCAGGGACTAAGAGAAGAATTTGCCATGTTTTGCATTTGCTTTATTCACATGCAGATCTGCATAAAAAATTCATATAGTGGTAGAAGAGGCCACTGTAAAGTGGTGCTGGTGTTTTGAGGGATGTGTCATTTAAACCAGACCAAAAGAAAAAGCCCTCTAAGGTCTTGAGACCTGAGACTTTCCACTAAGCTCAGAGCTCATTGATTACATCCCTTCTCAAAGGTACGTGCCTCCACTGGATGTTTTGATTCAGTCTGAGGTTTATTTTTATCTAACTGGTTAGCTCCTAACCCTTCTTAAACTGAAATCATACAAAGATATGCCAGAGTGGCTCAAAACACAATCTTCACTCCTTGAAGTTGGTTGCAAATTTCCCATGAGTTCCAAAACAACGAGAATTTAACTACCAAAAAAAATAATTAGAAATTACAGTTTGTGTCTATTGTGTTTATGGCTGCCATCTAGAAAATACACATCTGACCATGGGAACCAAAGACCTTGGTGGCAGGAACCTCTTTGGATATCTCCATTTATTTGTTAGGCTGTTGGTCCAATGACAGGGGCAAGACATGAGAAGTAGATGAGGTCAGTTAGTCCTGACACTTAGTACCTATGAGAGATGTAAAAGAAGCCTTAAGCAAGAAACAACTGCACTAAACGTTACCCAGACCTGCTCACTCAAAAGGTCACAGGTCCACAGTTCAACTGAAAGAGGAGAAATTTGCCCTTTATGTGCAATACGTATTTAACTGGGCTTAATGTGAAGAAGTTAATTGCCAGGGTGAACACTTTTTAAAAGAAAAATCTTGAAGAATGAATTTCAACCAACTAACATTGGACAAATGTTTATATTTCTAAGGAAAATGGTTAGGAATTCACTACATACAGTTGCGTTTCAATGCAGAAGAATAATATACATCTATTTTTAAAGGTCACAGGACTTTAGACTGCAAAAGGTATTTTATTTTAAAAATACTGTTGTAAAATGATGCACAGGGAACCTAGTCCTGGGACATTATTCAGATGTCTGCAGTCTCTCCCTGAAAAGATATTTTAGTCTAGAGGACAGGATTCAAGAAAAGTGATGTAGATCCTCATTCTGTGATGGATTTAATCTGGCTAGCCTGTTCCATTGCTGAAAGCTGGCACTGACATACCTTATATTCTGCATCCTGACAGAAAATTCAAAATTTTGAAGTCAAGAAAAGCTCACCAGCAGGGGGACCCTGACCTGCTACCATGGTTCAATGGCTTTGAAAGAAATTATAACAGGTTTTTTGTTAATGTCAGGAACTGTACATTAGGGCACAGAAGAGAAATAGAGATCAAACCAAAACCTGCCCAGGTAAATAACTCAGAGTCAAATTGCTGCTCCATTAGATACTTTTTTTCAGCTGGTGAATGTCAAAATTAGCACACTATAGAAAGGTGTGTAATTCTATTTTTAAAGCAGTTATGTAAGAAACTGGCTGGTGGTATTCACTGTGGAATTTTGTACAATAAAAAACTTCTTTGAGCTTTGTAAAAAGCACAGGGTTGTGAATATATTAAAGCACCAGCTTAGAATGCTCCATAGATTAAAAGTCTTCATATTTTTCTGTGGCGTTCAGACTTCACCTTTTACCTCCTTGTCCTGAAGCAGGGCCGGGTGTTCCCTATCTTAGTATGACCAGTGAGGAACAAGGAGATCTACTGAAGATGTAGGCAAAAATTTGGAACACATTTTCCAGAGAACGTTGTGGCAGCTCCATCCCTGGAAGTGTTCAAGGCCAGCTTGGACGGGGCTTTGAGCAATCTGGTCTGATGAAAGATGTCCCTGCCCATGTCAGGGGGGTTGGAACTGGATAGTCTTGAAGGTGCCTTCCAACCCAAACCATTCTGTGATTCCAGGATTCTACAAATTTGCACAAACCATCAGCAGCAATGGGGCCTGATCAAACCTCTGCAAAAGCCCATGCTAATCATTGTGTCAAGCCCTTATTCTTGTGGAAAATGTTTGCACAAGCAGCAACCCCAGGGATTAGCTGGAAGTCCGATACTGAAGTTGATGATCTTTTCCTTTGGTGTGAAGGCAAGTTGAGCTGTGTGCCCAGACGTGGGCTGATTTGCCACACACTGAGTTCATGGCTTTTGTGTCAAGCATGGCAAGCTCATATCTCCTTCTGAGAGCCAGTATTAGCTTGGCTAGCCTCGAGTTGGAACTAAATACCTGATGACAGAGCCAAATCCGTTTAATTAACAGTTTTAACACTGCTTTTGTTTGGCTCTCCCTAAAGGAAATGCTTGTTATTACTAAACATCTGGGACTAATTAGACCTCCATTGACTTCTCTGGGAGTAGAAACAGTTTTCTTAAGAATAAGACTCAGGGTTAAAATGCAGCATGGCTTGTTTGCATTTCTCTGTTGGCAGCATAATCAACAAGTGACATGACCCTGCTCCAGACAATTCTGTTATTTTGGATGAGATGAGGAGCATGAAGGAAAGAACACAATTAATTAAATAGCAGAGAGAAAAGATGGGAAAAAATGTGAACTCTAGATGGTATTACTTCTCAAAATAAGGGTATGTAGATGACAGCCCCAGCTCTTGCCTTTCCTGTCTGTTACTCTGCCTGCAAGAAGCCCAAACACCAAAGCACCTGATCCTGCATCAAACACAGCCTTTGCTCACACATTATACATCTTTCCACCAGTCAGCCCCATTTTCCTAATAGGTTGGTGCAATGGTTTAATGAAAATTAACTCTACCCCAACCAAGACTAGGATAGTAGGTACAATGCAGGCTGTTTTGACTGTAATTTTGCAACCAAAATTTTACACCCTCATACACTGCTTTCTCATAAAATCATTGCAATAGACTATGTTGATGCAAAGAGAGCTCATGCTGCTAAGCCAAGGAATACCCTTCTGGGATTCTGCAATGTGTAATAAAGCATTTGGGATTTATGCAGCCAATGATATTTTTTACTTTTTTTTAAATTGCTGCACGCAACAAGTGCCTTCCCTCTGCAGGTGTTTGCATAGGACAGGACAATACCACCATAGAACCGTGGAATCAGATAATGGTAAGGGATCTTAAAGATCCTCTAGTTGCTGCTGCCCTGCCATGGACAGGGACACCTTCTACTACACCAGATCAAAGCCTCATCCAGCCTAACCGTGAACTCTTCCATGGCTGGAGCATCCACAACTCCTCCAGGAAAACTGTTCCAGTGTTTCAACACCTTCCTAGTAAAGAATTACTTTGCAATATCTAATCTAAACATTCCCTCTTTTACTTCAAAACTGTTCTCCCTAGACCTGTTGCTATCTGCCTGTATAAGAAGTCACTCCCCCTCCTTCTTATAAACCCACTTCAGGTACTGGTAAGCTGCAATGAGGTCTCCCCAAAACCTTCTCTTCTCCATGCTGAGCAGCAATAGATCTCCCTCAAATATTTCCTATCACAGTTCACTGTGGTTTTTTTCCCAAAAACAATCCTTTGTAGTGGGATCAGGTAGATATAAGTACTGGAAGCACTAGAAACACTAAAAACAGAGAGAAACCCTGAAAGTTCAGCAAGTCAGGACTCATGCTGACAAGCCATGGAAAATCAAGTCTCAGTTTCCAGAGGCATTGGGGGTTTTTCTACTAAGTCAAGACAATACCTTAATAGAGCACCGGAGCCTCTGTCTACAGACCTCTCTGCAGGGACCCTGCTGTGCCCTGAACTAGCCACAGTATTTGGGTTAGTATGCCACACAGTAAGGGCCTCCTAACATTTTGGGAGCCCAAAGCATCTGATTTCATGTTTCTATCTATTCCCCATGCCATTCAGAACCCTCTTATTCTCCTGAGGAGAAACAAACTGAAACCACAACCTGAATCCCCTGTATTTCCATGAGAAAGAAAACCAAGTCCTACTTTGACTGGCAAAGTGTCCTCTGGTCATATTATTTTCCAGAAACAATTGCCTATTCTCTTTGTGCTCACATGTGCAAAGGATCACATGCACACAGGCTAGTCTAAGAAATGCATGACTTCAGGATTAATTTTGTTTGACTTAAATTAGAACAGCCTGTGCTAAATGATCATCTGTAATAACAAACAGTCTGCGGTGCTGGTGCCTGTGGATTCATATTTCATGCTTGTCCATGTGAAACATTTTGATCAAGATTTTCAAAAGTGATCAGTGATTGATTTCAGATGCCTAAATTTGCAGCCTGCGTCTCACCAACCCTGAGACAACTCTCATTGTCCCAGAAAAAGGGTCCATTTCCTCTCAGCACTAAGGCTCCATGGTATGTCTCATACCAGGCCCAGAAAAAAAGCTGAATTTGTTCAGTTTCTTGTAGAGGAAAAGTGAGAAGAGAGCCTAGGAGACAGACAATAAAGGAGCAGAAATGAAGGATGATAAAAGAGGTAAAAGATGGAAGGGAAATGGAGTAGAGAAGAGGATTTTAGTACAATTCATATCTTCTTGATGAGTAACAGAGAAGTGTAACTGGAAACTGAAGAACATTCAAGAGAGAAGAATGGGAAATGCGTAGTTAGGAAATGTGCTAGCTGCTTGCAAGTAGATGATGCATGTAAACAGAGGAGGACATCAGCTTATGGGGTGACAAACAAGTTTAAAGTAAACAGGGAAATGGTGTGAAACTGAAACAGGAGGGAAAAGAGACTGGATAAGCACAGAAGAATTTTCTGACGAGAGTCTATCAGGCTGTGCAACACTCTTTCAGAAGCAAAGACATTTGGAGTCTGATGCAACATGATACCAAACAAAATTTTGGCAAATACAAGGGAAAAGTCCTGCAATACTGAGAAAGTCACTTTTCTCCCAAGCTATTGTTCATGGCAGTTCTGCTGCATCGCAGAGCCAAGCTAGTTCCACAGATTTCCTTCTCCTGTTCATTTCTAGCAGTCATTGCACCAAAGACACGTGTTTGGGAGACATGTCATTGAAGCCTTTCAGTACTTACAGGGGACTTATAAAAAAAATTGAGCAGCTTTTTAAATGGGCAAATAGTGACGGGACAAGGGGGGATAGTTTTAAGCTAAAAGAGAGTACATTTAGATGTTAGAAACAAATTCTTTACTGTGAGGGTGGGAAGCCACTGGCACAAGTTGCTGAGAAGCTGTGGTTGCCCCATCTGTGGAAGCCAGGTTGGATGGGTATTTGAACAACCTGATCTAGTGGGTGGCATCCCTGCACGTGGTTGGGGGACTGGAACTAGGTGATCTGTAAGATTTCCAAGGCAAAACATTCTGTGGTTCTGTGATTTTCCAGTTCATAAGCAGTATACTTTATGAAGAAACATGCTGGAAGATGACTACACGCAAGTTTCCTCTCTACTGTTCCTGACTTTCCCAGAAAATGGAGGGGAGAAGAGAGTCCAGGATCAGAGAGACAAGACCAGAGAAGAAGGTGACTCTGTGTTTTTTGGGTAAGAAACACAACAAAAAGAAGGTTTGGAACAATCAACTGGTCAGAAGGTGCGGCACAAAAAGAACTGAAGAGGAATGAGAATAGCTGAACAAGAAGGACAAGCTCATGTAACACTCCAGTCTAGGAACAAGATGAGTGGAAATTAGCTTTGCAGAAGGTGATCTGAGGGTCTGAATGGATAACAAGTTGCCTATGAATCAACATCACGCCATAGTGACAAAGAAATACAGCTACATACTGAGCTGAATTTGCAAGAGCTTAGTTAGAAGATCAAGAAATGCTGTTACTCCTCTCTGTTTGGCACATCTAACACCACATCTGATTATTATGTCAGGCTGTTGGGTCTCACAGTTCAATGGAGAGACTGACAAGATGGACTGAGTCCAGCAGAGGCCACCAAGATGGTCAGGGGGCTGGAGCATATGATATCTGAGAAAGAGATGGAGGAAACCAGGCTTGTGAAGAGAAAGTCTTGGGGGAAAATACTAGAAGAGCAGTCATAAGGAAGACTGCATCAGCTCCTCCTAGAAGGAGGGAGTATTCAGTTAGAGAACAAAATGCAGCTGCTGAAAGCTGCAGCTGCAGATGTTCACATTAAACATATGGAAAAAATTCTTTGTAATGAGAGAGGCCAAACTCTGGAAAATCCTTGGGGACTTTCAAAACTCATCAGGGCAAGGCCTGGAGCAAGCAAGTCTGACACTGAAGTTGGCGCTGCTTTGATCAGGGAGCTGGAGTGGAGCTCTCCAGAGGCTCCTCACAATTTAAATTATTCTCCAAATCTTTGTAAAACAAAAGAGAGTCATACGCCTAGGTGAGGAATAGAGCAGCAGAGAAACTGGGCCTGTAAACAGTATCTGCTCCCTGCACTGAAGCTGTGGAAGGGTTTTTTCTGTAGAAGCGTCCAGAGAGATGGCAAAAGTGGATGATGATGTCACATGTGGGCAGAGTTGGTCAGATTATGGAAGTCTGAGTTCACATAAACTTTCCTCCTTTTCCTTCTTTTTTTTTCTTTTCTTTTTTATAGCTCAAAATTAAAATTAAGCTTTTCAAAATTTTCTATGAAAATTCTGAAAAACTTGAATTTGGGAAATGTGTCCTTTGTAAGGACAGAGATTCAATTTGAATTCAGATATTCCTACTGCACCAAGAACATTCTCATACAATAAAATAATAGTTTAAAAGTAATCATTGCAACATTCAGTCTGTTTTTACTATCTTTGTTCTAGAGAAGATGAGGAAATGTTTCAATCAGCTAAAAATAAATAACGTCCCTCCCAGTTATCACTAAAACAAAACAGCAAAATAAACCAAAACAAAGTAAAACCAAAATATGGGGCTGTTGAAACTATATAAACTTTTCAATATTTTTCACTTCAATTAGTTCTGAGGCATAGGAAGAAAAATAAAATAAAAAATAAAAATTAAAATCAAATAAAATAATGGCAGTAAGATTTTGAAATTCCAGGAGACACCTATCAGGTAAGATTTTCGTTGAAAAATGTTTTTTATTGTAAAGCATCCTTCCATCATGAGTACTTATATTGTAATTTGTGATTTTTTTAATATTTACAAGCTTTATGACTCCACTGCCTGTCACTTTAAAATGTTGCTATGAGAAATTCTGGAAAGAGATGTAGATTAAAGAGTTTTAAACTTTCAGCTTCATTACTTGTTGTTTACTCTTGGAAAAAGCTCTTTGTAGCAGATCTTAGCATTGTTTTTTACCTTATATATGTTATTCCAGACCATGTGTTTCCCCTAATCAGTCCCTTGTGTTTCACCACAGACATCAGGCAAGTTATTGCATTGCTGAACGGGACCCATCATCACTAAATTGAGCTCCTTTCCTGTTTGGAGATAACAATGCCCAGTGAAATGAAGATCCAGGAAAGGATCTGTGTGCTTTAATTGCCACCCTAGATGTTTAAGTCCAAAATATAAATCTTTACACTCCTTGTTCAGTTGGCTATTCTTCCATCTGGTGCCTAACTTCTGCAGAAGACTATGTTTAATGTTGAAATGATCTATGAATTTCACAGTCTGCTCTCTGGCATATTCAGAAATGCCACAAACAGTACAAACCTGTTTATACTTATGTAAGCTCCAACAGGACTCTAATGCTGAGCATCCCTGTACCATATCTCCTAATTGGGTAAACATTGCCAAAGTGTCACTCCAGGAAAAAGCTCTGTAGAAAGTGTACCTGGAAACCTAACTGGCATGGTAACTCCATGCCTAATGGCCAAACCATTTCACAGGACAGAGAGGAAAATTAGCTATTCTTCTCTATCAGCTGGAGGCCAGGCTGCATACCCCAGGGCATCTCAAAGGTAGCTGAACACCAGTTTGTGGGTATCCAGTCAAACTCACAGTTGGATAAGAAGTCAGAATTAGTTTGAAACACAGATGCACCAAGTGCTGTTCTTTAACTGGTTGCTATGTTAGATCTGATCTCTAAAGTCTAATGTCAGCTTACCCTCTTAAAACAGTAATTAAAACCAGAAGTCAAGGCCATTGTTTAATAAGGAAAATTTTGCACAACTCTCTGCCTGTGCACATCCAGTGTCACGTCACCTTCTTTTCCCATGGTGTAATTGTTTTTCCAGCCTCCTGCTTCCTTAGACTGCTCATGAAGAGGCTTCCAAGTAGATGCAATAGAACTGCAATGATGCCACATTTGTATGTTTCTCTTCAGTTTGCATCATCTAGTTCCTGCTACTGTTCAATAGACCTCTGGATTCATCCACACAAAGTATTCTCAGATGTTTCCAACAGAGTACCTGAGTGATGCAGTTAAACAAATCACTTATTGCTGTCTGTGGAGCAATGCTTTCAGCAACTCATTGACCTCATGGAGTTTTTTTCTTACCGCTTCTTATTTCACAACCTGCCTGTTGGGATTTTGGTCTTGTGCAAGAGTTTTTATGAGAATAAAGTCTTATCTCAAAGAAAGATCTTTCTTTATTTGGATGAAATAAAATGAACGGATCTTCCTATTTTTCCTCCCCTGAGAATAATAATAAATAAAAGGCTTATTCAATTAATAAAGGCCTAAAAGACATACCTAAGACATAGCTAAGTTTTCCATACAAAAATCCAAACCTCTTTTGCTTTTATGCTACACTGTTGCAGATATCCCACAACATGCTATCTGCATTGGGAAGATATGGCAGTTATTTTTCTAGTTAAATCAGTGCTGGTTTTGAAGATGCCTCAGCTGTACATGAATGAGATCAAGTTACAATCTGTTCACCAGCTGAGTCCTCACACATCTCTACACTTCTTCTTGCTTGTGAAGTAGTTTAAACTACCTTCAAGTTTTGACAAATGGGTCAGACCAAGACTATTTCCAGTACCATTAGCATAACGTCTTGACTGGAAATAATTTATTACTACACAACTCTGTGGCAGCTGCTCTTATACACCTTGTTCTGTCTTGCTTTGCAGAACTCCCAGGTGGGCTCCCAAGACCCCTGGTCTCAACAATGAGTTTACAAAATCTGGCTAAGTTTTCCAGCCAAACACTGTGTGAGAGTTCAGAGGGGATCCAGCAGCAACTGCAAAATGTGTGAAAAATGGGACCTTGGCAGAAAGGTTATGAGAGCTGGTTCACAGTAGAAGAGGGAGAATTAAAGCATACAAACAGAAAAGGAAATTCTGAATCATCAGAGAAGAAAAGAAACACATAGAAAATGTAAGTCAAATGTTAGGTAGATTTTTACAGTCTCACTGGTGGCATAGATATGAATGTCCATTGAAATTAATCCTGAACCCATGGAGCACAGCAGTGTCTGCTCCCTGGAAGACATTTTATGCATGGGAAGAGAGTGAATGCTTTTCCATCAGTTTGGACTTATCGATGTTGAAATGCAAATTATTCTGGACTTCTGAGATGACTCTAAGTGTACCAGATGGTCTTCAGATCAGCCTGAGTGCCTGAATCCTTCATGTTCCATAAATGAAAACTGTTCCAGAACAATTAAACCAGCATATCCAGGTTCCTGCTTGAAAGCAACCCTTTGGCAAGATAGTTTCATTCACACCAGTGAAGGTACTGCCCCATTGGTCTACAAAGTGTTTGCTCTACCAACAACATCTGTGGGGACTGGTGATGACAATAGTTGATGCTCAGCAGGTTCAGCATATCCAGCAACTTTGGACTGTGCTCAGAAGACAACCTGGGTGAAAGTCAGTCACACCATCAAAAGTGAGGCTTTATACAAAATATTCATTCTTTTAATGCATTTCTTGCTTTTTCTTCTCTGGCTGTTCTGTTTACTCCATCCTGACCGCTGATCTCTTCCTCTGTTCTTCACTCAATTCCTCTCATCGGGACCTTGCTGTGTGCCTCAAAGAGGACATAAACTCAATAAAGTTTGATCCCAAGATGAGTTTTTGAACTGTATCATATTTGAGTGTACTGAAGATTAGGTCAAAAGATTTTATGCACCTATATTTCATCAAGAGGTGAGGCATCTCTTCTTCATTTATTATTTCTAGAACATTTAAATTTTTAGAAATAATATTACTGACTAGAAAAAGTCTGATCTAATAGAAACAGTCATTTCAGTGCATCAAAATATTACAGTATATCAGTCAAGTCTGTGCTGCAAAGGATGCAGCCGAGCACAAATTGTGGGCTGATACTTGTCAGAGATGCAGGTATTCTCAAAAACAGGATGCAGAACAAAGGAAAATGGTGTACAGTCTTGACTTTTCATAGTATAGGCATAAAACCCCCACTGTAGTTCTGTTGAAAAGGTGGAAGGTCAAATCTTTGTAGGAAAAAAAATTTATATATATATTCTTATGAATCTGTTGATTTCTACAGTGCAGGGGTCTGGATCATCAAGAATAGCTGAAAATATTTTTTTCATCCAACATGTCATGAGTGTGTTATCTGTAGCACAGATGCAGAAGACTTCAAAGTAGAAATTGATAACATAAACTTGGAAAGATTTTTAATCAGAACCTAAATAAAATTCATTTATAAATCAATGCACTCTTTGAACCTAGGCAGAAAAAGAAGAACACATATTTTTTGCATTCTTCAAGTGAGAACTTGTTTACATCACAGTCACACTGAGAGTCCTGCAGGGGTCAGGAGTGCCCCGTGTCAGGTGTGTATCAGACTATGCCTGAAGGGCTTCCAGTCAAACACAACTGAAAATGTATGAGACAAGCACAACCTAGCTCTTTCCACAGATGGGAGGACCTGAATAAGTACATCCAAAACAGAGACTCTACACAAGATGACTCCACTTGGAGCTTCCTTATGCAGTAAATACCTGCTTGCATACAGTTCTCGCCCTGCAGTGTGCATTAGTAACTTACCCTATTTGCAAAAAAAGGCATTTTGTTTTGTCCAAGGACATATTCGTGCGCAAGGCAGGGACTCTGCACTAACCTCAAAACCTCTTTACTGAATTTTCTTGCAACTGCCATTCCCCATCTCTCCAGATCCTCCTGAGGTAGAAGCCAAACTTGAGGCTTCCAATTTAGCAGCCAGACCAACAATCTGCTACTCGGCCAAAGCTCAGTTGAGTGAGACTTCCTTGTATTGCTGTTCTATCCAGATTGCTGCCCTCCTCTCCCCCTTGGGCTGGGAAAACCCATGTGTGGCTCTCAAAAAGGATCTGGACCCTACAATGTTGTGACAGACCTTTCTGTTATTTAGCAACACAGATCTAACATCGAAGAGCAGCTCCTCATTGCAAGGGAGGCAAGGAGAGCCCAAGGATCTCAGCAGCAGACTTGCTGCCTCTCCAGGGTGCTTTTAGATACAGTGGTAGGGAATAAATCATGCTCTCCCCAGACCCGGGCTACTTTGTGCTACTGTTTTCCTTTCATGCAGTAACAAGTATCATAAATCATGTCTTTATAACTCAACATTATATCAGGCTATGAGTACATTCTTCCATTAAGGAAACAGTCCCTTGAGGAGAGTTGCTCTAGGCAAGTCCTGTGCCAGGGAAAGTGCTAAGTGCTTCTGGGGAAAGGCATTGCACAACTCTTGACAGCAGCTCCATCTTTGACCTCCCCAAGGGTACATCTGCATGGATGGGTGCAGACAGCCGTATATTTCCTCCAGCGTGGCACTGAGCTGATTGGCCTCATTCCAGCTCTGGTTGGGATCTGCATGGCTTCATGTGCCTGAGCTCACAGCTTCAACCATGGAGCTTTCATGGGCACAGCCCCAGATTGGTCTGCTCATGCCCTACCATGTCTCTCTACACTGACAATCCCAAAGTGAAGTCAAAGGCTGAAGATCCAGGAGGTAATATAGCTGTCTTACAGTTCTCCACTTTATTAAATTAGGAAGACCAAAAATAAAACTGCACCTAAACAACCCCTTGGTCTACTTGGTCTGGCAGCAATGACTTGGCAGTCAGAGAGATTTCTCTGATGTGTAGTGCTGCATTTACCCCATGTAAGTAAGCCAGCCAAGAAAGGGCAATACAATGTGCTAGCATGTCTCACAACATCTGATTTGGGGGGTGTTCCAGTGATTGTTGCTAACATCATAAACCCAGGAGAGCTGGACCGATCGGCAGCTGGGTTGTGAGTGGTGAGTCCCTATTACAGATCATGCATTATTAGTCAACATAAGCAGCCCCATTTCCTTTTAGGGTCCTGAAGAAAGCTGTAGCACTTGCAGCATAGCAGTGCCCCAAAGAACTGGTTTAGTGCCTGTGAAGTAGCAAGTAAGGAGGGAGATAGTTTTGCAGCCTAAAGTCTGCATTGGGTGCAGTCCATTTCTTCCCAGTGAGGAAGAGACCTCACCAGATTTTCACTGTCTCCTGCAATATTATGGTTACACTCAGCAAAGCAAAGAGGTGTGTGGGACAGGCTTAAGTGTTCCCTGGGAGTAGACCACAGCCCTTTACTCCCTGTGTCCTGGAGAGGGGCGATAGGCTGGAAGGGGTGCAGAGAGGCCATACAGCAGGCCAGGGGAGGTTTTTTTGACTGATTCAGCAATGTTACTCATACAGAATCTTTGGCTGCCTGCTCCTTACTGGGATGATTAACAGATAAGCAGTTTCCTCATTATCAGCTGCAGGAGTGATAGTCAATTTAACAAGCCAAATACTACATTTTTCTCACAGTGGGAGGATTATCCCTATTAGGTGGCTTGGAAAATGTCCAAATGGGCATGAGAAAACAGCTAGGGTGGAGGCAGAGGTCATGCAAGGTAACAGATCCCCTTTTCCTAGGGTACTTTTAGGTATTCATCCTCTATTTCCAAAGTGCCAGGTAGTGCAGAGACAACCTCAGCAGACTGGGGTGCATGTGGACACAAGGTGCAAGACAGTTTTTTCACTCCTTTTCTGTTGTCACCACTTTTTTTTTCACCCAAACATTGACAGTGATTGCAAGGCAAAGCAAACAGCCTTCCTTCTGACATAGCTTCCCTCTGGCTGTGTCCTTGGTCCCTGTTCAGGTGGCTCTCACTGCACAGCTAGTAATATCTCTGTTGTTAATTTTTCACATGAATTCTGGCTTGAATCACAGTTCACTTGAGTGGTATTGCTGGGAGGGCAGAGGTCTGAAGGAGAGAAAGTAGCTGTCATCATTAAGTAAGAAAAAGCAAAATTAACTAACAGCAAATTAATCACCATCATTCATTGATTTACAGTATTTAAATTAATTGGTGGTATTTGAATATCAAAGCCCCTTTCTCCTAAGGCTGTCCAAGACACCACACTCCTATGCAATTAGTGGCCTCTTGTAAAGTATTGAAAATGAGCCTTGGAGGAGTTAATTGAGTGTAGCAGTGTAGGTGGAAAATGAATGTAGAAGCTATGACTCACAGTCACTTGCTCTTATCCCTGTATTGTTTGTACATTTTTCAGAGCTTCAGTTTCTGAAAACTGGCAGCTTTAGCCAGCCCAGTAGAAATAAATTAATCTAGAATTAACATTAGGGAAATAAATACTGTAGAGACTAACTAATATACAAAACTAACAGTTACCCTACATGCTGAGTATGAAAGGTTCTGCTTGTTGGTGTGGCTGCTCTTCATGATAAGGTTAATTTATAGCATTACTGAAAAAGGGTCACTTGGGATTTTGGTTGTGTATTCAAACAGAAGATGGCAAGAGTCCAGCCAGGGCACCGCTGCCAAGTTCGACCGGAAATCTGAGAACCCATTGAGGAAGCTAAAAGAGCACAAAGGGAACTACAAATTAAAGCCAGACAATAGGACACTATTCATGCAGAAGGAGGAAGAGCAGTGTTTGCACATACACAGTACTTAGGATCTCCTAAGACATTCATGCTGATATGTCATGAAAATATATCATAGAATGGTTTGGGTTGGAAGGGACCTTAAAGACCATCCAGTTTAAACACTTTCCACTAGACCATGTTTCTCAAAGCCCCATCCAACCTGGCCTTGCACACTTCCAGCAATGGGGCAGCCACAGCTTCTCTGGGCAACCCATGCCAGTGCCTCACCACTCTGATAGTGAAGAATTTCTTCCTACTATCTAATCTAAACTTGCCCTCTGTCAGACTGAAGCCATTACCCCTTGTCTTATCACTCCATACCCTTGTCCAAAGTCCCTCTCTATCTCTCTTGAAGCTCCTTTAGGTACTAGAAGCTGCTCTAAGGTCTCCTCAAAGTCTTCCCTCCTAACAGCTCTCTCAGCCTGTCTCCATAGCTAAGATGCTCCAGCCCTCTGAGAATCTTCATGCCCTCCTCTGGACTTGCTCCAGCTGGTTCACATCCTTATGTCTGGGGCCCAGAGATGGACGCAGCACTTCAGGTGAGGTCTCATGAGAGCAGAGTAGAGACAGAACCTCCTCCCTCCCTCAACCTGCTGGCCACACTACTTTTGATGTAGTCCAAGACATGGTTGGCTTTCTGGGCTGCCAGCACACATTGCTGGGTCATGTCAAGCTTCTTGGTCACAATGCAGCCAAGTCATTCTCCTCCGGACTGCTCTCAATCTATTCTCAACCCAGCCTGTATTTGTGCTTAGGATTGCCCTGACCCAGGTGCAGAACCTAGCACTTAGTCTTGTTGGACTTCATGAGGCTCACATAAGTCCAACTCTCCAGTCTGTCCAGGTCCATTTGGATGATATCCCTTCTCTCCAGCATGTTGACAAGTTGTTATGGGAACAGAGAAAACAGACAGAGACTTTAACCCAGTCCATCTGAGACAGAAAAATCCAGTTTCACAGTATTTCAAAAGCTTATCATCCTGAACTGTAACTGCAGAAGGCAGTTTTCAGTGGGACAACCATGGTTACTGTATAGGAGGTTTTTGAACATGACATTGTATACAACTGAATTGCATATGGTCTTTGTTGAGCATCTGCATATGGGTAAAATATCATCAGTTCGTGAGAGGTTACTATGGAAATGAGGAGAAAGAGCAGCCCCAGTCATCAGCTCTACTGACTTAACCCAAAATACCAACATGATCCCAGAACCACCTATGTGGCTTCACATATGTGTCATTCAACAAAATCAAGGGAAAGGTCACTGTGCATTATCCTATTCAGCTGGGACAAGAGGAAGTAGAATGGAGCTTTGATCACACACCCTTGAGGACTTGAGAAACCTCCATGTACAGACATATGGCTTTAACAAGGCTAAGAAGACCTTTTTTTTTCCTAAAAAACCACATCAGGCTGACCTAAAATCATGGCTGCACCTGGGTTGTATGTCCTATTGAATTTCAACGTAAAAATTTTCATGAATAGCTATAGGGAAGCAGAATGAAGTTGCTGGTATCACTAATGACTGATTATGACATGTGACAGTTTCCCTGATGCCACTGCTGGAGGTGCTGTCATGGGGCTGCCTGACCTAGGGATCCAGATCCCATGCCAAAGCAGGGCACAGGAAAGCAGATACATCATCTCTATTCCCATGTCTCATCTCTAAGCATAAACCCAGACTACTGTGCACACCAGGAGAAGACTCCTGAAGGAGAACTCTTTGAAGGACAAACAGGTTTCTCTGTCCCAAACAATATCTCAAAAAATTAAAGCAAAACTTGGAGCTGTACTTACATTCCAGAGGCACCTGACCCATGAACCTCTTAACTATGGTTATCCAATGGTGAAGAGGTTGGAATGCTGCCTGGGTCCTCCATCCAGCTCAGCACAGTGAATAGCACTTAACACTGTGTACGCATCCAAAACTTTGGAGTGGGGCTCCCTTGACTAGAAGTGACTTGAAGGTATTTGAATCATTGTTCTCTATTCCAGGGAAATTCTTCTTCCCTGGGATTGATATGGAGCTGTACTTAATCTTCCATTTCATGAGTGACACATAATCCTTGCCTCGGTTTCTGCTGATTTTTGATCTAAATACGTCAAATTATAGAGCTCAACCCATTTTATTTAATGTTTTATTTAACTACCCCAACAGAAAAAGGTTTTTAAATTTCCTTTCAAGCTGATATAACTTACCTGTTTAGTTTCCAGTTTGGTAACTGAACCCGCAATAGGATTAATTTTCACCAACCGTAGCTCCACTAGCTCTATTCTAAAAAGAGGCAGTCACTCTTCAGAGTAGCACAAGCAGCCTTACCCACACCAAGAAATTATTTTTCCTTATAATCATGTTTGTTCTGTTTTGACTCCTAGCGGATATATCTTTGATATTTTCCTGAAGGAATTCAGATTTATAGTATTCTAGTTTTGGTGTTCCACTCTCAATATGTGCCATTTTACACTGAAATATCTCACTTTATTCTGAAGCATTACTTGAGATTTGAAGAAAATCTGGGACTCATATAAACTTAAATACAACTGATTGAGCACATGAGAAACACTAAGGGTCAGTCATAAGAGGATTCAGTATAAATCATACTAGGCTATTGCAGAATGTGTTCGGTCTCAGAGTTTCCAGAATATGCAAACAGTGTTCTGACACCAAAAGTGATCACAAATATATGGCTGGGCTTCAACAGAAAATGGGAAAGTATTAGAAAACAGTTATTGGGAAAATTATTTTGGTTATCAAAATTATACTTCCCATTACAGCAAAGAGTTGCCTTTCTCATGGTGTGTTGAACTGGGAAAAAGATCAAAAAGGAAAAAAGAGTACAATAAGAGCAAAAGTAATAATGCACTCACACTGGTAATTAGGAACATCACCAAGCATAATAAAACAGACTATCATCAAAGGAATCTTATATTAGAAAAATATGCACATCACAAAGGATTAATGATATATAGAAATTGCATAATAATGTAATGCTTAACTATTGGTCATCTGAAATCCTGTTTTAGGCACTGAAGTAATTTCCTTTTTTACGTAATGGTTGTCCTCTTATGCCTTTCCACAATATTTACTTTCTTATGCACTTTGCATAGTTAGTGACATATCCAATACTCAGAAAGGCTTTTCAAACATAGCGAATTCAGCTTACTCAAGTAGTTCCTTTAAGTGCCCATTAAAGTTGTGATATGAAAATAGCAGCACTTATAGTCCTGAGAGTAGAGAAAATACCTGGTGTCCACTACAAATGACAGAAAAACTCTTCCCACTGTCATCAGAGTGGAGTGCTGGACTTTTAAGGTGCATTTTATCCATCAGGCCCTGATGTAAAAGTAATAATAGCAGGTGGGAGAGAAGACTAATGATATTCTCTGGCCATTTAGCTCTTCCCATTTGGTTTCAGCCTTGCAAGAATTTTATGTGACTTTTGAACCAAATTAAGCATTAAGGATCTCTGATCTGAGATTGATACTGACAGGTATTTTTCTTATATATAGCTAATCTCTTTCACCTAAGCTGTATGGGCTCACATTTTTCAGAAACGTGTTCTAAGTCTATATTTTGGTAGAGACTACTTTTTTTTTAAATAAAACAAAACAAAAAACCAAACCTGGCACCAGTTAGATCTGTAATCTGACCACTTTCAGTGTCTTATTAAAATCTTTTTTCAGATCTGGGCTCTGAGTCCTAGCTTGATGATCATCAGATGAATCCCATCCCACTCCACCATACTTATAGATGGGCAGCTAATTTGAGGTGTTGGTCTATAACCAACAGAGAGACAGAGGCACCTCCAGAGGAATCACATCATCAGTAAATGATTTTACGTATTTTCAGGCAGCAAGGGTGTTATTCAAAGATTCATTTCTCTCTCCATGTCCAATAGTAGAAAAGCAGCTTCAATCAGGTACATAACTTTTCAGAAGCTGAAATAAAATGTCGTATTCAACCAATCTGTCAGTGTGGGATTGAGACATCTGTGCATGTCTTTTCTACTAAAGTCAACACAGCACCTGGTCTTTCCCTTTTATTAGCAGTAGCTCAAACAGACTCTTCCAGAGGAAGGTCCAGGAGTGCTTCATCCACCCTAGGAGACTGAGTGGAGACACAGGTGACTTCCAGACCCTGGGAGGAGCTGTTGACTCCCTCAGAGGTGGGGAGGCCCTGCAGAGAGACCTCCACAAATCAGAGGACTGGGCAATCACCAACCACATGAAGTTCAACAAGGGGAAGTGCCAGATTCTGC
Organism: Campylorhamphus procurvoides; assembly: GCA_013396655.1. Classification (NCBI taxonomy): domain Eukaryota; kingdom Metazoa; phylum Chordata; class Aves; order Passeriformes; family Dendrocolaptidae; genus Campylorhamphus; species Campylorhamphus procurvoides. The sequence goes on along the minus strand of WBMV01006668.1, from coordinate 511,256 downwards.
ACCTGGGATGGGACAACTCTGGATGTTTGCACAGACTGGGGAATGAGATGTTGGAAAGCAGTGCTGGGAAAGGGACTTGAGGGTCCAGTTTGATGGCAAGTCGAATATGAGTCAGCAGTGCCCTGGCAGGCAGGAGGGCCAACCACGTCCTGGGAGACATCAGGCAAAGCACCACGAGCCAGTTGAGGGAGGGGATTGTCCCGCTCTGCTCTGCACTGGGGCAGCCTCACCTCGGATATTGTGTGCAGTTTTGGACACCACAATATAGGAAAGACCTTAAGTTCTTAGCGAGCATCCAAAGGAGGGCAGCAAAGATGGTGAAGGGCCTTGAAGGGAAGACGTATGAGGAGCAGCTGGGATCACTTGGTCAGTTCAGCTTGGAGGAGGCTGAGGGAAGACCTCACTGCAGTTACAACTTCCTTGTGAGGGGTAGAGGAGGGGCAGGCACTGATCTCTTCTCTGTGGTGACCAGTGACAGGACTTGAGGAAACCGCACAAAGCTGAGTCAGGGGAGGTTTAGATCAGATATCAGGAAAATGTTTTCCACCCAGAGGGTGGTTGGGAACTGGAGCAGGCTCCTCAGGGAAGTGGTCACAGCACCAAACCTGCCAGAGTTCAAGAAGCATTTGGATGATACTCTCAGGCATATGGTGTGACTCTTGGGGTTGGTCCTTTGCAAGGTTAAGGCTCTACTTGATGATCCTTGTGGGTCCCTTCTAACTTGGCATATTCTGTGATTCTATGTGATTCCCAACCTGAATCTCTATAATATTGTATGAAATAAAGATCAATTGCTGGATCATAGCCCTCTAGAATCAATCTATAACAGTGCTTCTTTCTCTCCAGTGTGCAAAAAAGTGAGCTCAGACATAAACATTATCATCACACATGTCTCTAATCTGGCAAATCCCACCACTGTGGTTCAAATAGAAAGAACATCTTGTGCAAATCAGTCTCAAATATTTGCATCTTGATAGTGCAGTTGGGTATCTGCTACTTTCTAGCAAAGGGGATAGACATCTGAAGCCATTGCAATGCATACAATGTTTATTAAAAGTAAAGCATCTCTGCTATCTGCTATTGAGTGATAATGTGAGAGGCTGAAGAGCAACCTCACAGCTTATATTTCAGTACACTTTCTGGTTGTCTAGACACCAGATGTTTAAGCAAAAAGATGATTAGCACTGAGTAGGCAGAATGTTTAAAGATGATAATGTAGAACTGAAAATTGCACATTGTCCAGAATCTTATGCAACTATAAATCAGAGTAGGCTTCTTCAAACTGCACCAGGAGATGAATTTGAAGTATGCTCTCCATTAAAATGAAAATCTGTAGCAGTGTGAATAGTTATGGACTGGCTTTGACAAGGAGTAGTTAATAAACTAGTGGAATGAAAGCAAATATATTTGAATTTCAAGGTAGCATGAACTTGAAAAGCAACTGAAGATCACCTTCTGCTATATTGTTACAATGAATTGGAAAGGATAAAAGAGAACAACAAATAATGGAGCAATTCATGGAATTAATCTTTGAAGATAGCAAAGATTTCTTTCTCTATGTGTGAAAACCCCTGTGTGTGTTAAAACCTGACTACATGTTCATCAAAATGCCAAATCGGGGCTTAATATGATAAACTTCTTCTGCCTCGGTCCTTCTCAGTGTTATGCTAAATGAGCCTCTCCAACAGGAGCAGGGATTAAATAGTTGTCTCATCAGAAAATGGATGACCACTTGCCTAGTTTCAGGTGCATGGTACCTCTTGGATTACAAATCCCAGCCATGTCTAGGAACAGCACTCTACACTGCAACACAGTCCCAAAGAAATATAACTCATATTCCACCTCATTTCTAAATTTGACGACATATTAACTTTACACTACAAGTTGGCAACTTGACATATATTTTTCTAATAAGCTCAAAACCATACGCCAGTAGTAAAATTCTGGCATCTCTAAGGGCAAAAGTTTTGATTTGAATGTCACAGAAGGTTTCCCCAGTGTCAGAACTCTGGACACTTCTTCCTCACTCTGGACATTTTTGACCCAGTTTTAAAGGTTGTGGAATGAATTCTACCTAGGACTGGCTAGCTCAAGCCCTCAGACAGTGACCTCCACCAGTCCTCATGTGCCTCAGCAGCAGCAATGTTGTTGGCCAATGGCAAAATGAGGTCACAAGATGAAATTTTCATAGAGACTGGATTTACAGACAATAGCTTACTTTCCTTTAGAGATATGAAAGGCATAAAGAGGATCAAAACTTCCTTCCTACAAACATTTACATATGCCCTATGCTTCATTTGCCAGACTGGGCTGGTTGACATCAGACATTTGTGTACATAAATATATGTATGAATATTACCAGCAAGGGAGTTGAAAAACAAAAGAAAGCCTTTAGGTAAACAGTCATATATAGTCAAGTGGGTGGTTAAGAACTTACAGGTTGTCAGCTTATCTCTGGTATTTGAGCTGTGCGTGTTCTTAATGTGCAAGAGCACAAGTCTACTTTGACACAACCACTGGAGGAGAGGTTTGAGTACGAGCATTTCACTGTATAGTCCATGCAGACTGAGAGCAGGAACAGGCACAGTGATGGCAGCTCAACAGCAAGCAACATTTGGGTAAATGTCCACAGAGATGTGCTGCCAAACCTCTGAACCATCCTTTTTCAAGCCCACTTTTCAAAGGTCATTGTTACAAGTGATAGGTGGGCTTGTGTAGGGGATGAGGAGTGTATTTCCAGTTTAGCTGCACAAATCTTGCTGTAGGTTCGGGGAAAGGTCCTGTAAACCCTTGAAAAATAAATCTTTATTTTTAATCTCAACACTGTCTCTTTCAAGAAGGAGCAACACCCACTAGATTTGTACAGCTGAAGTGACTACTGAAATAATTACTGAAAACACAGTGATTCTTGATTAGTAGGAAAAACTAAAAGAGACTTTAAAGATTTATTTTTCTTTAGAATCCACTTTTTGTTGAGTCTCTGCTGACCCAAATTTGAGAAATGGTGTGCAAACTAACATATCTTAGTGTTGAACATACTACAAAAATGTGTCATCTGTCTGAGTCTTCTCCATCTATACAGGTAAAACCAGTCATCTTCAGAAATGAGAGTAAGATGTGAAGTTTATAGGACAAGATATCATGCAGAGGACAGAGGATTGTGTTATTCAGCATTTTGTTGATATGAGAAGTGTACATGCTGAAATAGAGGCTTTCTGTGACTTCCTATAACTGGCCTAGAAGGACATAAAAATAATATACAAGTCTCACAGCACTCCAGATCTGACAGAGTACTGAATAAACCTGAGCCATGTGAATTACAACAGCTCATTCATTAGAAAAACAGGAATGCACTGGAAGAAAGGAAACGAAAACCAGCTCTTGGCACCACCAGGGAGCGCACATTATTCTGGCTCAATCTCATAACATATCTGTAAAATAATGAGCCTTACAAAGGACAGGAGGTTTTAAAAGACATGCTACTCCAAAACTCTCATAATAGATCCTGGGAATTACTAACCTTGATCTGAACAGCACAAGAGGATGTGATGGTCTAACTGAACTATTCAGTGCTGGGATCCCCAGCATAGGAAGGACATGGAACTGCTGGAGTGAGGAGGGCATGAAGATGCTCAGGGGGCTGAAGCACCTCTCCTACAAAGACTGGCTAAGTAAGTTGGAGTTGCTCTGTCTAGAGAAAAGAAGACTCCAGGAAGACCTTGGAGCCCCTTCCATTACCTGAAGGGACTGTAAGAGAGCAGGAGAAGGACTATGGACAAGGCCATGGAGTGATAGGACAAGGGGCAATGACTTCAGAGGACAGTTTAGATTAGATATTTTTTCCTGTGAGAGTGATAAGGCACAGGAACAGGTTGCCCAGAGAAGCTGTGGCTGCCCCATTGCTGGAAATATTCAAGGCCAGGACAGGGTTTTGAGCAACCTGGTTAGTGGTTGGCATCCCTACTCATGTCAAGGGAGTGATCTTTAAGGTCCCTTCCAACCCAAAACATTCTGTGATTCTGTGACTATGTACTGCAAGAATTGAAGCAGTTAAACTAATACTATCAATAATTTTAAGCACCAGGCAAAATTATACCATTCATCTCTGAAATCATCCCAAATTTTGGCAGAATTTGCCAAATAGCTTCAGTGTGAAAGTTTATGGTAGATGGAGATGGTAACCTAATCTAAACCTACTCTCTTTCAGCTTAAGACCATCCCTCCTTGTTCTATCACTCTTTTCCCTTGTGAAAAGTCCCTCTTCGGCCTTATTGTTTCTTTTAGATACTGGAAGGTGCTATAAGGTCTCCCTGAATCTGTTCTCCAGGATGAATGGCCCCAACTCTTTCCTCCTGTCTTCACAGGGGAAGAATTCACGCCCTGTGATCATCTTAGTGGCCTCCTCTGGACTTGCTCCAGCAGGTTAATGTCTTTCTTGTGTTGGGGGCCCCAGAGTTGCACACAGCACTCCAGGTGGGGTCTCATAAGAGCAGAGTAGAGGGAATCACCTCCCTCAACCTGCTGACCATGCTGATTTAGATGCAGCCCAGGACACTGTTTACTTCTGGGCAACAAGCACATTGTTGTGGACTCCATTCCACAACACTCCACCAAGGAGATTCTTGAAGAAACCAAAATTTGCTCTCCTGAAGTCCAGGGAAGGGAGCTTCCTTCTCACCCTCCTCATTGTCGCAGGGATCTCAAACTCACTCAATCACATCTTACACATTGGTCTTCTCTACTGCTGTCTGATACCCGTGCCAGGCTCTGACACTCCCTGAAGCCTGAGACTTGGATGGCTGCATCTTTTTGTGTGCACTTCATCTGTGTCATTGCATTCTTTCTGGTGAGTGCTGAGGACATGTCCACCTGACAAGCGGTTACCATGCCTGGGCTTCTCCTGAGGAGACAACAACCACCAACAGAGCTCTGGAGTTCATAGGGTGACTGCTCTCTCCTTGCATGCCCTTCCTCATAAGTTGTCACACAAACTGCTGCACCATGTCCCGCTGACACACTAAGCCCTGTTTACCCAGTCTGTTTGCCACGCTCCTGGTCACTCACGCTCCCTGGAGTCAGTCTTGTTCGCAAGAGCTGCTGGTTCCTAGCAGGTCTCTTGGCTCTTCCTCTGCTTTCCCTGACTCCAAGAATCCTCTGCTTGGCTCACTCTAGGGCTCAACTCCCAGAAATTACTGTAGGCACCACTGATGTCACTGCTGTGGCTGCTTGTCTTGCCATCAAACTGGTGACTGATGATTTATTGATGTCATAGGTGACAGAGTAAAGGACAGGGCAGAAGCTGGCCACTGGCTTTTACAGTTGCTAGTGATGTTTAGCTGGAAGTGTTGCCACTTGGGTATGAATGGAAATCCCAGCTTTGGTAGGTGTTTCTGGTTTAACTGGTTATTATGTTGCTATTATGTTTGAGCAGGATTCAGAGATATGCAGTTTTGGTGATGTCATAAGAACTGAATAGATGACTGGGCAGATCAGGCATCCTATTAGTCACAGCTCCCTGTGATGCCCTAGCTGGCATGGTAACTGTTTGAACAGGAATGGAAATCCTGGCTTTGGCAGGTGATCTTGGTGCCACTGGTGTCTCTGTTGCTATTGTGAAGAAGCAGAAAACAGTGATCTGCAGCTTTGCTGACGTCATAGGATGCTCAGTAGATGACAGGGTAGAAGCAGGCAACTTTCTTGTGCAGCTGACTGTGAATATCCTAGCTGGTATAGCAACTGCTGGAGTAGGAATGGAAACCCTTGCTTTGGCAGGTGTTCTTGGTGTCACTATTGCCTCTGTTGCCATCACATTCAGGAAATGCAACCACACAAAATGTGCCAGGCTGAAAGCTGTCGCTGGTGTTCACCTTCCCCTTGAAGCCTTTGCAACATGAACACTGAGGATACGTGCTTTCCTCCCCACTTAAGTGTGCCATCACATTATTTACTTGCGGAAGTTTCCAAAACGTCTAGAGACTGCTCCCACACGAATGTCATCACCTAAAGCTGTCGCTAGCTTTTGTCTTCCCCCGTCTCCATTCAACACAGCCACTAGATGGGGCAAGGCACCATCTTAACAAACTACATGTACTGAGGCGTTCTCTAGCGGGCCACAAGGGCAGCTCCAAAATTGAAATCATCAGGCATTGCTCCCACAGAAAATATCCAGATAGAAAGCAGTTCTGACCCTCACTTTTCCATTGCAGTCTATAAACTGCACCACCAACACCAGGTCTATGTGCTTTCCTCCGCACCTGAGTGTACTATCACATTATTTACTCTCAGCAGATTCCAGCTCAAAAATTGAAAACATCCAAGGACTGCTCCAGCACAGGAGATGCCAGGGCAGAAAGCTGTTGCTCACATTCTCCTTCCTTGTACCACCTATAAAGTGAACCACCAATACTAGGGCAATGCTCTTTCCTTCCCCCTTAAATGTACTACCATATTCTTTCACTGTAGTCAGAGCACAGTTCAAAAGGTGAAAGTGTCAGGCATTGTTCCTGCACCAAAGGTGCCAAGACACAAACTTGTTGCTGCTCTTCACTTCCTCGTTGCAGCCTATAAACTGCATCACCAACTGGGGCTATGCATTTTCCTTCCAAACTAAAATTACTGTCGCATTCTTCCTACAGAGCCCAGCTGACAACTGAAAATGCCCAGCAATTGCTCCCACCCAAAAGATGCCAGGACTGAAGGTTCTTGCCAGCATTCACAATTCCCTTGCAACTACTCAGCTGCACACTAGGGCTGCGTACTTTCCTCTTCCCCCAAATGTACGATCACATTACTTATTTGGGCCAGATTCCAGTTCCAGAATTGAAAGTGTCCAGTGCCTTCTCCCACACAAAAAGTGCCAGGCCAGAAAGCTGCTGCTTGCTCTTTGTTTCCTCATGTAGGCTACAAGCTACACCAGAAACAGTGGGGCTATGAATTTTTCTTCTCAATTAAAGATGAAATCCTCTTTTTTATTAGCCAGCAACCAAACCTGAAAACTGAAAAAAATTCTCTGATTGTTCCCACACAAAAGGTGCTGGTACAGAAAGCTGCTGCTGGCCTTCACTTTCCTATTGCAGCCTGTAAATGGCACTACCAGCACTGGACTATGCATGTTGGTAAACTGCACTACCAACACAGACTAAGATCCCAGGTGAACTCACCCTGCACCTGCAGTTGGGTGAAACAGGGTAAAGATGTGACTGTACACTTCAGGCAGGAAGGCAAGCACATAACCCCACTATTGGTGCTGCAGTTTTTAGGCTGCACAGGAAGGTAAAGGCCAGCAACACATTTGTGATCTGTCACAGCCACTGAATATTTTCAGGTTTTGAGCCTATTTGGTGTGAGATAGAGTGTGTGATGGTGTGTTTAGTTGGCTAGGCAAATGTATAGCCACAGAGCTGGTGATGCTGTTGAAAGACAACAGGGAAAACATAAAGTCAAGCAATAGCTTTCTGTCCTGTTGCCTTTTGCGTGAAAACAGTTGCTGCACCTCTCCAATTTCAGAGCTGTGTTTGGTATCAGAGTTTGTCATGGTATGTTCACTTTGGCTAGACATATGGATAGTCCCATTGCTGGTGGAGTTATTGAAAGGTTACCAGGGAAAGTGAACACCACCAACAGCTTTTTGTCCTGTTTTCTTTTGCATCAGAATAGATGTTGGACATTTTCAATTTTGGAACTAGGATCTTCCTATAGTGACAGAATATTATGGTAACTTTAATGGCAAGGGAAGCACATAGCCCCAGTATTGGCAATGCTGTCGAAAGCCTGCAGCAGGAAGCTGAAGGTCTGCAAAAGTTTTCTGCCCTGTCACCTTTTGTGTGGGAGAACTCACTGGGTGTTTTCATTTTTGGAGGTCTATTTCTGGTAGAGTGAGGGTGTGTGATGATACACTTAGCTGGCTAGGCCAGTTTATACACACTTCTGGATGCAGTTTTGAAAGGCTACATGGGAAAGGATAAGGCCAGCAACAGCTCTTTGTCCTATCACATTTTGTGTTGGAGCACTCACCAGACATTTTCAGTTTTGGAGCTAGCTGTTAAAGAGCGCAATTGTACACTTATTTGGCTAGGCAAGGTTTTAGCATGTAGTGGTGATGGTGTTACTGAAAACCTACAGGAGGAAAGGCAAAATCCAGTAAGATCTCTCAGGCATCTGGGACCATTCCCCGGACATTTTCAGTTTTGGATCTGCACTTGAGATGAGTTAGAGTGCCATGGTACATTCAGGTACTTCACCTTCCCTTTGTAGCCTTTCAACAGGCTAAGGTGATCATGATAATTGATAATTAGGTGTTAAAGACAGAGCTCTGGTTTGGATAGGACTGGGAAATAGGTTGCCAGTGTAAGTTCAAAGCCAGCAACACCTTTCAGTGCAGGTCACTTCTCTGTGGGAGGTGCATCTGGTGGGTTTATGTTTTGTTACTGTGCACTGGGGCCAGTCAGAGCTAGCCAGTGGTGCATGATCAGAGTCTCAGTGTTAGTGGAGTTTTGATATGGTCTGCTAAGGTGAAGTGACTGGCAGCAATAGCTTTTGACCCTTGCCTGTGGTGTGTGATAAACCCAGCTCTCTGCTCTCCATTTTTATGCTGGGCTCTGTCAATGGTTATGGTTTAGTATTAGAAAAAACTCAGTCTCGGTTTGGTTGGGCTATGAAGGGGCTGCCTGTGGAGGTGTGAGCCAGCAACAACTCTGAGCAGTAGGCACTTCTGTGTTGGGACACTAACTACTGGTTGCCTGTTTCCTTATTAGGCTCTACTGATGATTAAGTGACAGAGCACTATTTTGATGGCAGAGTAAAATGGCCTGCCAAGGGAAGTTAAGGATCAGCAAGTTTTTAGCCCTTGTCACTTCTGTGTGAGAGCCTTTCCTGGAGGTTGTTGTGTTTTGTATCTGGACTCTAGCTTGAGTGATGACTGTGGGGAGGAAAATTACTAGGTCTCAGAACAAGCACAGGCCACTGCTGCTGGTGAGGCTGTCAAGAAGTTGTAGAAGGCAGCTGAGGCATTAACACAGATTCATTCTTTTCCAGGTCTCTATGACAGCATTTCCTGGAAGTTCTTGTTTTTAAGGTCTGACTACTGGGAGGCAGTAGATGATAAAACTCGCTAGATGTCAGAAGAAGCGGAGATCCCTCTGTTTGATGGACCCTTAAATGGGCTGTCAAGGGAGGAGAAGACCTGGCAAATTCTTCCAGTCTTAGTCACTTCTTTCTGGGAGAGCCAGCTGCCTGCTGGTTCTTATCTTGCTGTGCACTGGTGATGAATAGAGCAACCACAGAGCTCAGGTTTTAGTGGGCATCTGAAGTGGCTGCCAAGAGATGGTGAGGGTCAGCAATAGCTCTCAGTGCTGATCCCTTCTTCTGTGTGATCCTTAGCTGGCAGCTGGCCTTTTTCTTGCTTGTTGTAGTCATGGTATGTGGTCATGTGTTTGAGGCAATGGAGCTGCCAAGGGAATTTGAAGGCTAGCAGCAGCTTTTGGCCCCTTACAGTTCTGTGTGCATTTAGTCTCCCTTTGCTTGTCCGTGCATCTTGCACCACACCCATGGCCACCACTCCCAATTCCTGATAGTCCCAGGATGTCTGGGGACATCCTTTAAACAGCTGTTCATGACTGCTCATTAATTATTAGGTAATCATCCCCAGATTATAATACTATTGCTGCACACCTGGTAAGCGTGGTTCAGCCTGGTTGCCCAAGAGAGCCAGGTGAAGAATTTCTGGCTGCAGCATCTCCAAACCAGCTCTGCTTTGGATTGTCGTTGGAGGGCCTCATTCCCTTTTGCACAGGAGAGTCCTGAGCTATGTGACTGGACTTGTTCTTGTATTCCCTGAAGAACTGCCATTTTTATTACCTCCTATGGAGCCTGAACAAGGGTCAGAAGGCTGCAACACAGCAGTGTAATCCAGGAATATAATGAATACACATCTGGCATTGACAGGAGCGTGCAGAAATACATTCCTTGTACTGCAGCACTGGTTGTAGACTGGAAGGTGACATAGCTCAGTTCTTGAGATATTCAAATTTGTTAAAATTTTTGCTGAAAAGCATCTGCTTTTAGCATTGATCAAACTGTATTCACTGCTTCAAGAGAGAGATAATTTGTTCCTGTCAGATTCAGGCACAAAGAAAATTAGAGCAACTACTGATGTAAGTGAAGGATTTGGATCTTGTTAATACAACTAAAAGTACTTATGCTAAAAATGCATTCAATAAAATGTAAACTTGGGCCACACCTAGATTTATCCTCTTATTCTGTTTCTGCAAATGTCTGAGGTGTTTCTCAGCTAGGAAAAAAATAAAGCCACTGCCTTCTAATTTGCTGCCTCCAGGGACACGGTTTTCTATGTAGGGCTTCCTATGTTCAGTCATGCATTTACATGTGAGGAACTCTAGGAACACAAATTATATTTCAAAGCATTTATTTGCTAATATATTGACCTTTTCTTGAATTTTGACCTTTTTTTTTAGGAACTCAGCAACTAGGACTGCTAATAAATTTCTAGGATTTTCACCAGTGAATAGAGAGACACAGGGACACTGGTGCTTCTGCTCATTTTCTTTTCCTCTTGGGAAAAGACCTGATTAATGAGTTTACACAGTAGTTTCCAAATAATGTAACATGCTTTTAAGCTCTGTTCATGTCTTCAACATGCTTTCTTACGGAAATGTCTTCCCTAATGAGATAGTAGACAGGCCGCTGCTTGTGCTGGAGTCCTTAAATATGTCTCATAAAGGACACAGTGCAGAAGATTCTTAGGGAGGGCAGAATTTGTCAGCCCAACAGAGTTGAAGTCACTGCAGCTCCTTGCCAGTAGGCACATGCAGGCACAGCCCACATATACACATATCTGCATGGCTACCACAGATCTGCACTGACACACAGAGCACTTTGATGATCCCACATGGCATCAGTGGCTGTCAGGGCTTTGTAGAAACTAAAGTAGTTCTCCTAGAAAATGCAAGTTCCTTAAGGGAATGACCTGCAGTGTGATCTTAGTGGTTGGAAAAAGTGAGATGAGCACACAAAGCGGTTTGATCTGCAGCGTCTTTGATCCTTGGCCACTGGAAGAATGACTGGGTCTTCAGACAAAATGGGGAAGAATACAAAAGCCTTATTTGTGATGACTGAAGAGTCACTCTTAAAGGCCTCTCTTGCATCATGTTTCTTACAGATTAGCTCACTGAGTGCTGCCTGGAGCAAAATTACAGTGGGTAGCACATCGGGTGCATGTGGCAGTTGTTTTCTATCACCAGGAAGGAAACATAAGCCTTTGTTAGATGAAATAACACCCCTGAAAACCATTTTGTACTAAATGGAAATCTTGGAGTTGCAAGGCCTGTCTTGGAGCTCCTACTCATGCATTGTTCAAAGGACTGAGAAAATGAGGTCTTAAACATACAAAGAGGGATCATATCACTCTATACAAAATCTCTTCTGTCCTTGTTTCTTTGGACCATGAAGCTGAGAAACAGTTGCCCATCGGCACTTGTTCCAACTCAATTCTAACTGATGCTGTAGAGTGAGCAGTAGGACTTTTTTCAGGCTTATGGACCAACTACAGCTTCAACCTGAGCTGATCTTGTGAAATATCTGTTGGCAAAGATAATAGAATCATTAAGGTTTGAAAAGACCTCCGAGATCATTGAGTCCAACCTTCGACTGATCACCACCTTGTCAACTAGACCATGTCACTGAGTGCCACATAAGTAATTTCTTGAACACCTCCAAGGATGGTGACTCCACCACCTCCCCGGGCAGTTCATTCCAATATTTAACCACCCTTTCCATGAAGAAATTCCTCCTGATGAATCCTGAATCTCCCCTGGCACAACTTGAGGCCATTTCCTTTTCTCCTGTCACTTGTTGCTTGGAGAAGAGGTTGACTCCCACCTCGCTACAGCCTCCTTTCAGGGTAATTGTAGAGAGTGAGAAGGTCTTCCCTGGGCCTCTGTTTCTCCAGTCTAAACAACCCAAGCTCCCTCAGCTATGCCTCAAAAACCTTATCCTCTAGATCCTTCACCATCTTCACCAACCTTCTCAGGACACTCACCAGCACCTCGATGTCTTTCTAGAAGTGAGGGGCCCAAAACTGGATCATCTCAGAGAAGGAAAAGCAGCAATATTTTTGGGATATCAGTCTCACTTTCCTGTGATTGCAGACTAATGCTTTGACTGTAGAAGTTTGGATGTTTTCAAAAGGGTAAAATGGGAGATTTCTAAATGGGCTAGTGTGGAGACTCGTGTATTGCTCTCATTAAAAAAAAAGTACATGAAACCCAAATGAACTCTTTTAACCAATTGTTTTAAACAAGTCATGGGAGGATAATCAGAATATGAATCTGGAGTGAACTGATTCTGATTCATTTTCTTTGTAAGAGAATTCAAATTTTGAGATGATAGCATTTTAAAAAGGAAGGACTCAAATGTGTTTCTTTATATGAACCCAGTTACTGTCTGATTGTTTTAAAGCCTGATGAGTCAGTCAGCCTGTGTCCACCTAAAGTAGCAGAACAATGTGAAAAAAGGAACAAGAAAAATAGTAAAGACAGGAAATTATTTCTAGTGAAGCAAAAATTATTTTTACCCTTTTAACGGCTCACTGGCACATTTTTGTCCTTTGTGATCAGGTGAAATAAATGTTCATGGTTCCGTATGGTGAAGGGTTTTAACAGTCAAATCTTAGACCTAAATTAATATGCCATTTTTTTCAAGATTTTGAGCTACTTCAATATGTCAGCAACATAATTAGTATATAAAAATTGCCTTGTCTATAGAGTGCTGATCATTTTGTTTTATGATAAATGAAATTCTTATATCAAGAGTTTAATTTAAATACAGTTATATTTAATACCAATTAGATTAACTAAAACTCTAAGTAACAATACTGATTGTTTGCACTGTTCCTGCACTCCTTGTGACCTCCTCTTCTATACTTCTTCTTACGTGGCCCTGTGGATTCTCTGGCAAACTTCCTATTTCTTTTGTTTCTGAAAAAAAGACTGATGATTCGTTTTGATTATCTTTCCTAATCTTTTTCAAACTTCTTTTTTGCCTTGTCCTGCCTTGCTGTGTTTACATCCTCCTATTTTCATCATTTAGACACAGCAGGTGTTTTTCAAGCATGTCTGTATACATTACACTTTATAGATAAAGAAAAGTGGTTGGTATTTCAAGTGTTTCGTGACATACGAGGTCATAATTCTTCATAGGCAGTGCTAAAATATGTTCAATAAAGATGATGTTGACAGCATACTAGTTAATTTGCTATCAGTCTATTCATAACACAGACCTTTCAGGGACTGAAGGGCATGCTCTTCTCAATATAAAAGTGTTACAATGTTTAATATTACCTGATCTTTATTATTACAGAAAATGAGCCATGCCAGAAAAATACCCCATCCATTCAACATGAAATGAGACAGCATACTCTACCAGCCACACTATAAGCTGTCTGTTTCCAGCAAACATTCTGAGAAATACTTTCACTTGCAAACCTAAAAGCTTGCAGATAAGGATATGCCTTGGAAGAGCTGAAGTCTGTATGGGCATATACAATGCTATTCGGAGATTTTAAAACAAAATGTTTTCTCACAGTCCATTTGATAAACATGTTTTGGGAAAGCATATCTCAGGTTATCAGTTCCTGAGAAAATCACAGGTCAGTAATTAGGCCAGGACTATTGCTGAGTGTGTTTGCTGTAGTGAAATGGAATCTGGGGCTCTGCTCCCACATCTACCTGCTTTAGATAATGGAATCAGGGAATAGAACAGGTATTGTAGTGTGCGGGGTGTGGTGGATTGTTTGCACGTCATCTCAGGTGAAGTCAGGTCTTAGAAAGTACTCACAGTCCTTGCTATGCAGTGTTATGCAAATATTAAGTGGAGCCATAGAACAGAAACAAGTAATTATGTATTACTCACTCTTCTGGAAAATCCCAGGCTTCACTGCTAAAAGCTGCTCAAATTTCTATTGAACTTCCTTCTGACAAAAAGGAAAACAGGCATGACTTAGATCTGTATTGACCAAGAATTTGAATGCTTCAACTCCACATTCAGACTATGCAGAATTCTGCACTGCAAATAGATATTATTTGGTGGTTTTATTTTCCAATATGTGACGATGATAACTGTCTAGGTTCTGCACATACTGCTATACTGGGAATTTTGGGAGAGCATAGGGATATTTGAGATGATCTACATGACCTAATTGGGGTATTGATTGTGGGTTTGTCACAACTTCATAGAAAGCTCTATTGTTAGAGCAGTGTACAGGATAAACACTGAAATGCTCACAGAAAGTGAGTGGGATAAGTTCTGGCTGAAAAACTTCATGTTGTCTTGCTATGTATGTGTACCCAAAGGAAAGAGAAGAGGGTAGGCACATCTAATGTGATAAAATGGGTTTGCAAATTCAACTTTATTTGAAAGAAAAATTAACTTTTGGAATAACATGTTTCAATGCAACTGCAACAATCATCACTTTGACTTGTCTAGAGAAAGAATGGAGTGGGGGAAAAGTATGTGCATATGAAATTTCTTAATAACAGAAAACTAATGCAGTAGCTTTCTGAAGTCTGGACTGAATCTTGATTTTCTGCCATCCAAAAGGCATGTGTCAGGATTCTACTTTGAAAACCAAGCATACATCTGTATTTCCATTGCTTTGGTCTTGCAGCTGACACTGTTCTTCATTTTATCAAATTTCTATCCAAACTATGATATCCAATTACATTTCTGTGCCAATACAAAGCAGGAACACCTTAAGGTCCATACATTTGTTTATGACTTCCATTATCAAGGTACCTTCTGTATGTCTTTTTGTAACCCCTGCTTAGTGTGAGGTTCATTATATCTCTCTGTTAAATGCTGGCTTTCACGCACCTATGTGATTAATCCTCTCCAGCTCCTAGCTTTTAAATCATGCAACTGAAAGCCACTTCTTTTTCCCTCCTACCAAAGGTAACTGGAATAATTTACTGCCTGCACTGGGATCTTAAGAACTATCCCTGATATGATAGTGATGTGTTTTTTTCACAAAATTGCTACAATACCAAGAGCCGTCTGGAATCAGTAATTTCACTCAAGTAATGAATTCAATAGCTTTTTTTTTTCCCAGTGAAATATGTACTTTTCAGTTGATCTGAACATAACATCTTCTAAGATTTCAGTTTTTCAAATGCTTTATTTTTTGTTTTCTGCTTTATTTTTTCTTTTCTGCATCTGGTTATCAGCAAGAAAGCCCTCTTATGTCCATGCTAAAGGCACACTGCACTTAAGCAGAGAGTGAGTTTATGGAGGAATCTACCCCAGGACCCTGGAATTGCTTACTCTTTCCTTCACCCTCCTTAATTGTTTTTGCCTGCTTCTTAGTACCTGTTTAAAGTAAGAGATGGGATCCGAGGCACTGCAAGTCTGCAAGTACAAACGAGTCTGTGATACGTTCTTAACTGTCTTCTGTCATCGGTACAACTAATGCAACAAGCAGATTCCTTCACAACGTGACTGCCCTGCTTGCAAACCAACCTCCTGCCTCTCAGCATTGACACTGTAAACCCAGGCCATTCCAGGAAGCTTTGTGCAATACTTCGCACTGGTAACTCAGTGGGAATAGACTGTGGCTCCAGCAGCAGTTTTATTTGTGCCCTAATTTGGTCATCAGAAAGCTTTCGGGAAAGAGGGGTAGGTAAGCTGGTTGGGTGTGAGTAGTTTAGTGCATCATGTATGCTGATGGAAAAAAATCCCATATGGCTGAATAATTAGCTACAGTGTTGCAGGAATGTATTATATCATGGAAAGTGAAATTGATAGAATCTGGCTTTCAACAGGCACACATTTATTCGTACACCACATTACTATAGCAGTCCTCATTACCTTCTCATACTTTTTACCACTGAAAAAACTTTAGGCGCACTCTGCATTGCCCAATACCTTTGTCAGTGACCCTAGAGATCTCTCATGCTCCTAATTACTCTAACAGTATATTCAGCTTCCTTTTCCCATTCATTGCTTGTTTGGCTGAGGAAGAGAAATTGGAAGCGAAATTGCCTGTTACTTCCCCAAGGTTGCAGTTGCACACTGCTGATTGGCTACCTTATTTTGTTTCACGTTGGCTTTTTTTCCCATTTCCCATGTAAGAGTGTGAGTGCAATCCCCAATTACTATAGATTATTTACTTTCCTTAGTAACATTACCAAGAGTTTAGCAAACACATGAAGAAAATTGATTCTTCCCCTCTATTCAGCAGTTGTGAGACCACAGACAATGTTCTGCATCCAGATTTGGCTCCCCAGTACAAGAAAGACATTGGCAGACTGGAGGGAGTCCAGTGGAAAGTCACTGGCATGTTTAGGGACTGGAAAAACCTACAGGAAAAGGTAAATGCTCATTTAATTCAGTCTGGAGAAACAAAGGTTATGTGGGGACATAATTTTAGTCTTCTACAATGAAAAGTGGGATTATAGAGAAGAAAGAGATAGATTCTTCCCAGGGATACAGAGTGAAAGGGCAAGAAGAAATGAACACAAGTTATATATAAGATGGGAAATTCTGATGTAAAGGAAAGCATCTTCACAGCATGGATGGTTAAGCATGGCAGCAGATGTCCAGAGATGATGTGGACTCTCCATCCCTGAAGATATTCAAAACATGACTGCTTTGAAGCTAGCCCTGCTTAAAAGGAGAGATTGGACCACATAGTGTCAGAAGGTCCCTTTCTATCTAAATTACTTTGTGATTCAATATCTTCATTATTCTGAAACTTCTTCTCAGTCATATTTACTAAAAATTCACCAAGAGATTTACAAGTTGTTTCATGGAGGGGAGCAGGGATGAGTGGGTGAAAGCAGATTAACAGACAGATGAGTAAACAAATGAAATAATGTTATCAGATACCTTTCCTTAGGATATGCTTGTCCTGACCACTGACAGAAATGACAGGCCACTAGTCAGCATCATTCCTTGCTTAACGTTAGTGTTTGCAATAAAAAATTCAGATTACAATTAGGAGTTTCCTTTAGTGCCATTCTGAGTGCAGATATAGGTGTATTGTTATTCATGCCAAGGACACCATGCAGATATACAATAGTACTATGTTATTTCTGCTTTGTGACATCTACCTACAGGAGATTTCTGGAGAATAAGGAAATACTCAAGTAGTGGTAAACACTAAGGAGCTGAAACATTAAGGAACCTTCAATCAATGACACAACAATCAAAGAGGTAAGCTTCAATGAAACAATCATATAGGCAGGAACCGGTTTGGCTTGCAGTACCTCACAAAGTTATGTGAAACATGAGTGCTTTCCAAAGCTATTGTTTGAGAGTCCAAGGAGTGTGAGAACAGACAGCAGGGAGGAAAATGAGCACATGCAAATTTTATGTAGATGTCTTTTGTGAGAGTGTCACTGAAGCTATGGAGGAGGAGCTCTGTTTCAGGCCAATTTAAAAGGCAGAGACAAGCTGTCAACTTGAGATCAGTCTCTCTTCTTTCTTCACACATGGACATGTGGTCAAGGATTCTGCTGAGTATTCTGTCCTTGAACTGGATTGCCAAAGTGTCTTCTGAAATGTAAGTGATCATACATTCTGTGTTTTGATGATAACCTATTTTATTTCCCACCAGTTTATTTCTTCTGGGGCTATATAATAAAGAGGATGTTTGAAAACTAGTTCCGTAAATGTGTCCAAAATGGAAGCAGATGACACCGAAGGATGGTTTGGAATGGTGGCCTCCATCATTCTGTGAAAACCAACTTGAATGAAAAAAACCTGAAACTGGAGTAGATCAAGTCTGACATGCATGGGTGAAGTGGGAAGGAGAATCAAGACTAGTCTATTGAGTAATACTAATGATCAGGATTGATATACATCAGCAGTACAGAGGGAGCAATGAGGGCATGCTGGAGGCCAGATGATGGCTGGTGGAAGGGACCGTGCGGAAAGGAACTCCTGGTGTATTTACTATTTACAATAGCACAGTCAACGTCCCTGCCTTTATACAAACAGAAGATTTCAGCCACAATTTTCAAAAATGCACCAACTTTAGATCCTAAACTTCTCTAAAGTTCTAACAAAAACATCATGAAAGAGAATTTAGCTTTCTCAGATACACTGTTAATTTTATTAATTTTACTTTTGATATTTGAATTTCATGCAGCCTGAATGAGGTAAGTGAAAATAACAATAAAGGCAATGTGGCCTAGCAAAGCTGCGGGGAAAAAAAAAGGGAAAGGGTCAGATTAGAATGAAAAGATGGTGTCATTCATGTTGTGCTGCAGAAATTAATTCTGTCATACATTATTTGGAAAGGCTAGTTTGGGTAGCAAAGTGGTGGACAGCAGCAGAACTTTTGACAAATATAACAAATCTGAAGGAATGTTTTTCCGAGGAAGAATCTGGGGAAAGAAGGCTGCCTTGAATATAGAGAGCAGTATAAATTAAAAAGTTAAACAGAAGAAAGAAACAAAGGAAAGAGCACAGGGAGAAATATGGAAACAGAGGCATGGAAACACAATAGAGTGTGCAGATTAGATTGCGCATTCCCTGGAATATTCTGCAAAATGGAAAAGTGGGATCATTCCTTGTGTATTATGTGGACTCATTTATGTCACTTCTCACCTGAGAGATACCCAGAGAAAAAGAAATTTAAAAATTGTTGCAATAATTACCTAGTATTTTTCTCATTGATCACAAGAAGAAGCTAAATATCAGTTCTCCTTATAGGACATTACAGAGGTTTAAGCACACATATAGGTCACAGGAGGATAAACACAGCTATGCTTGTCACCTCTTTAGCCACTTTAGTGATCGGAGCTGTGTAAATACTTGGAATGGAAAGACCCAGTATCATGCTGGATAAGACACTCCATAGAATGATGCCAGTCTCTCAGCTCCGAAAGAACTGTGAGGCCTTAAAAAGTTGACATTTGTACTACTTTAACAAAATATTTAAAATTCATCAAAAGAAATGAAAATCCTTCCACTGGTTTGAGCAAGCTTTGGACCATTTCTTCCTTCACATATATAGCATTTCAGTGGTATTTTCCTCTCCTGTTTGCTCTGTCTTTCCTTCATGACTGAACTCTCTGATCTGGTTTTGCCTTCTTACAGTGGATATGTGCTGCTGGTTCCATCAGTTGTGCAGAGTGACTCTCCACAGACTGCTTGTGTGCAGTTCCACAACCTCACTGAGCCTCTCTCCATGAGCATCGTCCTGGAATATGGCAGTATCCAAAACACTCTCTTTGAGGAATCCATTACAAACAATGATTTCTTCAAGTGTGGCAAATTTGAGGTATTTTCTTTTGAAACTATGGAAGAGGGTGTAGAAGCTGGAAATACTTCTCATTGTGACTCTCCTTGTCAATGAGAGAAAGAAGATGTAGTGTGCAAAAAAATATAAACTGCTGTAAAGACTGACAGAATAGGCAAAAGAAAGACATGGATTGTAGGAGGAAGGTAGAGAATAAATAGATAAAGCTTTAGATTCTCATTACAGGTGTGTGCTCTATATGAAACTGTGTAAGTTTCAAGTTGGAGAACCCAGATGGGTTATGGTCATTCCCTTTCCTGTTACTCTGCAAGACCTGTGCAGATAAGACAAAAAAGTCCCCAGGGTTAGGTCTGAACATAGTGGGAGAAAACATTTCAGAATTGAGGTATATGGCTGTAGCAACCTGCCTGTAAGCAGGTAGCTACACGAGCTGAGGAAATGCATAGGACAGAGCATAGCTTCAAATCTTAGTACCTAGTGACAGATTATGCGTCTTCCACAGCAGAAATGCTCAGAAACTATCTTATGGTCATAATGGGGCTTCTCATGACTTTGTATAAGTTATTTATGACTCAATCGACAGTCAGTATCTTACTCAAAACCCCTGGGCATCAGGCATCCTCAACATCTCTCATTTATCACTTTTCTTCTGGGGTTTTGTTCCTCTCCAGGTTCCCCCTGCTACTTCTGATCCTGTGGCATTCATTTCCTTCTCTGCCAAAGGCACCACAGTGGACCTAGCCGAGAGAAGATCAGTGGCGATTCAGAATGTGGATAAAGCTGTCTTCATCCAGACAGACAAACCCATCTACAAACCAGGGCAAACAGGTGGATGATGAGTTCGAGTCAGCTAGAGAAGTGAGAAATTGAGTGCAAGGGTGGGTCTAGACTGACAAAAACTTCCTCTTGTGAAATAAAAGGCCTCATCTGAGGTTGGGATTGTCAAAAGTTAGTGAAAAATAGAACTAATTAACAAAGTTGCAACAAATTACTAGAGCTCATTTTTTTTTACTCAATTTAATTTACAGGATTGTGAGTTCTGTCAAGTTTACTTGAAATTGGTCATATAAAAAGTATCCCTAAAATACAGAAAATAATGGCTTAAATTTGGAAGTAATAAAATTAATATAAACATGAAGTAAGCACCTCATTTCCTGTAAACAGGTCTTTCTATCTAACTGCTGATCTATTTCAAAGTGCTGATTCCAGCACAATATTTAAATGACAGCACTAGCTGTGGTGTGGTTAGCTATCTCTTTAGCATAATTATACTTCAGTGCTGCACAGAGTTTCCCCTTAGAATAAAGGCAAATTCTTCCTTCTCCATGATTTTTACATTGATCTGGTTTGTATGAACTGCTTTTTAGGAAATTGTCCAAAGAACAGAGTCCTTCAAGAAGGATTGAAGGCAGAATAGAGTAATTCTATCCTATACAATAATGTATTATACAATTAAATATATATATATATTATACCACACTATATATATGGTATAGAGAAGTAATTGTATATACTATAGAGGTTACTTGAGTCCCAGTGGGTCATAATTTATTTCAGTTGAAAATTATTTTGATTTTCTTTTTTCACTGGCAAAGATAATGAAATTCTTTGGGCACTCTTTAGTTCTCCCAAAAAGCCTGGGTATACTTTGTTTCTGTTGTAAATTGAAAGTGATTTATCACCCCTGATAAAGCAAATGACAGAGGTGTCTGGATATGGAAGCTGGGGGTATGGTTTAGGGGTTGTTATGGTGGTGCTAGGTTGATGGTTAGACTAGACAGTCTTGGAGGTGTCTTCCAACCTTGACTATTCTGTGATCCTTTTTTTCTTCTATGTCTTTTTCAGTGTTGTTTCGTGTAGTCAGTTTGGACACCCAGTTCAGACCTGCTCAGGAGACAGTAAGTATGAGTGATAGTCAAGACTTTTCAAGCTCTCCCTTGAGTTTCCTGTTCATTAAGACTCTTACTCAGAAAGTGAATAAGAAGGATATGGGATATTTTTTGAGAACTGCTGCAGCTCTTTAGGTTCACACTCCATTCTTTCCCTCCCTTTATAGAGAGACTGAAAGCACTTCTGGAAATCTCTCACATTGCAGAGGTTTTTCAGTCACTTTACCTGTCCCGATATGTAGAATAAGACTGGATATTTTTGTAGAAAAGATAAACTCCAAGCCAGCTACCCTCTTAAAATTATAGACATGAGTTAATTTTTTCCTTGTCCCAGTCTTCTCTATCCAGTGAAAGATGTTCACAGCCTTCTTTCTGTTCTAGTATTTCTTAATCCCCACAGTTAATTTCTTGATCATTTGATTTTTTTTTTCTCTCCCTTTTTTCCTTCTCCAGTATCCCAGAATCATCATGGAGGTAAGAGATGCCACAAGTTGCTTTGGAAAGACTATGCTCCATCATTGACCATGCAGTCAATACCTGAGGGAGGCTCATCCAGATCACACCATTTAAAGCCAATGGACTTGGGGTTGAACAGTGGCAATATCCATTACCAAGCACTAGAGGAGAAAAAGTCTGCACAACTACAGCTGTTAGTCAGAAATGGCATGGGATTGTTGCTGTGTCTTTCATTAGAATTCAAACAAGAGTTCTCAGTCCAGTCTTACTTTGATAAGATCACAGTAAACGGGCTGGTGAAATAACCTCATTCTCATACAGGCATAAGAATAATAACTTACTAAAATGCTGTGTTTTGCTGGGGACAGGCCAACAGTGAATCATTCTTCTACTACATTTCACATCACTAGTCTGAAAGTGCTTTCTGAAGGAGGCCAGCGTAATCTTCCTGTTTCACAAATGGAGCTGAGTCAGAAAGACTTATGGTAGAAGAGTTACAAATAAGCAACCTGTGTGCCAGTCAGGGAGATCATCTGTCAGTGTAGCTGATTCCCAGTGAAACACAAACTTAGGCTTGTTTAATCCACAGGCAGAGATGGAAAATTAACGGGTAGTCAGAGCAAATGTCATCAGCCCAAATCACATTCAACCTGTCATGCACTTAGACAATATGTCAGGAGACAACACTTGAAAGAAGTCAAGAAGACAAGAAACAGGGTGATAAATGTTTTACTACATCTGTTTCTTCCACTGTCCAGGATCCAGAGCAAAACAAGATCTTCCAGTGGCTGGAGGTAGCATCTAAGAATGGAATTGTCCAGCTCTCCTTTCCACTAATACCAGAGCCTATTCTGGGGTCCTACAGCATCACTGTGGAGACAAAGGCAGGTGAAAAAGAGCGCCAGTCCTTCAGAGTGGAGGAATACGGTAAGCAAAGGCTTGCAAACTACCCTGTACTAGAAATGAGGCTGACGCTGCCCAAGTCAGATAAGAGCTACTAGTGCAGAGTTTAAGTCCTTTGAATTCTCCAGTTCATGCCTGGAAAAGAAAGGCATGGAGGGAACTGGGTGGACAAAGTGAAGGCAGGAGTCCATTTCATTTTCAAAAGAAATTTGAGAAAGACAGTATGTCTTAGTGATTAAATTAGAAGTCTGATTCTTTTCTGGGCTTGGCACTAAGTCAATGTGACTCTGGGGTCCACATCCTGTCACTCAGGTTTTACACTCTCCATCTGTTCAGAGGCAAAATGAATGTCCAGCCTGTCCTCTTTGTGGAGGCCATCACTATATAAAAAGCACTATGCAAGAAATAATCTTGCAAGATAGAAAGCAGTGGGTAGTGGGGGTGCCAAAGCCCTCACATAGATCTGCATACTCCCTGGAACAGACCATATCAGGGAGTTGCTAAATTCATTTTGACCTTACAAGTTTTCTCATCTTGGAGTGGCAGATTTTCCTTAGTAGTTCACAAAGAAGGCTTGAACCCATTGAATGGGTATTTCTGGAAGGGTAGGAAAACATGTTTCCTGCTTTCTCTCCAGAGTTCTTTCACACCTTCCAGTCTCCTGTGTACCAATGTTCAAGAAAAAGACCTTTTCCAGATATGTTGTCAGTATTGCTGGTGACCTGGGATAAAAGATAAGCTAAAGAGAAACAGTGGCAGTGATCTGTTTGATTTTACTATTTCACTTAATCCACTGCCTTTCTCCTTCACTGGAGCTAGATTGCATAATAGCTTTTGTTCTCCATGGCTTAGTGAGTTTGAGACATCAGCATTTCTCCCACCCTTTTCTTTAAGAAAAGAGATTAAAGGGATTTATCACAGTTTTTACTGTGTCTGTTATAATTATTAGTAGGATTATTGTTTAATTTTAAAGCAGTTACTCATCACTTAAGCTTATTTTTTCTTCTATATTTTCTGCTGTAATGTCCTATAGTTCCTAGTTAGACTTTTCTTTGAACCATATCCTCTCCCTTGTTCGTGGAAATATCTTTGCCAACTGTTTTTTTACTGTCATACACACACACACACACCTGCCTGTGGCATGCAATTGTTGATCAGTCATATTCACATTGCATTCTCAGTGCTTCCAAAATTTGAAGTGACAACCACTGGACCAAAGAGGATTTCTTTCTTTGATGAAGAAGTCAGTGTGAAAGTCTGTGCTTCGTAAGTATCAAAGCAGAAGACAACACATTTGTGCACAGCAAATTGGGAATAGAGGATAGTGTGCTGTGCTGGAAAATAGAGACCCTGCTGCCAATTTAGAGTATGCGTTAGAGTGATTTCTTTAGCTATGACTTCTATGATGCAAAATATGATAACTCTCCTGCTACAAAGCAGAGTTAGAACTGAAATAGTTTGTGTGTATCCCAGTCAAGGATTACATACTTTCTATCTGTTGTTTTTGATTATGACAGTAAAGGAGAATCTGCCATTAAAATTGCTGGCTGTGACATTGTCAGAGTGCAGGGTGCTACGAGCTAAAAGGCAAACAGGGGTCTTTCTTCAATACATCCTACTTTGTGTAAGGCACTAATGAGAAACAGCAAGCAGGAGGGTATAATATCCCATCACTGAGTCCAGCACCCCTTTCTAGCTTCAGATCTTGAAGAATGACTACACGAAGACAGCAGCAAAGTAGGCTTTTTTTTTTTTAACAGCCTAAAAATAGTAGGAGGGAATTCTGCTGGAGCTAACAGGTCATAATTCCCAGCTGCTCTTCTGTCTGTGGGCACTCCTGAGGGATTTAGAATCTGCATTGCTGTGCAATTATTGTAGGTTTCATGCTAAATCCACAGTTGGCTTTTTGTGTCTCTTCCTCTTCTAGGTACACTTATGGCCAACCAGTGCAAGGGAATGCCAAAATCAATGTGTGTCAGTGGCACTTTTACAGTCCACGATGTGAACAAAACCAGAAAAAAACCTGTGAAGCTGTCACTGGAAAGGTATGAAATAGGGCAAGTCTGTTCTTCCCAGTCAGATTTCCTACCTAACAAGTAGCACAGTATTTGGTGGCCTCATTCATTTCCAGGGGAACACCAGAGTGACAATCTCAGAGGCATGTTTTTTCTCACTATCTCACAAGCAATGCTGAAAGGCCATGAATGTATCTTTTACCAATGACTTCATCAGAAGACTTTGATTTTTCCTTCAGAAAGAGTCAGTAGGAAGGAGGGAAACATGAAACTGTAAATTTGTGATGATTCCTAAAACACTGGAGTGGTGTTCTTACAAAATCTAATCAGCAAACTTCTACTGGGACTCTTTGAGGACTCTTGATGTTAAATGAAATATGAATTTCTCCACTAGCTCAGACTCAAAGGGCTGTGCTCACAGAATGCAGGCATCATGCAAGAGGGGTTTAAGAAGGAGCATGAACATAGAGAAGACTAGGGGAGATAAAGAGAGAAGTTACCAGGTGCAAGAATAAATGGTATTGAAACAGTGATCAGGGAAGGAAACTGGGGAGTGAAAAGTGTAAGGTATGAGGGGAGTTCCTCAGAGTCCCACTAATACAGACTTAAGAGCAATTTTCCAAATCTTGAAAAAAATGGTCTTTCCCCTTTGTGCTGCTTTTTCAGCTGGGGAAGGATGGCTGCCTCAACACTGTCATCTCCATCAAAAAATTCCAGCTTTACCGCAGCTATGCCAGGATGTATGCCAGTCTCAACATAGAAAGCATCGTCACTGAAAATGGAACAGGTAACACCAGTTGCAGGTTGGCAGTAGCTGATTAAAGCTAATGCATGGAAATTCCTGAAAGGAATCTCCTGGATCACAATCTGTGTGGCAAACAATGAACAATCCTCATTTTCTGTATGTAGCTCTCCCTCCAGACCATCACCATTCCATACAGCTTATCAAAAGGAACAGGTCTCTGCCCATATCTGATTTCTGTTTATTCCCCTTTATACTGGGTGTGTCTCACAGGTATCCAGATGAAGGGCCATGACTATATTGCAGTCAACCAAGAAAATGATGAAGTGCTGTTCAAGAACATGGATTCCTATTACAAGAGGGGAATTCCTTACCATGGTGAGGTGGGTACATGAGAGAATGCATTTAGGCCAAGACATTCCCTGAGGTCCAGCATGGTGATCTCCATGATCTCCCATTTATGGCTGTCCCCTAAATCTGTGCTGCCAGCTTCCCATGATAATGCTACAGAACAGTGACTGCACAGTTCCCTCTTTACATTAGGTACTCCTAGATAAAAAATAAAATTGTGTCACACCTGGAGTGTTAGGGTTTCTCTTCTGCCATAGTCAGAGGATACCTAAAAGGCAACTAAGTAAAAAGTCATATGAGTGGGGAAGAGGAGTCTTCAAGAAAATACTTCAGCAACAGTTATGCCAAAACTGAAGGTAAGATTTACCCTGTGTTGCATCACACAGTCCCAGGAATGTTTACTTAAATCAGTAGAAGTGTCAGAGCACATTGTGACTTCTAAGCAACCTGCAGATGAAGGATAAACCCAGGCACAAAAAGGAAGATGTCCTGTACAGCCTCATTCTGACATTCATTGGACACAGTGGGTATGCACAGATGCACAGGAGCTGAAATGTGCTGCTGAGCTCCACAGGTTACTTGTTGCCATGAAGTCATCTGGTTGCTTTTCATGTTAATCAATATTCTCCAAAGAATATTCCTTCTCCCTCTGTGACATATAGTTTGTTCTGCACTGATGGGAATTGCCTGTCTTTGCCTGTCACAGAACTCGTGCTTCCTCAAAATATTGAGGAGTATTTACCTCTTCAATATATTTCAGTCTTGATTTCTACTCCCTGCAGTTGTCCCCGGTGGTTAAGTAAACATCATCCAATAACCAGAGCACTTCTTTGTTGTTGTTGTTGAGTGTGGGGTTTTTTTCTGAATCCTTTGGATATTTCTTTTGTTCAGATCACTGTGACAAATGTGAATGGTGAGCCTGTTGCTGACAAGACTGTCCTTCTGGAGCTCAATGAAGAATATCTGGCCAACTATACCACTAACAAAAAAGGCATTGCTGCTTTTTCCATTGACACAGCCAACTTCTTTGACCCCAGTTTTAAGCTGACAGTAAGTGAAAACAGCCTACAGTCTAATTAATGAAAAAAATACTTTGTTGGAGAGCAGGATTAGAAGCAAAATGTGCAACCTGTGTGAAATTAATATGAGAAAAAAACCAGTGCCAGAGGAGGCAGGCTCTATACCAGCCATGTTTTTGTGTCGTAGTGATCTTCAGCACCTCCTTGCTTTTCCTTCCCACTAGAAACTCTTTCTGCATTCATCTTTCTTCTTTATATTCTGTGTGCTAGAGAACCTTCCTCAGAGACTGTGCTGCCTTCCCCATCTAGCCTGGATGCACACGAGAATCTCCTCACTGCTGCTGCCTGCTTCCCTGCACTTCTGCTGGCAGAAACTCATGCCTGTTACCATTGCATGATCTTCTTCTGTTGTCATGCCTTTGCTCTGGTGTGATGCGAAGAGCTGAGAAAAAGCAGATTGTTTGAGAACAATGTCATTTTAATCCACAGTAAGTCCTAGCAGTTTATGCAATTGGTCCCAAGCCTGAAAGAATCTGAAATAACCTCCCTACTGCAGTGCCATAGGCCACTCACTCTACACTGGTGAAGAACAGATTTTTGCACACCAGGTCTTGCTCTTGGCTTAAACAGCCTCACAAAATCAGCCTCCCAATAGAGTATTTTAGCGGGAAGATGCCTTTGCCTTTCACCTGCCTTGCTCTTTTTTTATTTTCCGTGATGTGGATTGCGGATGTATGATTCTTCTATTTCATAGGTCAGAGAGGCACCAGATGACTGTGGAGACTTGGTCTGGTGGATTCGTAATGAGCCCCAAGCCTCATTCTCTGTCCGGCGTTTCTACTCACGGACCAACAGCTTTTTGAAAATTGAGCCGGTGCCAGAGAAGCTCAGCTGTGGCCAGCAGCTGACCATCAATGCTCACTATGTCCTGAACAGAGAGGGCTACAGCAATGCCACACACACAAACTTCTACTACGTAGTAAGTGCTAATGTGATTCCCAAAACCTCCCTTTTCTTTTACCTTCCCTTGAACACCACATAAGACACAAATCTCACAACCAGACAGTGGTTATAGATCATGGCTCAACCTGATCACCTTTGAGGCTGCTCAGAACACTACTTGAAATCAGTGATTTCATGGTGGAAAGGGGAAGATGCTGTTGATCCAGTCTCATGAGATTTTTCTATGCTCAGGTGATGACAAAAGGAAAAATTACTCTCAGTGGCCAGAAGCAAGTCAGCATTTCTGGTGGTAAGTTCTAGGCCATATTACTACTCATACTTCAGAGCACCTTTCTGAGCACCAGAGCATAGTAAGTTTCGTAAGAAGTGATGAAAATAGAGAACTGTAGTTAAATCAGGTAGTCCTTAATCCCATGACCTGTTATGACTCACAGTATCATTTGCTTTTGCTGCAGCATCTAGCCAATCCCCCATATCATAATCAAATTTATCTTGTTAATTGAAAGATGAAAATTTTGTTGTGATGAAATGCATGCAATGTAACCTTCATCTGTTTTATTTCTTGCCAAGGAGTATTTATGGTTTCACAGTTATTCAGTGACATTCTAGTCTTCACCAATTAGAATAATCAAACCTCTGATAGTTTGAAATAATAGGAGTGCCATTTGACAGGGCTATTTAGCAGTTAACTCCTAAAATTCATTCCACTTTCAAAAGTCTCCAAATACCCACAAATGACAGTGCTCCTGACCTTTATTCTTTTGTTGTTAAAAATACCTTTACTTGTCGAACCTGGTCTATTTCCAGTCTTCAGTACCTGGTCTATTTCCAGGTGGCTTAAGTAAGCCTCACTACACAAACAGAACTTGTTTCATATTTACCATCGTTGGTCTTAAGCTTAATTTCCTGTCCATGCACTAGCAGTTTGCATCCATGTAGATATTAACTTCATATTTCTTAGTGTTAAAGAGAACTCTTCCTTGGCTCAGAAGATTGGTCTGTTTTCTTTAGAGTAGAAGGTTCTCAGTTTGAGACTGCTCTTCTCAAAACAATCAGGCCCAGATTTCCACGTTCAGCTTCTCAGTTTAGACCCCTCCCTGCAAAACACCCTGTATCTTAGAATCCCCTGTATCTGTTGTCTTGCTGATGGGAGCTGTTCCTCAGCTACTGAGAGATTAATCTTCCAAAATGCTGGTTCCCTGGGTTTTAAAGGAGCTAGTAGGTTATGAATAAATATGTGATCTTTTTGCTAAATCTGAGGTTTGCATAATCTCTTTTCCTGGTTTGTCCTCCTCTGGTCCATGTCACTTCCACAGCTTCCAGAGGTACATTCTCCATCACACTGACTGTCACTGAGAAACTTGCCCCCAGTGCCAGACTGCTGCTCTACACGGTGCATCCTCATGGAGAGATAGTGGCTGACAGCTCTTGGATACACAGTGATGTATGCTTCAAAAACAAGGTGAAAACCTTTGCTTTCTTATTAAGGGTTATATAAGTTGCCTCTTTGCTGGGAGAACAACTGGGAAATTACTTCATCAAGAGCCTGCACTAAAGATGGCCTTTAGGAATGGAAAAGGTGCAGACGTGGCTGGGATCATGAGAAGCTGTCCCAGAATTGACAAATATGATCAAATTCAGACAAAGCTCTCAACAGAGTGGGGAGAGAGAGGTGCATAGGATATTACAGAGATTGTGAACTTTTGCAAACAGGGTTTCAGAGGGGCCATCTAGTGGTAGGAGCTTTGCCCATCAGGGAATAGAGTGAATGCTGGTGAAAGGTGATATTTAGATCTATGTGACAATATGATTCTCCTGATTTACATGCGGTTGTTTTGGATTTTCTAATTTCCAGGTCCAGCTCAAGTTCTCTGAGAAGCAGGGTCTACCAGGATCTAAAGTCGGACTGCACCTTGAAGCTGCTGCCAACTCTTACTGTGCCCTGCGAGCAATTCAGAGCATTCTTCATCACTCTGGGCAAGAGTTATCTGCTGAGAGTGTAAGCACATCCACAGTCCTGTGTTCTTTTGAGTTAGGAACACCCAGAATAACATCCAGACTTCCAAACTGTGATCTCTCTGCTGCTGACTGTATTTTTAGTTCTCCTTTGGAAACAGAACATCTGTGATTAAAGAAAGGTCTAAGGGAGTTGTACACTTCAAAGACAGAAACTGATACCAGAACATTACTTTTGGAAAGCATAGCAGTGTAACATATATCCCAAGAATATACCTAATGTAAATCCTTCAGAGCATGTTTCTTCACTGTGGAGTGATTATGTTAAAATTGCATTTTTATGGCTCAAATAGGCCTTGGGCCCAGAACAAAAGCTGTAGATGTCAGCTGGTATCTTGTAAAACTCCAGTCTCCTCTTGGCTTAACTGCAGAGTATATCTCCATGCTTTTTTGACCAAGTTCACTCCACAAAGCCATTGCAGCTTAGAAGGAGGAGGATACAGTTCAGTCCTTGTGGATCACCAGCCAAACTGCTTATTCCTCTCTAGGTAGGCATCAGTAGGCAAGACCACTGAAGCTGACTGGATTGCTCAGGAGCCACCATAAGTTTTGAATATATGTTATTTTGCATCTACCTGACACCTTCCTCGTGTTTACACCAGTCATTCTCACCTCCCAGGTGTACTACCAACTTGATGTGAGGGATTTGTATGGCTATTACTACAATGGGCTCAACCTGGAAGATGACAAGCCAGAGGGATGCACCCCAACCAAAACCATCTTTTTTGATGGCTTGTACTTTGAACCTGTGAATGTCAGTCGTGATGGTGACGTCTACAGGATTTTCAAGGTATGTGGTCTGTGTGGCTGTTTAAGTGGGAGGTATTCCAGAAAAATTCATGCACATTTGTATTGAACCTTTTCAGGTGGTGGTTCTTAACAGCTAAAAAAAGGCAGCTGATGCCTGAAATTGCCTAAAGTCTCCAAGCACCCAGCTTCCACCTTCTTATCCTCATCACTTACTCAGGAAGACTGAAAATCACTACTAGATACATTCATTGGGATCCTGCCTATGGTTTAGTGGACATTTACTAAGCAGGACCATGGCCTTAGCTCATGACTTCAGGCATTCTCTGTAAAGATTTGGGTCTATGATGCAGGCCACTTTGTTCCTGATGCACTTGATTCCACTGTCCACTGCTCCCATAGCCCAAGATATAAGATTAACATCAAACCCATAATTACTGCTCTTTACAGAACACAAGGTATCATTGCTCCATAAAAAGTACATAGAAGTTAGAGAAGCAGAGTTACGATGTTCAGGGCTGAAAGAATGGGATGGGATGGGATGGGATGGGATGGGATGGGATGGGATGGGATGGGAGAGCAGAGAGTTGAGTTATGATAACCCGTGACACGCACTGGTAGCTAGTGCATGAGTGACTTGATAGATCATTTCACATTCAGGATATGGGTCTGAAAGTCTTCACAAATTCTGTAATACGGAAGCCAGTTCTGTGTAATGAGGAAGAAGCAGATGTGGAAGATTACCCTCACCATTATGGTTCCCACATAAATGCCAAGAACTCAGGTAAAAGAAGGTTCATTCTACATATACAGTCTCAGCCTACCTGGTCTGCAAAACTGTTGCCTGTATAAAATAACAGCCAGTGTGTTGGGGGGTTTGGGGAGAATAGGTCTATGTGTCCCAGTTTGCATCTAGTAATCTCTTACTGACAGTCCTTGCAGTAGAGTCAATTCTCTCTGACTTAGGCATAGGATGCACGTAGAAAAGACTGGGACTACTGGGGTGCTGATTCTTTAATAAACTGATACTAATTTTCCAGGGTTTTTCAGGTTAGAACCTTTCATCAAATCATAATTAAATTATGTATTTAAAACACAAGGTCAATTCAGAAACATAGTGGCAATTTCCGATGTCAAGACTTCACACAGCACTTAGCACACTTAGCACATAATTTCTTAAGCATTTATAGATCAGCAAGAGTTATGATTATCTTCCTTTATATCAGATTGCTCAGCAAAAGAGTAAAAGTAGCAAAATAGGTTGCCACAAGGGAAATGTTCTTCCTCATGTGAGTTGTGGTACGCTAGAAGGGATTCTCCAGGTTTTGGAATCTCCATCACTGCTGGTTTTCAAAACTGAGGTAGGCATGGCCCTTAAGCAACCTGATCTGACTGAAATTAGTCCTACTTCAAGAAGATTGGACTAGAGAGCTACAGGCATTGCTCTCAACCTAGATTTTTTTCAATGATTCTGTGATTCTATGATTCTAAGTCAAGCAAAGTAAGAAAGTATTGTTATTTCCATGATACAACTATGAAATCTGAGGTACCTATTTAGCTAACCTACGTCAGCTAAATAGGTTGCCAGACATCATAAGTGAATCCACAAAAAACTGAAAGGAGACCTTCATTCCTAAAATCAGACCTGTAGTATAAGAACAAAAGTAGTTTTTTTACGGAGTGGATATTCAGCTCCAGTTTATACTACCAAGCAAGGTAAAAATTATTAAGTTCTTAGGAGGGCTTGTAAAGCATTATAAATTTTATGACAATACTGGCTACTGTTCCCATTTGCAAATCAAAGAGAGCTTTGACAGTGGATGAGAAACATGCCTTGCTAACTAAATGATGAGACCGTTCAGTATGAAATGAAATTAAATTCCTGTGAAATAGCTAGTTTTTCTAGTGTTTTACCATGGGAAAAGAAAATAGATAAGGAATTGTTTCGTCCCATACCCTATATCTAGTAGAATTTTCCTTTTTTTATGGGAAAAAAAATGGAAAAATGTTCAAACAGAATACTTAGTGTTCATTTATGGGGTCAAGCAAGTCTGACCAAAGCTCAGATTCTTCTGTCCCGACCTCTCTAATATTATACTTTAACCATAGCCACACTTCAAGATGAATCAAGAATTATTGGTGGGGCTGCTGGTGGTGGGGCTGCTGTTAGCACTGTTCGGAAATTCTTCCCTGAGACCTGGATTTGGGATCTGGTTCACACTGAGTGAGTATGTTTATCTTCATTGCTTTACTCCTGTGTGGATTTTTGAGTTTATTCATGTAGCTAAAATGGATTCTGGGAAAAAAACATGGAACATATGTTTGCTTTGTTGACGTGGGCCTACTTCTCCCATCTTTATCAATGACTATTGCACTCCTGGCTTTGTGCACAGTGTCAAACCTACTCGAATTGTGATGGACAAATATTCCATGTTCTGTGTCCTGTCCCTCATCTTTCTGATGGGGAGAAATAAAGGGGTAAGAGTAAAACAAAAGTGTCTGTTAAGGAGAGAGAAGAAGCAAAACCTGTTATTTTTCATCCAATTTTTAATTCAGCAGCAGAAAACTTAGGATATTTTATTTTTATTTCTAAATGCTATCACAGCATCTGAAATGAGAATATCTCCATCTTAACATGCTTGCTGGCACTGCTCTAGAACATTAATCTAAATTTCTTTTATTCTAATCTGTGTGTTTAGTCATTCTGGTTTTTCAGAGAATGGTATTTCTAAATTTAAAAAGTTGAGTATTTGAGTGTTTTC
The DNA here is from genome assembly GCA_013396655.1 of Campylorhamphus procurvoides. Lineage (NCBI taxonomy): Eukaryota > Metazoa > Chordata > Aves > Passeriformes > Dendrocolaptidae > Campylorhamphus > Campylorhamphus procurvoides. The sequence continues at coordinate 478,117 of WBMV01006668.1, read as the reverse complement.
TAATGTGTAATTCACCAGAACCTTCATCTTTACTTCAAGAATTATATCTATATATTTTTTTAAATGTGGTAAGATATCTTGTAGAAAGTGAGATGAAAACAGAAGTACTAGCTCCAGCAGAAAGCCTATTCTATAATTGGTCTTGAAAAATTCTGAAGAACATTTCCCATTTTGTTCTTATTCTCTTCAGTTCCAGAGGAGAGGTCAATGTCACTTACACCATTCCTGACACCATCACAGAATGGAAAGCCAGCGCTTTCTGTGTGCAGGATGACGCTGGATTTGGCATCACCTCACCTGTTTCAGTGACAGCGTTCCAACCATTCTTTGTGGATCTCACCTTGCCATATTCTGTCATTCGAGGGGAAAAATTTAATTTAATAGCCAATGTCTTCAACTACCTCAACAAGTGTGTCCAGGTATATCAAGTTCCCTTTTACTTCCTGTTTGGTTTCCTGTTTTCCCGAGAGCTCAGCATTCTCCTGCACAATTCACCAGAAATACAGAAATAAGTGTCTAAATTTCACTGTGGCCTCTCTGTGGTCTGTTCCTTGTGTGGCCGGTCCATGGTTGATAAGAGCTTGCTCTTTATCCCCACATCATTTAGTTCTTTCTGCTTTTGAAGGAGGAACTTGAGCAGAGGGTATGGGCATGTGCTTGCAAAACACAGTAAATACTGAGTTATGCAGCAGTAACTCAATAAGAAGACTTGACCAATGAGCACAGACACCTTATTGTACTTCTGTCAAAGCCAGACACTGACAGAAAAGAGATGGGTTTGCCACTTCCTCAGAGAAATGCCCCGTCCCTCTGTTTTGGTACAATCACAGAGATGCAGAAGACTAATAACTTCTTCAGCAAGTCTCCCTCTCCCTTGCTCTGCAACCTAACTTTAAGGACAATCTATTTTATTTGTAATCTTGCTCCTTCTTTCTTTGTCTCAGATCAGTGCCATACTGGCAAAGTCAAGTGACTACAAGGCAGAAATCCTTTCACCGGAGGGTAACACAGCAAGGGTGTGTGCCAATGAAAGGAAAACCTATATTTGGGCTGTGAGCCCCCACAAACTTGGTAAGTCTGTCATTTCATCACCTTGACATATCCCTGTTTGATCTTTCCATTTCCACCCTTTAACAAAGCATCAATAGTCCACAAGCAGGCTTTTCTGGACAACTCCATTAATTTCTACACAAATTTACTACTGGACAGCTGCTAAAGCACCCTTAGATGCACTGAATGTGCAGTGAATTTTTCTGGTATTTGCTCTCTTCTGATTTTTGGTTAGTCCATTTCCTGGCCGTTTTAGGAAAAACTCTTCACTTGCCAGATGTCTGAAACAGTGTCAGGTTTTCATGTGCATATGGTCTTTCAGCTGACGGTTTTCTATCTAAGCAAATGTATTCAGTAAGAATGAAATTTGTTAATAGTTTTTGGACTGAATTCTCAATGGACAAGGAGGAAATTGTTCCTCCGCAATTCTACAAATTCTCCCCAGTTCTAAAGCTGCCTTCAGGTCAACATTGGCTTTTTTAAAAAAGCAGTTACAATGACATGCATGTGTAATAAAATAAACTTTTAATTAACAAAGTCTCTTCTCAAAATGAACCATGGATGGACATTTTCTTGAAAAAGACCCTGTAGTTAGTATGACTGATTTATTTCAAACTCACTGAGAAAGTTGCAAAGTTACAGCAAGATGAAAACCAGATATGCATAATAATACTGCAGAGACGAAAAAAAGGGGCTTCTTTCTCACCCTGGTCACTCTAATAATAATGCATTTTGCTCCAAGTAAAAAGCTTCTTTAGATTTCGAGTATGCAATGATAGCAGGGGTGAAGGGAGCAACTCTGCAACTGTGAGCAGAGCTGTTCACTTCAGGGTTGGTCCTCAGTGCTGCTGCATCACTGCATCACTCCTCAGTGTTGCCCCTCAGTTAACAAATTCCATCTGAAGGAAAGCATAACAGACCTATAACTAAATTATCTTAACACTGCTCTAGCTCAGAAAAAGCTCGGCAAAAGGTTAAGAAGAGGCAGAAACTGGTAGCGAGCACTGCTGAGTTTTTTGCTAGAATCACCCCTGTTTTGTTCCCCACGCTGGGGCTCAGGAAACCTCTCCTTGCCACTAGTGGACAGATATGGAGCCTGCATGGAATTTGTTTCTACTGAGCTGTCTTTAGAGAAAATACATTTCTCAGTAGTTCATCAGCCTAGAAAAGTCAGTGAAAACCAGGGGTAATTGTAAGCATTGAAGATAACTTTCTTTTCTTGGGCTGGTGGGTGGCCTTCCAGGTGAGGTGAAATTCGTGATTACTGCTGAGGCCAAACAGAATACCAGAGGTACTGAAAACAGTACATCTCCAGAAGAGGAAACAATTTTCAGGGACACCTTGATTCAAACTCTACTGGTTGAGGTATGGTAGGAAATCTGTGCATGCTTTCTGCCTCACGAAAAGTGCAATTCCTGTTTCTGTGGGTTAGGAGCAGTGAGCTAGTGTGAGGAGGCAAGGCATCTGATGCAGATGGAACTGTGCATGGTAGGCTTCTCCATATGAAAATAAGAGCAAAAATCACAGTGATCAGTGGCATCCACTGTCCTTCTTCCACTGCCTCCTTCTTGGGACCGTGAGCACACATGCCCTGACAACCCATGGATGTCAGTCATGGATGTTGCCAGAAGGGAGGAGATTCCATATCTTACTTTTTAAGTGCCTTTGGCCTGTGACTTGGAAACAAGTGAGGGGGATGGAGAGAAGATATAAAAGGAAAAAATTTGTCGTGAGCATCATAAAGCAACAGCTACATTGGATTAGTTGGACAGAGACTGGAAATGTCTATTTTGTACCTGCTTTTTAAGAAAGAAGGTGCTCTGGACAGGAAGACGGGCAAGAGAGAGAGCCAGGGGACAAGAGATACTGTAGTGGAGATAGGGTAGGGCTGGGTACAATGGGTGCACTGTCTGGATAGCCACATTCACATGCTGATTCACACTGTTAAATTGTCAAGGTTTTATGATGATATTCTATATTTTCCTTCCCCTTCCTGACCACTTCCCTGCAATCAAACAGCCTGAAGGTATTAAAAAGGAGTTGACCCAGAGCTCCCTTGTCTGTGCAAAAGGTAAGGCAAGTTCATTCGTTTATTCATTCCAAGGAGTCAGTGGAACTGCTTCACTGTCTTGTAGATCTCATCTTACAAAACCAGAGACCCTTCCAGGAGAGGAAAGAGGTTCTCAGGGTCACGGTGCTAGGCTAAAATTCAGGATTTTCAGAGATAACTTTGACTCATTGGGCAAGTCTCTGTGGCATTTTCTTTACCCAGCCTGCAGATTCTAAGTCACTGTTGTGCTTAAAAAGTGAAGACTTCTGGAAAAACCATGGTTTTAACAACCCTTGTTGTTACCTTTTCTCATCAGGCATAAAGATTTCTGAACCAGTGTCTCTCAGCTTGCCAAGAAACGTAGTGCAGGGGTCAGCCAGAGCTTATTTTTCTGTCATTGGTAAGTTTAGTACTTAAAATAAATCCAAAAGTAAATGGCATTCCTCGTTTGCTGCACCAAGTGTGATCTTGTATACACAGACAAACTTAATGTGAATTTGCAGAAGTAATTAATCTTGATTTTAGAGGATAATTTTTCTACTTTGCAAAATGACAGTGAAAGGCAAAAGTTGCTCAAAATTATCTCATATCAAGAGAAGACAAAATAGTCCAATTATTTCAGCTTACATTGCATTTCAGATTGTACTGCTTTAGCATATCCTGTTCTGTGTAGTAGAACAGCTAATTCAGCTGAAAAGTAACATAAGGCACACTTCTTTGAAAAAAAATTATCTTGATTTCTTGGAAAGAAGACTTCAGAACTTTGCTGACTGGATAATTTCAAATTTATCATTTTGCACAATCAAAAACATTTGTAAGTCAGGAAGTTTCCATAAAATAAAAGTTTCAGGTCCCAATCAACTCTAATCTGGAAGTCATTTTAACACTTGAGAGTCGTCTTCAGTGAAATTTTTCTGAGGTTCTGAACTCAGATTGTTTTCTAAACACAGTTGTTTTCCATGCCTGTGTCTGTGTGAGATGTGCTGGTACTGTGCAATATAACCTCTGTAGCCCACCAGCGTCATACCTACACAGCATTGTCACAGGTACATTCAAAAGCAGGAAGCTGATTGTAAAGGACAGGGAAATCTAACCCTTCCAAGGATTCATAACTGTTTCTCAGAAGCCATGCCAGCCAGTATTTGTGCTCATTATCTTTTTCTCAAATTCTCAGTTTCTCCCTGGTGTCCAACATTCAGATAAGAAATAAAACATGGGGCATTTCAATGCTTTTCTTCTATGCTATGTCTTTTGTTGCTGTAATTACTTTACATGGTTCATTGCCCTTGGGTTCATAATATGATAATGTAAAGCAATGTATAATGATATATAATAAAACCATATTTGAATTGAGCTGACTTCTTCTATCTTTCATTCTTCAGGAGACATTTTGGGTACAGCCCTGAGGAACTTAGATAACCTCCTCCATATGCCTTATGGCTGCGGAGAACAGAACATGGCCTTGTTCACACCCAACATCTATGCCTTGGATTATCTGAATAAAACTGGGCAGCTGACTGAAGAGATTAGAATCAGGGGTACTGGATATCTATCCACAGGTGAGAAGTTCTCAGATTCTTCCATTTTCTTGCCCAGGGAAGTGGTCACAACACCAAGACTGACAGAGTTAAAGAAGCATTTGGACAGTGCTCTCAGGTACATGGTGTGACTCTTGGGGAAGCTCTGTGCAGGGCTATGAGTTGGACTCTGTGACCCTTGTGGGTCCCTTCCAACTCAGAATATTCTGTGATTCTTTGATCTAATATTGTGATTGTCTGCAGTGAGCTCTTAATTCCTGCATGGTGGGCACTGATCTCTGAATTCTAGCACCATGTTTATTGCATAAAGTTAGGGAATGAGAGCACCCCAAAGCAGCATGTCATTCTTCCAGGAGCAAAAGCAGCTAAAATTCATAGTGGTTGGCTATATTCACTAGACATACAGTGGTTGATATTAAATCCAAAACTCCTTCCACTTCAGTTGAGCAAAGAGCAGAGCTAGACCTTTATTATGTTTTCAGGTTACCAAAAACAGCTGTCATACAAACACTGGGATGGATCCTTCAGCTCCTTCGGGAGACGAGATAGGGAAGGGAGTGTATGGTAAGTGGTGATATCTTCTATTTCCCTAACACAGGATCTTTAGGCTTTGAAAAATGATCAAAGTATTCAGTGTTTTTTAGTTTTAATAGTCTAAATGGTTATAGCTCAATTAATTTGAATCCTCTAGTAAAGAACAGATAATAAACTGGAAAGAGCACAACAAAAGGATGGTATGATGACTGGGAGTTAGAGTACATGATGTTCAAGGAAGAACTGAGGGATCCAGGTTTGTTCAGCCTGTAGAAGAGGAAGATAATGGGAAACCTCGGTAAAGCTTTCTGCTACCTAGATGGGGACTGTGGAAAATGCAGAGTCAGACTCTTGTCAGGGGTTCACAGAGTAAGGAGAAGTGTTTATCCTTACTCAAGTGTCAGCAGAGACAACTCCAACTGGGTAGAAGGAAAGAAATATCTTGCCCAGGAGAAGGCTGCAGCACTGAGATAAACAACCAGAGAGGATGTGGATATCTCTGTTCCTAGAGACTTTTACATGATCAGACAAAAGACTGGACGACCTGACAGGACTTTGAAATTCTGACCTAGTTTATTTCATAATTCTATTAACTAAGATTAGAAATTATTAACATCAATCATCAAGCTGTGTCCATACTTTACCCCTGATCTGAAAAATTGTTTTAGCATGTGTTTTTCCAGGAGAAATATCAGGCCCATTTTTAATATAAACACTTCTTTTACCTCAAATATTATGAAGTTCATTTTATGTAATTTTCTATGCACATCCTATGCACTGGTAAATCCTCTTGATCTTGTTCACACCGTACCTGCCTTCTGTTTCTGGACCATCTGCAGGCTCACTGCCTTTGTGTACAAGTCATTTGCACAAGCCAAACGCTACATCTACATTGATGACAATGTCCAGTCCCAAACGTTGATCTGGCTGGCAAGCAAGCAGAAGTCAGATGGCTGCTTTGAAAATGCTGGGTCGCATTTCAACAATGCTTTGAAGGTAACTGAGACAAGTATAGACCCAAACTTCCAGTCCTGCTCTCAGGGTTGATTTGGATAATTTCTGACTGACACAAGCTTATCACCACACCCTTACCCTTTCTAGTACTGTTCTCTTGTGTCTCTTGTATACATGCAGGGCATGATTCGTATGTCTGCAACGGATGCTGAGGTAAAAACAATTAGAACTTCCTGAGTTATAAGTCTCAGGCTTTCTTTTCAGTTACTGAGTTACATGCTCAGCCACAGGTTATTGTGTGCTTTATTACGTATGTGCAAAAGCCAAGAAAATGCATTAAATGATTTTAGCTAATTCACCTAAGTGAATTTGATCTTTCTTGTTCCTGTGAACACAGGGAGACAGAAATTACTTCTGATCCCAAATCTAAGTGATATACAAATTATGAATTAATTCATACATTGTTTCTTTCTAGGACACTTGTACTAACCAATTCTTTGCTTGTTTTTCATCAGGGTGGAGAAGAAGTCGAATACTCACTCACAGCCTACGTGGTGGCAGCATTGCTGGAGGCTGGACACTCTGCTGCAGTAGGTATTTGGTGCTCTGTTAGTCCAGTCAGCTGTTTGTCAAACAGTGCACAAGTCACAGTCCTCATATCTGTATTATTTAACAATGTGGAAGTCGACTGATGACTGTAGGATAGTAGCAGATTGTAGACAGTAGTTCCCAGAACCCTGCAGTAACCATAAGTATTTGATGAGTATTACAAATCAGTTATGTATCCAGTGCCTATGGACTCATTTGGAAAACCTCTGTGGAATCCAATCATTTTAAGTAATGGTAGTTTAAGCAGGTGCAAAATCCAGACTGAATTTACCCACTCTATCCAGGGTCCACTTTGGAATTTTCTCTGAATTTGCTCAGTCCAAAGTTCAAGCTGTCCAAACCTTCAGTCCTACAAATTCACTCTATACATTTAGATCCAAGCTGTGTTTCCATTCCCCTATGGAATTGTTAGTAATGGAAAGAAATGGTGAGTTGGTGGTTGGAATATTAGGCATAGAGGAATGACAGTCAGGTTCTGTACTCTGTAATATACTTCCTTCATATCCTTGTGACCCTGTTTTTATGCTGACTTTGTTCTTTGACTTTGGGGAAGAGAAAAATTGTACCCAATCTGACGAATGTCATAGAATCATGGAATCATAGAATCAGCATGGCTGAAAAAGACCTCTGAGATCGTCGAGTCCATGCTTTGACCTAACAGCACCCTGCCTACCAGACCATGGCACTAAGTGCCACATCCAGTCTCTTCTTAAAGAGAAGAGACTTCTTAAAGATGGTGACTCAATCACCATCCTGGGCAACCCATTCCAATGCCCTATCACTCTTTCTGTAAAGAAAAAAATATGTTCTAGATGTGCTGATTTTTTGCACATTCCTCAGACAGTGTAATATGGGGCATCACTTAAGTACCTGAGACCAGGATGAAAACAACATGCAGAATCAAATAGTTCTTCAGCAACATGAATTTAGTTTCCAGTATCTTCATAAGAAGCTCCAAAATCTGGTGCCATATGTTTAAGTGAAGCTGCATAGACAAGACATGGTTTGTAGTGTGCTGGTGATGTCTGAGAATAACTAGAGCTCGCAGAGATAGTCTGTAAGGCTGAAAGGTCAAAAGAGCTACCTTGATAGCTATAGCAAGAAAATGAGCAATATCTATTTGAGGGAGCCTGTTCAATCATGATGTCTCAATACACATTGCATAGTTCTGTAAAAATGATTCTCATTTTATAGCTGAATCAACTAAGGGACAAAGGATTAACCTGCATAAGGTCATCTCACAAGACAAAAAAACATCAGTGCTCTGTTAGTCTAGTCATGGTGCCTCTAAATAAATACAGAAAGAAGGCAGCACGACTGGAAGCACATTTTTTACAGGATGCACACTGTAGGCCCTTAAACAATCCATTGATCGCGTATATTTCTAGTGTGAAGGGTCAGTGATTGCAGCTTAAGCAGTGATGGAAGTATTTACAGAGAAGTAGAGACACAAATCCAAGTACCTGACAACTCTACTGTGTTTTGCATTACTAGCATCCTGTTGTTCGGAGTGGCATGAACTGTTTGGAGTCTGCATTTAGCAATGGGGTCCACAACCTGTATAACCAGGCCCTCTTTGCTTATGCTTATGGCTTGGCTGGCAAAGAGGAAAGATGCCAGTTCTTCCTTGAGAAGCTGGACAAGACAGCTGTCAGAGATGGTACGTGCACTATGGCCATGATATGGGCAATACAGCTGGTGGAATGGCATGTCGTGTAATGTAAGCTATTCTGATGCACAATTTTTCTCATGTGTGCTGCTCCACTCCTGTTTCATGCTGGTTATGCTACTGAATTTAAGAGTTTTTCTGTCTGTTTTGGCCTCAGAAAAGATTGAGCTGTGGCCTGATTTTCCTAGAATTATGAAATAATTTAGGTGTAGAGAGGGTCCCTTGCAAGTCTTAGTCCCAGGTACAGGAAGATTGTACCTAATTTCCTGCTTAGCTTCCTCTTCTACATGCTGGTCAAGCCAAGTCCCCTTGATTACATTGTGCTCCTGTCTGTGACTGCCTTAACATCCATCTGCTGCCCTGCTTTCACTTCAATCCCTCTCTCACTTATACAGCCTCCTTTTATTAATTCCCTTTCCATCCCTTCCTGTTTTCTTTTCCATCCTGGAAGTAAAACTTACCCAGTTCAGGACTCCAATAGCTGAAAAAACTTCCTGAATAAAGGGAGAGAGGTAATTGTATATCTATTTCCTGCAATGACACTGCAATGAATAAACCAGAAAGTAATTTTTCCATGCTTTTTACACCCCACTTTTCTGTTTTCAGGTGGTTCAGTTCATTGGCAGAGAGAAAATAAGCCACCAGCAGAATATTTCCTTGACTTCTATTCCCGTGCCCCTTCTGCTGAGATTGAAATGACCAGCTATGTGCTCCTGGCTTTGCTCAACAGAACCAAACTCACATCAGAAGACTTGTCCTCTATTTCCCACATTGTGTACTGGCTTATCAAACAACAGAACCCATATGGTGGCTTTTCCTCCAGCCAGGTAACAACTGGATGTGGTAAAAAGTTCTGGGAGTAGTCCAGTCTGCAAGTTGAATCTCGGTAGTATGGCAAATCTTCCTGATTGCATATAGATTTGAAAAATACTTGATAATTGGTGTTTGCATAGGTTATCTTGTCAGGACACATCATGCTTTTCATAGGCAGCTTCATACATAACTTACTTCTGGGCAATGAGAATTTACCTGAGTTCCAAGTTAGCAGTAGATAATAGCCACTGTTGACACATTATCCCAGGTCTTCTGGGGTAATTAAAATCTGTTGCCCCAGAATCACAGAATGGGTCAGATTGGAAGGGACCACAGTGGGTCATCTGGTCTAACCTCACTGCTCAAGCAGGGTTATCCTAGAGCACATTGCACAGGATTGCATCCAGATGGTTCTTGAATATCTTCAGTAAGGGAGACTTCACAACTGCTCTGGGCAATCTGTTCTAGTGTGCTGTCACCCTCACAGTAAAGAAGATCTTCCTCATGTTCAGGTGGAACTTCGTGTGTATCAGTTTCTGCCTGTTGCCTCTTGTCCTATTCCTTGACACCACTGAGAAGAGCCTGGTTCCATCTTCTTGGCACCTTCCCTTCAGATATAGACATTGATTATGTCCCCTCTCAGTCATCTCTTTTTGAGGCTTAACAGGCCCAGCTCTATCAGCCATTCCTTATAAGAGATGCTTTATTCCCTTAACCATCTTTGTCACCCTCCTGTGCACTTGTTGAAGGAGCTCCATGTCTCTCTTTACTGAGGAGCCCAGAACCGGACATGGTACTCCAGATGTGCCTCACTAGGACTGAGCAGAGGGGCAGGATCAACTCTCTTGACCTGCTGGCAAAACTCTTCCTAATGCAGCTCAGGTGGTCTTCTTGGTCACCAGGGTACACTGCTGGCTCAGGGACAGCTTTTTGTCCATCAGGACAAGTTTTACAAGAACTTGTATCTTGTTTTCTTAGCTATTGACAAAGCTCCTCTCCATTTATGAGTACTGATAAAGCACCAAGGAAATAGGAGCTGAGCTAGTCTCATGTACTATCTTACACCTGGGTACCTAACTAGGAACCATCATTCTTTTCAGGACACTGTTGTTGCTCTCCAAGCATTAGCCCAGTATGGATACCTCACCTTCTCAAAAAAAAGTCTTAATACCATCAAAGTCAACTTCATGGAGTCCCCCAGTAAGATTTTCCAGGTGAATGACAAGAACCGCTTCTTGCTGCAGCAGGCTTCCTTACCCACAATTCCAGGGAATTACAGTGTGGAAGTGAATGGCAATGGCTGTGTTTATCTGCAGGTAAGCAAGCTGGAAACTCAGCACCACCCCCTCTGGAATCTAAGCAAGGAATTCTCTGTAATTTATTCCTCCACATATGTCATGCCAAAGACACAAAACCCTTCAAGCCTGTGACCATCTTATGCTTTCCATCTCTTTTAGACCACTCTGAGATACAACATCCATTTGCCAAGAAAAGATGCAGGATTTTCTCTCTCCATAAGGACAGCTAATGTATCTTGCACAAGCAACTCTCCACCAAAGTTTGACCTTGTCCTCTTCACCAGGTAACTTTCTTTCATTCACCTACCCTCTTGTATTTACAGTTTTGGAAAGCATACAAGAAAGGATTTAAATACAGGCAGTTAATTGCTATTGTGCTATGGCAGGAAGAAAAACAGGATTATTGGGAGCTGAAAATGTCATTCACTGGTCTTCTTTCCATTTGCAGTCCAGACTAACAGAACTTTTCTTATTTTAGTTACACAGGAAAGCGTAAAGTCTCCAACATGGCTATTATTGACGTGAAGATGCTCTCAGGTTTTGTTCCTGTAGAATCTTCCCTGAAAAAGGTAAAAAATGGGAACAGTGTGAATGATAAACCCTGAAAAAATATGAAGTTGATAAAAATAGTCTCTAATTAGTAACTTGAAGCCCCATGGAAATACTGCAAAGTCCCTGGACATGGCCTTCTGTCACATACTCTTGTATCTCAGATCTGTAGCTGTTCATCTGTTGGAGACAAATCTGTTAGGAGTTGTCAAATCCAGTTTCCAAGAGAGGCGAAACTGCTGCAGCTTCATATCCCCATTCATACTCAGCCAATAGCAACGCTAAATGTGCATTCCAAATAGTCAGATATGCACACTATACGTATATATTCACATATACATATATGCATGGTCGTCACACAGATCAGTAGACAGGAAAGGCAGCACTTCCACAAATGCAGACAGCATAAATGGCTTTATTCTCTTCCATTTCTGGCTGATCAGAGTAAAAGCTCATTTGTAGAAAAGATAAATAAATAAATGCACATATATACATACAAATACAAACACACAATGTGGCTCCTTCTGACAGCTGACCTAAGAAACTCAGTTTGTCCAGTAGCTATCCCTGGATCCTTGTTCTGTCCAGTTGCTGGCACCTGGACATATGCCTCCTCAAGACCTCAATCCCACTTTAGTGCCTGGAACTGAGGTCTCCACCATCACATATATGCATGGTGGGTACCTCTATAAGCAGTCTTAGACATGCAGCAGATGGGCTGGGATCCCCTGGTCTCCTAGTGACCTCACAAGACAAATGCACATAGAGACACAGGCAAATGAGCCTCCACTAACTGGTTCAGCCCAATAGCTTGCTCTGTGTCCACCTCCAAGATCATATGATCTCCTCAGAAATAGTCTCGGTCATCCTGGTCCCTCTGGTGGTTAACTCGGATCTTCTGGTGTCTTCAATATTTGGGCCAGATTTGTGTCTGCTTCAGTAGCTGGCCGCCAAGCCCCTTAACTAAATCACCAGCTAGTCCAGTTTGGTATTCACTAGCTACCACACACTGACATACACACTCATACACAACAAGCCTGAAGTCTGGTGTCTCCAGCACCCCAGACACATGGTTTCTGTGATCTGTGGTCTCTTCTTTAGTGACAGGCAATCCCTACACACACATCCACAGAGAAGAGAGAGCCTTTCACCCAGGAAAATAGTCAGGATCAGAGATTAATGAGAGAGGAGAGACTGTGGTGACCAGGTGCAGGGCAGACAGGTGTGCTGACCACCAATGTGTTTACATGCAACTGGTCTCTTTTATCTCATTTTCCACTCTTTTTCCTTTCAATTGAACTTTAACCCTTTTCTTTGTTACTTTTGGTTCTTCCCCTAAACATCCTGTAATAACTTTTTATTGAGTGCCAGCATCCCAGCCCTGTGTCCTGTAGGCAACACTCCCCTTAAGCCTGCAAGGTGATCGAGGGATATTCCGCTATTGACTCTCCTGGTGGGTATCATTCCCCGACAATAGGACTGGTCACTGCCCTGTGGCAGCCCTGTAGCAAATCAGATCCGAGAACTCTGGTGGCTCTGCTCAGGTTACTGCGGTTTCCCTGTGCTCCGTAATGTTTGTATGTATGAGTCTGTAATCACAAAACCTAACAGAATCTATACAAGAAATGCCTATGCCGTAGTTAAACTGATTAAGTGGGTATTTTTTTAGTACTATCCCTTTGACACAGTTATTCCTTCCTCTACAAGACATTTTAACAAAGAAACAAAACAAAACAAAAAATAGTGGGCAATGCTCCTCCTCCTTTACTATCCAGAAATTTGTTTGTGATGATGACAAAGCTGGGGACAGCACTGATAAGCACCTCATTTCTGTTCCTAATGCAATTTAAATTTGAAATAGATGCATTTGTTTCAAGCTGCAAGCTGTAATTTTCAAGTAGATAAAAAGAAGAATTAAATTCATTGCAGAGTCTTCTCATAGCTTTGTGCATTTATAATCATTCAGCGTTCAGGACTGATTTTCGGTTTTCGCTGGAACTGTATGAAATTCATACATTTTCTTTGTAAGATTTTTCCATTGAGATGTTATGCTTTTTGGCATCCTGCTCCTCTTCATATGGACTTGGAGAAAAAACAGTTGTTTTTCTAAAGTTTGGAATATTTTGGGTTTGTATATTTTTGTAGTAAAATTAATTTGTTCAAACTCTTTTCTAAAATATTTTAAAACGTTTGTTATTTGAAACATACAATAAACTAGCAAGCGATTCATCTTGAGCAGCAGAAATTAATAATATTTTTTTTTATATGAGAGTATTCTTAAGTTAACTATAAAAGTCACAAGCATCAAAGCTGACTCGTAAGACTGTTTACCACTGTGATTGGTTCGTACAAATCGGGGTATGAAAACACTCGACTTGCATTTCTTTTTTTGGCTACTAGATGGCGCAGTGGCATAAAAAGAGCGGGGCAACCACTTCGAATGCATTTTGCTAAGGAATATTTAAGTCTCCTTGGCAAATCTCCCCGTTAACATTGCTATCTTTTGTCTTATTTAAAGCTTAAGGACGACAATTTTGTCGTGGATCGTGTAGACATCAAGAACAACCACATCCTGTTCTATCTTCAGAAGGTAAGTCTGGGAGGTTTCCTTTTGGTTTTGTTAAACTGGAAGTTTAAAACAGGCTCTCAGATAGAAGGAAAACCTCATTAACAGCAGATTAGTAATACTTTTGCCTTAAAGATGTAAAGGTACTTTGCTCAGTCCAACATCAAATATATATATACATAGTTGTAGTCTACAATGAAGAGATATGCATTTATTACTTTCTTGTGAAGCAAGTTGTATGATTAAGTAACATCTCACAAATGTAGTTAAATTGCATTCCATATTTCAAAAGTTCCTAATCTACATAATATGTCAGCCTCTAAGTAATGCATCTCATCAGTTCATCTGGGAGTGCTTCACAGGGAGTCAGTATCATCTCCCTCTGTTTTAGGTAGGTTTCCGTATTAAAAGAATTAGTGAGTCATAGAAAGGCTTGGGTTGGAAGGGACCTTAAAGATCATCTAGTTCCAATGCACCCCCAACCATGGGCAGAGACACCACCCACTAGATCAGGTTGCTCATGGCCCCATCCAACCTGGCCTTGAACACTTCCAGGGTGGGGCATCCACAACTTCTCTGAGCAGCCAGTCCCAGTGTCTCACCGCTCTTACAGTAAATAATTTCTTCCTAACATCCTTAGATCTATCCTCTTTTAGTTTAAGACCTTTCCCCCTTGTTCCATAACTGTTTGCCCATGTAAAAAAGTCACTCCGCCTCTTTTTTATAGTCTCCCTTTAAGAACTGAAAGGCCGCAGTGAGGTCCTACTGGAGCATTTTTACCTCCATGATGAACAACCCCAGCTCTCTCAGCCTGTCTTTGTAAGGGAGGTGCTCCAGCCCTCATAGTCTTTGTGGCCCTTCTCGGTGCCCACTTTAAAAGGTCCACACTCATCCTGTATTGAGGACCTCAGAGCTGGATACAGTATTCCAAGTGGGGGCTCACAAGAGCAGAGAAAAGAGGGAGAATCACCTCTCTCAACCTGCTGGCGACTCCTCTTGTTATGCTACCCAGGATATGTTTGGCTTTCTGTGTTGTGAGTTCACACTCTAGGCTCATTTCCAGCTTTTGGTCCACCAAAGCCCTGAAGTCTTTCTCCACAGGGCTGCTCTAAATGAGCTCTTCTTCCAGTCTGTGCTCATGTCTGGGATCGCCCTGACCCACATGCAACACCTTGCACTCGGACCTGTTGAATTTCATGAGGTTCTCATAGACCCAGTTCTCAAGTTTGTCCTTGTGCCCCTGTACGGTCCTGTCCTTCTGTTGTGCCAACTGCACTGTGCAGCTTCACACATCTGCCAACTTGCTGAAGGTGCACTCAGTCTCACTGCCTATGACACTGATTAACATATTCAAGAGCAGCAGTTCCAAGACAGAGCCCTGAGGGACATCACTCATCACCTCCAGGTGTTGCCTCCACCAGGACACAGAACCATTGACCACAACTCTCTGGCTGGATTCTTCCAGCCGATTCCTTATCCACCAAACAGTCCACCCTTCAAATCCATGTCTCTTCAATTTGAAGCTAAGGATGCCATGTGGGACCATTTCAAGGCCTTACAGAAATCTAGGTAGATGACATCCTTTGGTCTTCCCTTGCTGGCTGTTCAAATATGATGAAGACTGGCTTGGCAACATCAGCCTGTTCCCTCAGGACTCTGGGAACCATGTCATCCAGTCCCATAGACTTGTGCCTATTCATCTTCATCAAATGGTCTCAGACCTGCTCTTCACTTACCATTGGAGGGACTTTGCTCCCCTAACCCACCTGCAGCTTCAGGTATTCAAGAGACATGGGAAGCCTGACTGCAGTGAAGACTGAGGCAAAGAATTCCTTGAGTACCTCAGCCTTCTCCATATCAGTTGCCACCAGTTCTCCCTTCTCCTTTATAGGGGTGGTACACTCTCCTTGGCTTTTCTCTTCTGACCCATTTTCTTATAGAAACCCTTCTTGTTATTCTTTGTATCCCTTGCCAAGTCCCAGTCCATTTGTCCTTTGCCTTTCCTGATCCCATCCCTACATATCCAAACCATATCTCTATACCCTTCCTAGGTCGCCTCTCCCTGCTTCCACTGGCTGTGCATTTTCTTCTTACTCCTCATTGTGAGGAGCATGTCCTTCCTTAGCCATGCCAGAGTCCAGCCTGCCTTGTCTGATTTCCTGCACAAGGGCTCTCTGAAAAATGGCCTTAAAGAATTGCCAGCTCAGGTCTAAAACTTTGTCCCTAAGAACAGTTTACAGGGGATCTCATTCACTGACTTCTTAAAGAGCTGGAAATTCATTTTCTCAAAGCTCAGGATCTGGACTTTGTTCCTCACCAGGCCCATGTTCCTTTACCTAACAAACTCACCCAGGCTGCCTCTGCTCTCAACCTCCCTAATGAGTTCATCTGCACTCTGGAGCACCAGGTTCAGTAATGCTTCTCCTCTTGTTGGTTTGTCCCAGTACTTGGATCAGAATTTTTCCTCACTACTCCAGAAGTCTCCTGGACTGCCTACTGTCAGCTTTACCAGCTTTACCAGCAGATGTCCCTGCAGCTGAAATCTCCCACTAGGATGAGAGTTGAGAGCATGATGCTTCCTGGAGCTGCAGCAAGAGGCCTCATCCACAGGTCCTCCTAGTCAGGTGGTCCGTGGTAAACCCCAGCAGAAAAGTGTCCTTTGTTGGTCTGGTCCCTGATTTTTATCCACAGGCTCTCAGCCTTTTGTGGCTGTTTCTCAGAGGCAGTTCTTCACAAGGATCTAGTAAGGAAAACTGTAGATAATATTCTGTATTCACAGAGAAGCTGAGATATTGAGACATGAAAAATTTACCCAGCAGGGCACGAGTGTTGGAGAAAGTTATCCAGGATCCCTGTCCATTGCTCCATTCCTTTAGAAGGTCAGCAAGATAAAATCACAGAAAAATGGAGGAGAGCAGTGACATCATTCCAGGCATGCAAGAAAAAGCTGGAGAACCAGACAAAGATGAGCCAGGAGAAAAGTTTAGGACACTTGGCTGCAAGAGTGTGAAACAAGGAACAGAACCACAGGGGAGAATGGAGATATTGAGCTCAAAGTCATTAAAGAGAGAAACGTATGGAGAAGATTCTTAAGGGTACTGAAGGTGATTTTAGCTGGGAAAGGCAAGGAAAGAAAGAAACAGCAACTTTCACTTACAGGATGAATGCTGATGTCCTGAAAGCCACAGTAATAGGGAATGGTTGAGATAATCTGAACCATATGAAGAGAAAGAAAGGAAAAAAGCACACAATTTTAGCAGTAACAAAACATATTTAGAAACAGCTTTTAAACAATTACCTGATTTGACATCAAGTTTACAAACTGGAGAGAACTGCAGAATGGCACACTTTGTCACACAGTCTGATACAGAAATGCATCTGTTAAACCTTGGCCTCAGGGACAGTTATGAAAACAAAAGTTCCCCTGCATTTTCTTGTCTTGCCATTTCCAGGTTTCCCAGAGGGAAATTAACTTCTCCTTCAGTGTGGAGCAAAGCCTGCCTATCTCAGACATCAAACCAGTGCCTGTACATATTTATGATTACTACGAAACAGGTAGGTGAATCCAAAGGAGAGATGAGTGGAGATTCACTTAGTAGTTCTGCTGGTTTTGATTACTAGACTGCAAAAGGTTTGCAGAGCATAGACAGTTTCCCCCTCCTGTGTTTTCGTTTCTTGCATCCTTTCAACAGAAAGCAGATTAGAAAGTGATACATCAGGAGTTGCTTTCTTATGAACCATATACAAAAAGAAGTGTGGTTCCACAGTTTGCAACTGATGCTTAAAATCAATAACCAAAAAGCAGCAGTATTCCTGACTTCCCTGATCTGGGTTATCTAATGGGTTTTTTTGCTTAATCCTGCCATAGTAGGCTGCAATCAAAAAGATCTTCCTTAGTGGAATTTAAATACCTAAGTAAGAATGACAGTCCCACTTCACTAAAAAGGAGTTTAAGTAATTAAAACTGGAAAATTAAGTGCCTGATCACCTTTCTTGAACTGGTCTCAAAGAAATACAGTTGCATCAGGCATCACCAAGTTGTGTAACTTCCGTTATCAAAGCTGCGGCTCAGGTTTCCCCATGCTTTTCTCAAGCTTGGAACAACCTTTTTTGGTACTGTGTCCTAGCAGATTACCAGCAGCAGCAGTCAGGGAATTCAGCCTGGAGTGCATTTTCTGCCACCTGATCCACATCTTGCATGGGCACAGCAATGATGTACCCTGACAAACACAGTGAGAGGAGTGCATTGGTCTCTGACCATGCACCCCTGGAACTGGGTGCCTTGGCAGCTGGAAGACTACCACAAAATTTATCACATTTTCTGATTCGTAGTGTGATAATCACAGGTGCACATAGAGTGGGGTCAGAATGATTTCTTACTCTCATGCAAATGTCTTCTTCCTTTCTTCTTTCCAGATGAATATGCCCTTTCAGAATACAACACACCCTGCTCTCTGCCTTCCAACTGAAATCAGGCAAGCATTTATAGAGGAAGAAGTGGATAAGAGATTTGGTTGTTTATGGGAGCACAATGAAAAACATGTACAATAATGATGAATAAGCAAATCCCATATTGCAGTAGATCAGAATGACCCATTCTGACCCACACTTCAAAAAGAATTTTGGGTCAGTGTGGATTAGAAACTGCAGATAAAATGCTTTTCCTAACAAGGGAGATATTGTGCAATTGTTAATGCTGACCATCCATCTTCTTTGAAATTAATTACATATTCCAGTGGGAGTTTTGTGTAAAGGTAAATAACTGAAATGTGTGTTCTTAGCCATAGATTCCTCTTAAGAAATCCTAATCTCGTAGAATACTCAGCTGTTGCTGCTTCTGTAGATTATGTTTTGGTATTTACATTTTCCAGAAGGAAAATCCTGAAGAAATTGGTTTGATCCTCACCTTTTTCAGCAATTGAACTGAATCATTTACAGATGTCAGAATTCTACTCACAAGAAGACAACTTTTATGCAGTTTTTACCTCTATTTAGAAAGAAATGTTTTCTTCAGAGTTATCATCTCCTATTTTACTGCTCTTTGTAATAAAACATTCTGATTGGCAGTGCTCTTTGTACCAGTCTCCACTCCTTGTTCTATCTATAAATGAGTGATGGAACGTATTTCATAAGCTAAAACATCCATACCTTTGACAGGTCAGTCAACGGCATCCTGACATCAGTGACATTTTGTGACACAGCCAGGATGGGGATCCTCACCTATGTGATGGAAGTTTTGTACCCAAAGCCTAATGGTGGGGGCTGTAATAGAGAAACTCTTTAAAAAGGGGTTAGGGAGGAACAGTGGATCCAAGGCCCTTGCAGGGAGGAAAAGGAAGCGGTTTGTAGGGATTGAAAAATAGAGCCACAAGGAGCTTGCGGTGGAGGAACAAAGGAAATTTCCTGTTGTGGTTTCTTCATTTAATGAACAGGTAGAGCACACAGCCACACACGGTGGCTACTGTCCCTCACAGCCTGCAGTGACCTGACATGACTTCATCCTGACCAGATCACACTGGTGGAAGGAGACAGAAACCAACTACATATTCATAATAATCTGAGAAGATATTTACCAACTGAATCGTACCTATGAGTTGTTGTTTCTTCAGTTAAGCTGTTAAGACAAAGTCATAGTTATAGTCTTGGAAGAGACTTATTTATCATGAAGCTGGTCTTTAAGCAAATTTTGTTTCCTACAAACACTTTACTCAACAGCAATGTGCCTGATGTGAGACAGACCACACAACTGCACAAGACACAGTAAGAGAATAGCAGTCCCTTGTACACCCTGAGAGCACTGTTTGGTAGGGTGTCAGGCTTGCCCAGAGATGGCGCAAGTGAAACTCACTGAGCAGTGCAGGAACCTTTGTGATAAGAGGCAGTCATGACAGAAATGCGTGTAAACCCAGGAAGACACCAAAGAAATTTGGAAGCTGTAAAAGCACACGAATGCTGGTTTGGAAGGGACCAGTGGAGGACATCTGCTGAAACCTCCTGTTCTGAGAACCACCCAGCAGAGACTTAGAATCATTTCCTAAGATGACCAGAGAGCTGCAGTACTCCTCACAGGAAGACAAACTGACAGAGTTGGGGTTGTTCAGCATGGAAAATAATTCAGGGACAGTTTAGTGCAGCTTTCCATTTCTTAAAGGGGGTCTTATAAAAAGAGAGAGTGATTTTCTGCATGGGCAGATAGTGATAGGACAAAGGGGAATGGTCTTAAACTAAGGGAGGGTATATTTAGATTACATGTTCAGACGGAATTCTTTGTCTCTGACAATGCTGGTGGAATTTCTATCTTGTGAAAAAAGAATGGCATTTTGAGAAAAGGATGTTGTAAAATGAATAGCTTTCGATTCTCTCAATTCTGCTCAAAACCAAGAGTTCCTATCCCCAGCATTTCTCTTCCCATCAGCAGCAACCCCTGAGCACAATCCGTGACCCAAAAAGTCACAGTTTTCGTGTTTGCATGAGACCTGTGGTGACTTTTGCTACAGACAGACACATGCTGAGAAATAAGTTATGACTCAGAAGATGTTAAGGCCATGTTGCTTTTCACTGACCCCAAATTCCCCTTTGCTCTCCCATTCCTGTCAGCAAAAAAGATTGTGTGAGCTTCAAGAGGGGTCAGTCAGGCTACTTCAATCCACTTTCTTCAGCTGTGTAAACTCAGCTTACTGCTAAACAAAAGCCTTTGTTTAATGCCATTCCAGTGAAAGGCCAACTGCAAGTCTGGTCAGATGGAAACTGATACGAAATGCAGATTCTTTCAATAGCACAGCACTTAAATTTTCCTACAAATTTCCAAAACACTGGGCTGAGAGGGAGTGGCTGGAACAATGTCAGAAGTACCTAGCAAAATCTGCATTTTATAGCCGTCTTTTACCTCTATAACTCTTTTAACTGCAGCACAACTAGTGACCATTTTTTTTTCTCGTGAAGGTTGCATCATGTGAACCTCAGTGCAAGTCAGATGAAAAGATATAACAATTGACAGGAATTTCAATACTGAGTTTTTAGGATCAATCAGAAAATTGTAAGGGCTTCCTCCCATCACCAAAAATGCCAAATACAATACATTTATACTCAGTTCTTTAGTTTGTTGAACACAGATACTAGTCTGTTGTGTATGTATATTTTCCTATTAAAACAAGTCCTTGGAATTGCCTAGCAGAAACGTCTGATTGCCAGGTAAGACTTGAAGAAATGCCTCCAACTCAGTGGCCAGCAGTATGAAACCTTCAGCACCTTGTGAAAGCTCTTGATCAGTGCAGCCAGTGGAGGACTCACAAAATAGCTTAGAGAACTATAAGTCTGTTGGTATATACTGTAAGGAAAAATGAATTACTGAAAGTCAGAGCAAAAGGGAGCAAGAGAATAGACAAAACAGCAAAGTGCCCAAGAAGCCAGTGAAGTGTCATGTCGAGGCTGAGGTCTTGTTCTCTTGAGGCTTTAAAGAGAGCACATATGTGGGATCCTACAGTGCCTAGTTGCTCCTGCATTTTGTTTCTGTCAGATAAAGCAAAAAGATTCACCATAACTTTACTTTTTAATATGCACAGTATCTCTAACAAAGTAAAGTTAGAGCATTCTGAACTCAGAGCCATTCCCAGGGTACAGCCACAGATGTAGCAGGAGTACAAATCACACAGACTCTGTCTATTCAGCACAGATCCAAGGAGCTGCCTCTCTTGAACTTCAGTGTTGCTGTTCTCACATATTTCCAAAGTCTGAATCCTACCAAAGCCAGTGTGAATCTTCCTTTACATCTATCCGGGTTTTGTCAGGATTCAAAGTTTGCTGAGCCCCTGTGCAAGACAGGTAGGGCTCGTTGTTCTGCTGTCATAGACAAACATGCCATCAAGTTTTGTTTCCAAGTGGCACACTCCATTTTAAAAGGTCACCTGAGTCAAGTTTTCTTACTCTGATTGCTGTAGTTAGAAAGATACTTAAGAACCATAAAACTACTGTGAATGAATCTTCCCTTTAATTTTCAGCGTGCAAAAGGGTAATGCATGTGCTTCCCATTCTTTCAGCAGTTCCTATGGGAGCCATCTGCTGCAGTCCATGGGAATGTGACAATAGACTATGGAGGCTTTGCTCAGAGATGTGAACAACCAGGACTCTGCCACTGTTTCACGTAATAGCAGAGCACTTTTGCTACCCTTGAACTAGCAACTATGTGTGATATTAGACATGAATGTGATACTCTAGTTACTCCCTCATTTTCACACAGCGCTTTCCAGCAGACAGTTTTGCCTATCACTGTTGTATGTGAGTCAGTAGTCTTTAAAAAGCAAGTTCTTCAAAATGAAAAACTATGCACTGAGGACTTTCTCTGACTCCCTGTTTGTCTGAGGCCAGCTTGTTTGCCTTGAGACAACTTTGAAGTCTCAACTGTTTGGAAAGATGATAAAAAATAATAAAGAATGACAGGTCTTCCTCAAGGACACATCCTCCAACCTGTTCTGTACAGTCCTCGGTAGTTCAATATATAGCTGCAGAATATATTTTCACTGAAGACAAAGCAGGAATAGCCTTTATGTGAGGGGAATGAATCAAAAAAACTTTTCAGGCATAAGGTCAGGGGTTGAAGGCACAAACAGGCTCTCCCTGGGGGGCATCCTTAAAGTAGCACAATTAATATATCGGGTAACACAAGAGTATTGTTGTGCTGCCAAGTAGATAATAATAACAGATAAAGGGAGCTGCAGGCTCTCAATAGCTTTTGTATGCCTTCCATAATGTGCCTGGAACAAGTTCAATTTCTGGTATGTCATAGTGGAAAGAAAAAGCCTTTGCAACCACAAAAAATGGATTTAGAAACTAGATGTTGGTCAATGGCAAAAAGATCAAAGTACTCATAAAGAGACTGAGCCTCCAACATTTGGTGTTATCAACCAGTTGCGAGAGATTCCTAAGTCCATACTCTTTTTCACAACAGACCCCTAGCAATACCATGCCTACACTGAAGACAGACTTGAAAGAAATTAGAAAAGGTAGCACCTGCTCTAAAAGATGTGTCTCATTTCTCAGATTCATTTGCCATGAACTTTAGTTTCTGTGAACATCATTTTATAACCCTGAAGCAAGATCCACGCTTCCTTTCTCAGAGCAGTTGGATCAGGCATACAGCATTTCCCCAAAAACTATATCCAAGAAATTTCGTTTAGCCCACAAAGCTGCATTTGTGTAAAGGCGTGCAAAGAATCCTGTAAAGACATTGATCCTCCATTGTTCCCTTCTCACAGATCGACCTGCACTTCAGACAGATGATTCAAGTCTGTTATGTCATCAGTGGCTTCAACTCCATGAAAGCACCTTATACGTACAATTACATCAGCAAAGCCCTTGTGGGATCTGTAGTCTGATGGCTGAAATTCCATGAGAAAGCGGAACTCCTGTATGATCCCTCAAATCATTCCAGAGAAGAAGGACAAACAGCCAGGGAAGGCTACAGCACTAGAAATTAGTGGAGGGAAGGAGAGGAAAATAAGAAGGGCTAATGGAACTTTAAACACTTATAAATCTCCTGTTACAATGTATTTATGTGGCATTTCTGGAGAATTAAATTAAAAACAGGTTTTCCATATAGCAGAAGAAAATCACTGCAATATGAAATTCTCAGAGAGCTACTTCTTTCTATATGTGACTGTCACGAGTTGTCACCCAAATTTAAAGCAAGTGCTTCTACTCGCAGAGTGCAGAAGTTACAGCCCTGATAGTTGTGTGCAGTTGTGAAAAAGAAACAAAGGGTTAGGGTTTAGCTTAGAGGCTTAAAGGTCAGAGAATGAGTTGGCATCCTTCAACAGGCTAGAGATGGCTAGCCCCAAGTACCTTTATGGTAGCCAGGGAAGCAAAAACAAATCAATATCATGTACATCTTGTATCAGGTTTTGGTACACAAGACGATTTCTCAGTACCAGACATGAGCTGATTGCTAGCATGGGAGCTTTAGCGAGAGAACATGCAGCCAGACTTGTTGTCCCACTAGGGGAGAGGGCTTAAATAGTAATATTCTTTGAATTGCATGTCAAACATGCCCCCTTGGTACTCATTGTTAAGTATTTTCTTTTCCTGCTTTAATGAAAACCTCGTTTATATTGACAAGTATGAAGGATGAACTTACTAAGTACCAGAGGTTTTTGGAAGGCAGCCTTCTTCAGATATTTTGTTAGTGACCTCTTCACATTTGAACCGAACCCTTCCTGCTGCCTATCAAGACCACAAAGAAAGGAGAACTGAATAACCCTTGTTTCTTGTCTGTGTGAGGACAGGGGCTGCAAAGCCCTCTCCAAAGAAGTGCAGACTATCTTAATAGCCTAACTACAACATTGCATTTGTAGCTTAGCCTGAAAACAACCAGGTAACCTGTGTATAACTGGGAAAGATAATTTTATTAGTATACCAGTATCCACCCTTAGGCTTGTGCAGGTGCAGTGACAGGAGTCAGATTCCAGCTTCACTCACCTTTGACTGGAATGTTTGTCATCAAAACTACACAGCAAAGACAGTCTCAATACTTTAGTTCACACAGTTATTCTTGCTCAGATCTCAGCCTCTACACAGGTCTCAGTTTTGAAAACTGGTTGTGGATGACACATACACACTCACCAGAGGCACTGGTGTAACAGAATCCTTGTAGCTGGCTGACCTTGAACTACTTTCATCTTTTATAGGACTGCCTTCTCTGTGACTGGAAACATCATAGACCACTGCAATAAACTGCAGTCCTGCCCACCATCACATTTGTGGAAAAAAAAAAATCATCAGTCATCAAAATCACTGCAAGCTGTGACTATTCTGCTAGGGATATATTTATTTTCTTTAATGACCTCACCATCTTTTTAGCTTGCAAAGCTGTTAGAGGACTTTACCAAGGCTCACATATCTTAGAACAATGAAAGAAATCTTGCATGCTTGACTGGAGACTCTATTGGCCAAGCAGGACTTTATCTGTAGTTACCATGATTCAGCATTGTTCCCCAAACACCTGGGCCAAACCAAGCATTTCGACCTTTGCTATGTCTAAACATATTGTTACAATCTAATCTGCTTTAAGAAGGTTTTATAGGAAGCAATCATAGTCAAAGTCACAGACTGCTTCAGTGCTTTTCAACTAATTTTTGTAGCTGTAATGACCAAGTTTCTTTGTGTTAATCCTCTTCTGAATCAGCAATTAACCTGTTCACAAGAAAGGTGACAGTATCTACACTGCTAATATATGGCTGTAGTCTCGCAGGCACATCCAGTTTGGATTTAGAGGGCCAGCTGGGGTGCTGGCAGGAGGGCAATCATGAAACTTCTCATAGGGGCTTTGCCAGAGGTCGTGCCACTACCTACTGCAACACTCAGCTGGCTGGTTCAAAGCTGCTCTGCCAGACTGAGCAAACTCTCACAGAATCACCACTGTCCCCCACTGCTGTCATCAAGCACAAAGAATGCTTGGGTGATGACAAGCTGCAGGAGTGAGAATGAGTAGCAGAATGAAATTAAATGTGAGCAGCCACAAAGACTGCAAAAACAAGAAAAACATGGAGCTCCAGAGACTACTGGAATTTTCCTAGTGCCATGTTGTGATTCCTACAGGAAAGAGAGCTCTTTTCAATAATTGTGAGAAAAATTTGAGGTCAGGTGATTCCTAGACACAGAAATCACTGTGTCCACTTCTCTATGAAAAAAAAAATCAGTTGAGTAATATTACTGTAGTCTTTCACAACAGGGCATGTTTTATTTGTAAAGATAAGATTTTTCTGGTAGAACAGATCTACTGGCCCAAATAAACCAAACCACAATCACGAAGGTACAATTTTTACAGTCTATGCCTGCAGCAGGGCTGTTTCAGTAGCAAAATCCTATCTATACTCAGATGGTAGGCCATTTCTCAAGAAAGTTAACTGAATCAATAAGCTTATTCAACTATTGCCAGATATCTCTGTGTGTGCTATTACTAAACAAAGGTAGCTGAGGTCTGAAGTTATGGCTTCGGTGACACTCAAAGTTAGTCTGGCAAACAACTCGTTTTGAGTCAAGCATGCAAGATAATCCATCTGTACATAGATATTTCTCCAACATTACTTCACAGTTCCTCATACATGCCCAGAAAGATCAACAGAAATCTCCTGGAAAGGAATCATAGTGTTACAAACACATCAGCCTTGAGACTTATCTCCAAGAAATGTCAGTGACAGGGGAATAAGGAGAGAATCTTATATGTCTTCTGTGTGGGTGTGTGTGGTTAGGAGGTTTAGGTTAACTTAGGTGCCAATCATCTGAATTAATTCTTTCATGAGGAAGAAAAGAACTCCAAATAAGAACTTCTTCCACTACCTGAAGGAAAACTACACGAAATATGGAGAGAGACAATTTACAAGTGAATGCAGTAATAGGGGAAGGGAGAATGGCTTCAAACTGAAAGAAGGAAGGTTTAGATTGGATATTAAGATGATTTTTTTTTCCCTGTGAGGGTGGTAAGGCACTGGCACAGGTGGCCCAGAGAAGCTGTGGATGCCCCATCCCTGGAAGTGTTCATGGCCAGGCTGGATGGGGCTTGAGCAACCTGGTCTAGTAGGAGGTGTTCCTACCCATGGCAGGGGATTTGGAACTAAATGGTCATTAAGGTCCCTTCCAACCCAAGCCATTCTGTGATTATGTAATTCTATGAAATACAATCTTTTGACCTGGTGATGAAGTAGTATCTCTAATTTCCCTATAGAACAATCTCCACAAGCTTTTTGCACATATACATTTCATTTAGACAGAATGGTAGGATCTGAAGAGCAAAGAGAGGCAGTCAGCAAATAATAATGATTAAAAAATCACAAACCTTGAATGGCAGTGTTTTTTTAAATATTTGCCCTGAAAACAATTGTCTTGCTTTATCAAGTGGAATGTTGTTTATTTTTCCTGTGAAAGACAAATTATTGTACATTATAGACAAGAAGATGGGATAACCTCTAGTTTCCTTTGTTGTGATAAGGTACAGTATCCTTTTTCACCCAGGATATTTGATTACCAACATATTAATACAATAACTTCTCTATTCCAGATAATTGCATTTCTTGCTTGTTTATTTCATTACCAGATGCTCGTTTTTCATTATGGTTAGTGGAGGGCTTAAACTAGTGAATTATCTGGATATGGGATGCCTGGGTCATTTCTGTCCTTCATTGGGTTACTGTTCAGAAGGCATTTGTGCACAGAAGTTTGTGCAACTAGTGCCAGTCCTTGGCAATACAAGGGTGGGCTTTCTGACCAAAGCCACAGTCCAGTCTATATTTGGGGCAAACACCCTGCTCATTTAAACAGTAAATTCTACACAACTACAATCTTATATCTGTAAAAGCTTTGAATGTCACCTAACCCAATTTACCCTTTGATTAAACTTTCAAGAAAAGCCTCAGAAAGCTTCTTGCAGCATAAGGACTATGATGATTATCAAATTTGCTTTTTTGGAATGAACACTTTATTACATTGCAGTAAATTTCTAAGTACCCGAGAAAATCATGAAGCAAGAAGATGCACTGCTGATCATCTCTTGTTTTCACAATGTCAGCTCAGGTTCAAGCCCTTGCCAGTGAATTTCTGTTCTCAGCAGCTCCTGGTATGGGTATCCCATTTGCAGAGAAAATAAAGCCTGATACTTAGTGATGCTCCCCAATTGCAGAATCTGTAGAGATCCTCTTCAACAGAAATGGTGGTGAGGTGGGCTTTCAGAACAGAACATCAGTTGTTGTCTGTGTTTGGAGCAACCACAGCAAGCCACAGAGAGACCTCTGGGGAACCACCTGTTGCTTCTGCTGTGTTCAAACATGTTTTGTATGGTTTGATACTTCCGTGAAAAATCTGAAGGCATAAGTGAAATATATCTCATAGTTCCCCTATGTGCCCTATGTTTCTATTGAAGAAAGTTTCATTGCTCCCAAATTCTCTGCATCACACACTAGCGAGAAACTAGAAGAGACAGTCTTATAACATATCAAGATATTAGAGAGAATCATGCTCCCATACAGGTTCTCTGCCTTTGAAGCCATAACTCTCTGGCTCCAGGTCTACAAAATTTAGCCATACAGTAGTGTGCTGACTCCAGCCAGCAGCCAAGCAGCCACCCCATCTTTTACTCATTGCCCTTTTCCAGGATGGAAGTCAAAGAGACCAATGGAGAAAGATAATGACAGTCTAATAAGGAAAGTAAACTCTGCACATGAAAAATAAGCTATGAGGGACTTATCCATTATTTCCTATTGGCAGGCAGATGTCCAGCAGCTTATTGAGTAGCCGGGCCTCAGTACATGCAGTAGTTGCTTCGGAAGACAAATGCTGTTACTGCAAACGTTGTTGTTCCTCCTACTTTCCCTGAACTGTTACTGCTAAGCATGATGTCATATGGTATAGGATATACCTTTGGTCAGTTTAGGTCATCTCTCCTGGCTGTGGTCCCTCCCAGTCTCTTGCCCACCCCAAGCCTACTGGCTTTTGGCTGGGAGGTGGGCGAGATAGAAAGCCTTGACACTGTGCAAGCACACTTCAGCAACAGCCGAAACACTGGTGAGTTATGGACACCACTTTACCCTCAAATGCAAAGCACAGCAGGCTACTGTGGAAAAAGCTGACTCCTAACTTCATCCCAGACAGACCCAGAACCAATATTAATGTAAAAATTACTTACAGTTATCAAAAAGCTGCTTTCCAGCATTGTTTCTCTTGTGGGGAGCAGCTTACAAGTGCTTTATTTTATCTTCAGAGCACAAGAGAACAAAAGAAGGTAATTCTTCTTTATCCTAAAAATGATCTTGATGGATGAAAGCAGAATTTTTTTCACCCTAATAAAACATTCCAATTAGCTTCTACACAGGTGTGAAAACTAGAAACCCAAGAAACTAACAAATTCACATGCATCCACCAACAGGCTAATTTTAAGCTGAAATTAATTAAACTTCAACAATGCTGCCAAGTGCTCAAAGGCTAAGGTAGAAGTAATTAAGACCTTTTAGATCTCTTTCAGTTTCTGACTTCTCTCTTCTTCCATTTCATCAATAATCAAAATATCTATGAAGCAAGGGAAAAGAGAGGCCAATATATTATTTTAACCAAAATTTGATGTCAAAGTATAGAAGATTAGTCTCCTTTGCCCCGACTGTTAATCCAGATGGTAAATTCCAACAACGGAGAAAACCCTCAAATGCTAACGTGGTTTTATGGATTTACTCTGGTTTAGGTCACTTTGTGCTTTTCTGTACTGTGACAAGTCTCAGTGTAAAAACCAAAGCCCCTCCCCTTGAAACAAGAAAACTAAAGACATTTTGTGCAGACATTCAGAGAACTGCAGTGAAGTGTTACAATAGGAAGACAGGGGGTTGGTTTAGGTTGCAGTAGGGTTAGGGGAGGGAGGTTCTTGCAAGTACTAGGA
The DNA here is from genome assembly GCA_013396655.1 of Campylorhamphus procurvoides. Lineage (NCBI taxonomy): Eukaryota > Metazoa > Chordata > Aves > Passeriformes > Dendrocolaptidae > Campylorhamphus > Campylorhamphus procurvoides. The sequence continues at coordinate 449,078 of WBMV01006668.1, read as the reverse complement.
TAGACTGGGATCTCCACCCCTTGCTGCAGTTATAAAGGCATTAACATCAAAGGAAGGAGATAGGGAGGAGTTGAAAGGCCAACTCCTTTCCTCTGGAGCACTGGGTGAGGAATGGTGCAGAGCTGTTAAACTAAGAGGCAATGAATTGTTTCTTGGGAAGAGGACTTATCTGTTTCTTCTGCCTCACAGTGAGAAAAATGTGGCTGAAGTTTCTTTTGGCTATTCTTCTCCAGCATGTAACAGCTGCAATGGAACCTGAGCCGTAAGAACTACCATATTATTTCTATTAATATTGGCAAAAAGGTTTAAAAAGACAGTTCTAATTAGTGCTATTAATTTTGCTTTAAATAGTAAATACTGCCAGGGCCCATCTTCTGTATCTGGAGAATAAAGTGAAATGTGGGTGGCAAGTGAAGCATTCTCATTTAATATGATCAGACCTTCTGCCAATTGAAGAATTTCCATAGAAGTTGATGTGTGTTCAGAAAAGCAAAAGTAATAATAGCAGCAGTGTGCTTTGCTAAAAGGAGATGGGTCCAGGACTCAGACAAGGGAGAAAAGGGCAAGAGTTGGAGGCAGTAGCAGAGCTGGGGGGAGGGAATCCAGAACTGGGCTTGCTGGAAGCTGCAGGGTGGGAGTGAAGTGCACTGGCAATGTGTCCTATATTTAGTCTAAACTAATTGGTGGGTACTGATTAAAAACAGTGCTTTGTATTTGTTTCATCCTTTTTCTCCTTTCTCTATGAATTTGATCGCTTGGATGTTTGGATCTCACAGGCAGTATGTCCTGATGGTGCCTGCTGTCCTCCAAAATGACTCTCCAGGTCAGGTTTGCCTGCAGTTCCTTAACCTCAATGAGACAATATCCATCAGAGCAATCCTAGAATACAGAGCTGTTAATAGCACTATTTTTGAGAAAACCATGACAGCAAGCAGTGGCCTACAATGCTTCAGTTTCAAGGTAAATTAATTTTAATTTATGTCCCAGTAGAAAAGAATTATAAAGAGGGAAAAGAAAATTAGAGCAGAGCACATAGGAAGGATGGGAACAGCAGGGAAGAAAATAAGACCTGTTGAAGGAAAAAGGAAGCATAGGAAAGTAACATAGTAACAGATAAGGGGGCCTTTTTAGTTGACATAAGAAATAAGAAAAGGTTCAGAAGTGGTAATGAAGGTGGTAGAAGTGAGATGGTGTTTTTTTATAGGAGTCCAGTTCACAGGTATTGATGTGCAAGAGGATCTGGAGCAAATGATTGCAAGACTAACAACCTTCCTTTGTTTGTCCTCAGATTCCTCCTGTCCAGTCTTCACCACTGGCTTTCATTTCCTTCTCTGCCAAGGGCACCACAGTCAGCCTAGAAGAGCGGCGGTCAGTGATGATTTGGAACACAGACAGCATTGTCTTCGTGCAGACAGACAAACCCATCTACAAACCAGGACAGAGAGGTTAATATTCACTTTGTCTACAACATGTGCCTTAGGAAGCAGTTTCTTCAGATAGAATTTCTTTGCCTGGTGTTTTCCAGGCTGAGCTATAGTCTAGGCAGTTTCTTCAGAGATTACATTACAATTATTTCATGTGGAGCTCTTCAAAATGTCAGGAGACTGTCATCCTATGATCTCTATTGGGTTTTTTTGTCCCTTCCTCCCAGCTGGCAGAAACTTTCACTGGTTCTGTTTCATTACTGCTGACAGGTCAGAATAGTGGGAAGAAGTGAATAGATCACTACCTGACATAAAACAGTGCTTCCATTTGCTGCTACTCAGCACCAAAAATGGTCTAAACCCCAGGAGTTATTTTAACACTAATTATAAGTTATTTATTATAATGCATATTAACTATAATTATATAGTAATTATAAGTTGTTAAAGACATTTACTATTTACTATTTGCTGTTTACTTTCTGGATTCTGATAGGTTTGGACTTTAGATTTTCATGTTGCTATATTCCTGCTCTTATACTATTCCCCTCTCCAGGCTTCTTACTTGGCCATTGAACAGAGATTTATATTGGCAAAGAACCATTTACCTAGATCTGTTCCTTAATTTATTTCTAGGCTCTAATGCTTCCAGTACACGGCTAGAACACTATAGGAAGCACTACAGGAAAACTTCTTCCTAGAGATTAGTGAAATTATACAGCCATTAGATGAGATTAGCTATACTTTAATTAGGGATAAGTTCTATCTACATAGATAAATAGTATGAAGGAAAGCTTGACAGCTGGAATTCAGTGTCCAACATGGTCTGCTTAGAGATCAAATGGCTTGGTGTTGGGGGAGGAGGGAAGTAGTAGACTAAATTAAATTATGAAATGGCAATGCTTCACAAAGACATTTTCAAAACATATTTTTATGTTTTTCCTTCTGCACTAATTCATTCTTCTCCTTTCAATTTTTCCCTTGTAAAATAACAAACACATAGAAAAGGCAGTTTGGCAAAAGCCTGTACAAGATGAGAAAAAATTGAACTAAGAAGAATGACACTGAATTAGGCAAAACTGACACTTCAACTGGTTCCAGTAATATTTGGAATTTTCATGTGTTTGAGGCAATAAACCCTACTTTAGAGGAGGAAATGAAGTGGAACAGATTTGCCTACATCATGCAGATGACCACTGAAGGAGTTATAGTCACTGAAGGAGTTATGTCTGCTGCTTGAGACTGCCTGACCTGCACAGCAGTTCTTATTTGTTCAGTCATCCCCTTTCTCTGAGGTTAAGTAAACTTTTATGAAAGAGTGCAAGAACTCAATGCCAAGGAAAAGTTCCTTCCTCCAAGTCTGTGTAGGTTTCTCCTGCCTTCAGATGCATTTTATTATGTGCATCCTGTGTAGGTGGGACTGTTAGAAGATCCTGTGAAACTGGGAGTACTAATGAGTCCAAAACTTGATGCTCAGCCAAAAAAACTATGGTTACTGCTAACACCATGTTTCTTGCCTTTCCAGTGAGGTTTCGTGTTGTTGCCCTGGATTTCAATTTTAAACCTGTTCAGGAGACGGTGGGTAACCAGTAATATTCCTCTGCATTTAAAATTTCTGGGAAACAGCTTCTTTTCAATTTTTCAATATAGGATTGATGTGGATAAAAACGAGATGTTGCAGACACTAAATGCCAAGGAATTAATGTGTTTTCCTAAGCACAAGCTATAATCCACCCTTATATTAGAGTCACAGGGAAGAAGGCAAGTGTGTAGCTGTTTGAATTTCTGACAAACTCCTTTCTGCTATCACTGGGAAAAGGCTCAAAAAACCCCTCTGATCTGTTGCTGCACACATTATTTTAGCTCTGACCAGAAGGCCTGTGGTTCGGTCTTCTGCTTTTACTGTTCAGCAATTGCTCCCTCAAAGAATCAGTAAGTAGTCCACCTGGCACTTTGCCTGTTTTAGAAATGGGGAAAATGAAAGAAAGAAAGTTGCTGCCACAATTGTTTATCTCCTCAGAGGCACTCTTTTCATTGCCAGCAATCTGTCTTCATGCTCACAGTACACAAGCCAATAGAAAGAAGGGTCTTTACTGGCCTTCTCTCATGTGGTTGTAATGCAGAAGGCAACACTTTTCTGTAAAAAAGCTGGTGCTAATAAGAAGCCCCAGTCATGTTTTATGTGCACCTCCATAACTTTCTACTTGGGTGTTCTGGGATTGCACTATCAGTATGATCAGAAACTGTCCCAACATTCTCATTTCATCTCTCCCCTTTAAATAAACTTCCTATTGAAGTAAAACTGCTATTAAAATGGTTAGAATAAGAGTTTGGGATCTCTGATTATTGGCATTATACTGATTGTTGGTTATATATTCCTCACAGTCCTGAGAAAAAATAGTTTGTGCTTGATCAGCCACCTAATCTCTTCTTTCACTTTGTTGTTTCCTCTTTCAGTACCTCTTGATTGCAATTGAGGTAAGAATTTTTTGTCTTTGTACCACATTAGACATATAAATAATAATAAAATCTAGGGCACGTGCTTACATCAGTTTGTATGTGTCTACTATCAGACAAACCTTGCTCCTGAATTCACTGCCAGAAGTTAATAGAAACTCGCAAAATCCCAGGGTGCTGTTGAGCCAGACTGACATGGAAAGCACACCATTATTCATTTGAGCTGTCAAAAATTGTACTGTTCTTGTGTCTGCCTTTCACTCCCCTCTACGTATTCCATTTTGCTCAACTTACTTTGGGGTATATCTTTTTGTAATTCAAGCACTGCTAAAAGCTATAAACAAATATACACTGTGAATGCAATTGCTAGCTATGTTAGTTCTTCCATGACATTTTCTGGTGATTTCTAAAACAGCAATTGTAGTCCATGTCTAGACAACATTCTTACAAGTTTTCATGTTATACCATGAACTCAGGTGACTTTGTTTGCAGTGAAACATACATATTTTGACTCTCTATGTGTTTTTCTTTAAGTTTGTGGTTTGAAGAGTTAAGGAAATGGTGTGAATGCATTTTCTTTAGTCTAACTAGCCATAACATATACTGAGAGGCAAATCCTACCCTAGGGAATGCAGAAGAAATGCCTCTTTCCTTTCCCCAACAGCTGAAAAAAGATGCTGGGGTAACTAGAGGCCAAGATCTATGTGGGATAAACTTGGCTGAAGTAGAAAAACAAAGGAGATTTTCTTTCTCTCCCCACTTGACACAAATCTAGAGCAGCATTTACTAAAAAGCAGGAAAGAGTAGTATTGTACCTGATATTACCTGATAATTGAAACTAATAAGTAAACTAGCAGAGGATGCCTATATCTGGGAACAATAGATGAGAATCTGACTACATTAATAATAACATGAACAATCAGAGTACAAAGGCATAATTTATCTTAATACACATGCATTAAGCAACTTGTCCAGTGAGGTAAAGCAACTTGTGCTCTTTTTTCTGTGTTTCTGGTTTTGTGTGCTGGTAGCAAAAGATTTCCAAGGCAACCAACCTGTGAGTTTGTGTTCTTTCTTTATCCAGGATCCAAGGAGTAACAGGATCTTTCAGTGGCAAAATGTGGCATCAGAGATGAATATTATCCAGAAAGAATTCCCACTAACTGAAGAACCTATCCTGGGGAACTACAAAATTATAGTAGTGAAGAAGTCAGGAGATAGAACTAACCACTCATTCCTTGTGGAGGAGTATGGTAAATGCCATCCACTGTTTTTATTCAGTGTAGAAAACATTATTAGAGATGAGTCCATATCAATCAACCTTTTTAACTGCTAAAACTTCAATGAGCTTCCTGGCAAATGCAACTTCAATTAGTTGTCATTAAGAACTGTAGAAATAAAAAAAGAAAGAGAACAGTTAAAAAAAAAGGCATTACCAATTTTGCACATACTCAGCCAGCAGAATAATCTGCATAAGAAATGAGCAAGTGGACTGCAAATTTCATTGAGACAAACTAAACTTTTCCCAGCCATGTCCATGAGCTTTCTTGTCTGAAGCTCTGCAAGGCATCTGGACATCACAGGATTCACCTCTGAAGCCCTACCTTCTCTTCAAAGCTTTGTAGAAATACTTTAGTAAGCCTTTGCAGATTGGGCCAGTTCTTTATCATCTTGGCACCTCTATTCTGAGATCCCATTTCGTCTGTGACTAACAATGATGATATACCCTCATTTTTGCTTCATCTCAGGAAGGTCTGGAAACTTACAGTGTGCTGGTGTTAGTTTTCTTTCTTTCCATTCTTTGTCCTAGTGCTGCCAAAATTTGATGTCACAGTCACTGCACCAGAAAATCTTACAGTCCTGGATTCAGAGTTCACAGTGAAAGTCTGTGGATTGTAAGTATTAGTATTTGTTAGGAAATATGCTGAAGAGGAAGCACTTCCCAAGGACTGGGAAACGAGATGAGGTTTGGAGAACAAAACAAAATATGTAGGGCCTCAGAAGAGGCTGATCCTTGTTGACTTGGTTGGAACTTTCATTTACTTGGTTGCTCATCTCATTTTATTGTATGAGTATTGTGTTCCAGAGTTCTGTGGGTTGGATAAATTTTTTGAGAGGTTCCCTGGTAAAGTAAGATGTGCCCATTACCAATAACCCACTTCAGAGGGAGAACTTCATAAAGCAGAGCGCCATTAAATGTTAGCAGGACTGTTAGGGTTGCAGCTGTCTAACTCCTCCTTCAAGCTTGGTCCTTCAGAAAGACCTTGCGTACTCTAACACTGAGATCTTGTAATTTAGAATCCAGAGCTGAAATCCTGATTCCCTTGCAGATATGCGGAGTTGTGCTTTTGTTTCAGTGAGTCTAGAACTCCAGTCCAAGCTGAAAAGTTTGGACAACAGTCATAATTTGGTCAGTAGCCTTGTCTGTTCATTATGCTTGTAGAGGTATTTACTTTTACATTTAAGGCTTATTTTTTGTTCAGGAAAAAGAACTCATTTTGATTTCTGAGTTGCATTTTCTGTTCCATAACAGCAGGAGAGTTAGGGAAAAGCCTGTGAAACTATTCCATTCAATGGTTTCTCAGCTCACTGCTTGTCCCATATCTATTCCTGCATGTTAACTTAAGTCTGTTTTTCAAGCATCAGCTCATGGACCTACTTACTTTTCCCCTAGGTATACCTATGGCCAGCCTGTTGAAGGGAAAGTCCAGCTCAGCGTGTGCAGGGATTTTGATTCATATGGGAGGTGCAAGAAAAGTCCAGTTTGTCAATCGTTTACCAAAAATGTATGGTACATGATTATTATTCCCCTTCATGCCTGTCCTGTCTCCTGTGTTTTTGCTTCTCTTCCTTTGCTCATCACACCCTTCTTTCTCCCTTTGGGGCTTCACCTCACTCTACTCATCTATTTGTTTGTATTATTAACTAGGAGCTCAGGGTACCTTATTTCTCTTCTTGATTTCCTGCAATAACACTGACATGTTCCTTCTTCATGACTCAGTTTCCCATCTGAAAAGTGTAGACAGTGATGTCTCCGTCAGTCCTGTACAAATCATGTTAAAAGTAGTGGGAAAAGACTTCACTCACTAAAGAAGGGTCCTCTGTATTGTCAACACCCTTTGAAAGCTGTGATCCTTGGTAAGAGGATTTGTTTTCTTCCCTTTCCAGCTGGGCATAGACGGTTGCCACTCCCAGGTTTTCAGCGCCAACATTTTTGAGCTAAATCGCACTGGCTACATGAAGAATCTTGACGTGAAAGCCATTGTCATAGAGAAAGGAACAGGTAAACCCTTCTAGACAGTCAGAAACAGCAACAGGAGTGTGGTCAAGAAGGAGAGTAGGAGACATTCAGCCTCTGCTTGCTGAGTATGAGAATGCCTTCCTAAGGAAGGTCCATTTTTATAAGCACAGTGACCATCTCCAGGCAAACACTAACTGATGAAGCTATATGCAAGACAAGGTGTATCTTCTCTTGACTCTGGACATGTCTTACAGGCCTGCAACTTGCAGCTACTCAGATTATTTCCATAACTCGAGTGATGAGCAGCATACAGTTTGAGAACATGGATCACCACTACAGAAGGGGAATTCCTTACTTTGGACAGGTAAGCAAGAGCACAGAGAACTTGTATTGAAGATAATATTGAATAAACAGGCAGTCACATAACAACAGTGATAGGAACATCTAGGGGAATGTTTGGGGTTGAGTGTGTTCTCCCCAAACTTTTTTATTACACACAGTGCCCTATTGGCAATTTTGAATACTGAAGACTATTAATTGATTCTGAGTTTGATTCTGCCAGAAATACTCTGAATCCAAACAATTCATTAACTTGCTTTTTTCTAACTTACGTTTTAAACTTGCTATGGATCACTGCCTTTCCCTTCAGAACTGACCATCACATTCGAGCTGGAGATGAATAAAAACACTGGTGCATGAAAGAACAATGAGAGAAAGGAATTTAAGACACACACACACAAAACAACAGCAGTTTCTGTCTCAAAAAGCTTTTTCATGATTTTATGTTTTATGACAAGTCCCACATAAATCTGTCAATGGTTTAAAGGGTAGGGATAAATCTTTCTCCTTCAGTTCAGCTTTTGACAATGAGGAAAGGATATGGGCAAATCTTACTGGTAACAATGAAGGGAGAGACAAGATTGTCTTTCAAGGAGTTTGTTTTCTGCCCTCTGGAAAATCTCTGTGTAATTTTCTCACTTGGTCCCCACTTCCACTCTGTTCTTTCCCTGAAAAAAGAAATCAAAATGAATGCCCATTTCCAGCAATATAGAATTTACCTAATGTTGTCTATTATTTTCCTGTTTGTTTTGGCACATAAACAGCAGAGATGGTGTAGACAGAATCAGAAAAGTGTTCAAAACAAAGATCTGGAAAAAAGGCCTCAAGACACTGAAAGCATCAGCAGCAAACTCCCAAAACTAAGAAAGGAAAAAAGGAAGGGAGGGAAGGAAATATATTTGTAAACTGGAAATGTGTAGTCAGAAGGGACTGACCAGGAAAGAGATGAGACATGAGAAGTTCTTGCTCTGCAAAAGGACATTATCAATGATGTGGCAGATACTGAGGAAACTTCTGCTCCAAAACTCATAAGATAGCTGAGATAGCTGGCACAAAGGGATGAGAGACATTTCAGTTCTCAAGTATTGCTTTGAAGAAAGATGAAAAAGCAATTCTGCTGTTCAGAGAGCAGTAGAGTACAAAACACTAGTAGCTACATAAAGAGGGATAATATGCTAAACATGTTTCACCTTCTCTTCTACAGATCAAGCTGGTAGACAAAGACAACTCTCCTATTTCCAATGAGGTTATTCAGCTATTTGTCAATAACAGGAACACAGACAACCTCACCACTGATGACAATGGTGTTGCAGCATTTAGCATTGACACATCTGAAATGTTTGATCCTGAGATCAGTCTGAAAGTGAGTACAAAACAAAGCTAAAGAGACACACCAAGAGATATGGCTGCTCTCAAACTGAACCCAAAAAAGATGGGATGAGGTCTGAATTCTGGTAATAAAAATGAGTTTTCTGCATCTTATTTCACATTCTAGAGCTCTCAAAAATTATCATAAAAAGAATGAGAAAAACACACTAATAGCTTGCTGCAAGGCTAGTGATGTATGTTTGTTTTCCTTTCCTTCCCCACTCCCTCTTCTGATCAGGCAGTTTATAAAGCCAGTGACCACTGCCACTATGAAGGCTGGATAGAGCCTTACTACCCAGAAGCGACCGTCTCCATCCAGCGCTTCTATTCTTGGACTAACAGTTTTGTGAGGATTGAGCCTTTATGGAAGGATCTGGGCTGTGGGCAGAGGAGGAGGATCACTGTGCACTATGTCTTAAACACAGAAGGGTACAAAAGCATCAACACTATGAACTTCTACTATGTGGTGAGTATGGGGTTGTGGCATGGTTTGCTGAAAAGTCTTGACCCGCAGCTGTCTGGCAATCCATCCACAGGATTTACAGCAGTGAGTGTTCTTCCAGCTTTTGGATTATCAGCCAGGACGATGGCCAGCATCCCAAGGACAGAAGCAGCATTGAGGTTGTTTGGAAAAACTACCAACCCAGGAAAAATGGCCTGCATTTCTGAGCATGTTACTCTATTTCATTGTAAGGAACCCCCTTCATAATGTCTCAGACCAGGGTTCTTGTCCCTTTCCTCCTAGAAACTCTTATGGTATTCTCTGCCTCCCTCTTCCCTAAATTTTCCTTCTGCTTCCTGAACAGGGACAAGGGTTTGAGCAATAACAGCTACAGTGGCAGCACTCAACATGCCCTAAGGCTTATGTTTAAGCATTTGAGATCTTCTCCATGTACATTGTTCTGTACAATGAACTCTGTTGCTGCTTTCTCCCTTCAACTTCTGCCAACCCATATATGTCTTGATCTTCTCTGCACAGGGCATGGCAAAAGGCAAGATTGTCCTTTCAGGGGAAATCAAAGTTAATATCCAAGTTGGTAAGTCAAGTTGACAATCCATCATTTTGCATTTAAAAAAAAAAAGAAAAAACATTGGTTGAACCAAGGCAAGTTGTCCTGGATGTACATAGCAGCTACTGGGAGGGCCTTATGTCTTCATCTATCTGTGTGTGCATGATGCCAGCACTGCCACTAAGATCACTATAAAGGCAGGTTTAGTTCAGCAACGAGTTGATTTGATATTAGTCAAATAGTGTCCCCCAAAGATCTTCTCAAAGGATAAATTAGGGAATGCAGAATGTTTGCTGAGGGGCCCCATCTTCAAATCTACAATAAATATGTGATCATCTAGAGCAAACCCTGGCATGTCACCTCCTGGCAAAATTTTGTCATCTAAGTTCAGATTGCTCCACTGGCTGGCACAGTTACACGCCTGTTGAGGATGGCTACTATTGCAGCAGATCTTCGATGTTCCTTCCTTATTGCTGCCTTTCTTTCTTCTGACAGGCAAAAATGACACTTTCACCATCCCACTTGTGGTCAATGAGAAAATGGCTCCAACCCTTCGGTTGCTGGTATATACCTTACACCCTGCCAAGGAGCTGGTAGCAGACAGTGTTCAATTTCCAGTACAGAAGTGTTTCAAAAACAAGGTGAGAGGCACTAACACGTAGCAAGTCTTACCTGCTGTCAGATAAATACAAATTATTTGTGTTTACCTTCACAACAGATTTACAGTTTTATTTATTGCTTCCATCCACTTCTCTCAGTGTTACTCCTTTCATTATTCTTTTTTCTCTTTGGCCATATATCTTCCCTCTACCAGTACTTTCTGGCCTTATTGTCAAATGTTAAATCTTCTTTTAACATTAAAAACTTTTCAGAAAACCCACATGAATCCCAGGTGATTCTTGCCTCTCTTAAACTCTACTAGTGTTCCTTTTAGTTTAGACTGTCTCTTCTTCAGCAGAGTGAACACATTTTAGCCTTATTCTATTTCACTATTCAATCTCAGTTTTTTACACTTTTTTGCTGAAAAATGAAATTTGGTTTACCAGAATTAAACACACACAGAAAAGAAACCAAGAATAGCAGTTTGGGGTTTCAATTTTTCTTCTACTGTTTTGGGGTTTTTTTCACTAGTGCATTTTCATTTATCATTTTGAAATCAGATTTCACCATTAAGATTTTTCTAATCTTCAGTTCCTAAAAGCTAAAAAGCATGAAACCTTATGAGAAAACAAACTGAGTGAGATTAAAGAAAATGTTTCTAGTTACCCCTCCTATTTTTTCCCTCTTATCTAATGCAAATGTGAAACAGATTTTGCTCTGAATAGATTCAAAACAGAATCTGTTTTAAATATTTGCTAACAAGGGCTGTGGACCTAGTAAAAATATGTTGTGCTTACTATAGTTCTTATTACACATAGCTGAGTCATAATAAGATTTGATTTGATAATGACAGCAAAAGAATCTCACTTTATTTTGGGTCACTTGTGGTAGGTTTCATTTAAGCTCTCGCAGGAATTTAAGTATGGTTATTGCCTGTGTACTTAGTCGCCATTACAAGGAGGCCTGGTCAACAGCTGCAGTGGAGACCAGACACCCTTCTCCAGGCAGGCTCTCTGCTTTAACAGAAAATCCTTCTACACTCCTTCTTGCCCTCCATTCACACGCACAGTCAGAGCCCTCCCAGGCAACATGGATTAGCCATACCAACGTCTCTTTGACAAATTTCAGGTCCACTTGCAGTTCTCTGAAAAGCAGATGTACCCAGCTTCTAATGTCAGTTTAGTCATTGAAGCTGCTGCCAACTCCTTCTGTGCTGTGAGGGCGGTGGATCAGAGTGTGCTGCTCCTGAAGCCGGAGACAGAGCTGTCCATGGAAATGGTAAGCTGCCCAAACACATTGTCTCTTTCCACTGCTTCTTCCTCCTTCATTACAGTGTCTCTCCATTTGAGATCATTAGGCTGTGTTAGACTTCTACCACTTTTTGCATGTGCTGGTCTTAAACCATCTATAGTAGGCAACTCAGAGGTTTTGTTTCTTGTCGGATGGAAGTCCTCTTTCATGAGGAATTTAGTTCAACCTGTGACTGGTCTCTGGTGGCATGACCTGGCATGTCTGCCACTCCTCCCAGTTTTGTGTCATCAGCACACTTGCTGAGGGAACACTCTGCCCCAACATCCAGAACATCAGTGAAGATGTTTAGCAAGATTGGACCCAGTGAGGACCCCGGAGGTGCACCACTACTTACTGACCTCCAGCTAGACTTTGTGCCACTGATCACTGCGCTCTAGGTCCAACCATTCAGCCAGTTCTCAATCCAGGGAACAACATGGTTTCAAACAGGCCGACATCTCAGCTCTGGCAATTTGCAGCATGTGACAGTGTAATCAGAATTAATCCTTACACACACAGGTTTTGTGTTTCCTTACTCCTCACAGATATACAGTCTGCATCCCCTGCAAGACTTTCAAGGATATGTCTTCAATGGATTCAATCTAGAAGAAGACCGCCAAGACCCCTGTGTCTCATCTGACCACATCTTTCACAAAGGCTTGTATTACACACCAGTAATGTCTGGATTAGGCCCAGATGTGTATGAGTTTCTCAGGGTAAATGTCCTGTGCATTACCTAAATCTGTTGAAGGGAGTTTCTGCTTATTAGATAGCTCTACAAATTATACTGTTAGTGAAGTTCAGCCCTAATGAACCATCCTCATAGATCTCTATTCTTAATTGATTCTATGCTCACTGTGACTTTCCAGCATTCACAAAGCTCCCACAAGTCTCTGCATAGGTGTCTCTGGGCACCTCTGTGGTAGAAGGGCAGTAATAGGAAAGAGGGAAGAATGGGCCAAACCTCAGCTATTATATGGTTATGGCCAACACCAAAATGTGTTTTTTTACAGGATATGGGCATTAAACTCTTTACCAACTCAAAGATTCGACAACCAGTTGTATGTACTAGTGAGACTGTAAGGCGTCAACCATATGCAGGATTCATGGCTCACTCACACCATGTCAAATTATCAGGTAATACAAGGGACAGGAAAGAGGTTTTATCTTTCTCCTTAAAGAAATGGCATTCTTGGAACACGAACATGGACAGTACTCAGTAAGCACATTGGTATTGATATTGAATATTGGCCTGGCACAGAATTAGATAGCTTAGGATAATGGCCAATGCCCAGAAAAAGTCTTTCAGGTTTACTCTTCTGAATCATGTTCAGTTTTATGCTGTGAAGTGTTGGCAATCAGCAGTGTCACATAAAACTAACACTGACTCCCTTCTGACCAGAGCTGGTTTGAAAAGACTCTGCAACTCTGGACAGTAAACAGATCAAACAGCCAAGTGACCAGAGTTTTAGCCCTAGGTCTTGTGCTCATATTTGGAGACCAAAACGTTTCAAATAATGTTTTCTTTTTCATTTGATACAAGGCTATACCTAACTCAGGGATACATTAGTGATACTAAATTTTATTTTTGTGGCATTACTTACAGTCTCAGAAAAAAATGGGAAAACACTTACTGTCCTTCATACTGGTCCATGCATATTCAAACCTGTAATTTCTGGGAACTTTCATTATATGCACCAGGATTAATTAACTTCTCATTGTCTCTTACCAGGTGACATTGGTAGGGAGGAACGTGAGGAGAAACTCATCCTTGAGACTATTCGGGAATTCTTCCCTGAAACCTGGATTTGGGATATAGTTCTAATTAAGTGAGTACTGCTTCTTTCATCTCTTTCTCTTGCTTTAAAAGTTACTAAATATGTTCTCTGATATCCTGCAAGGTGGCAATTCCTTGCCTTCTTTTCTCACATTTTGGCTTGGAAGGCCTAGCTTATTCAATCATTAACTGTCCACCTGCCCTTCTCTTTTCTGTGGTTAAAAAAGGATGCCCCCAAAGACATCTGTTCCCACAGTTCATGTACCATAAGTTATATTCCCCTCCTCAGAAGAAGGACGCCTCTATTTAAAATATGGGTTTGCAGAACAAGAACTCTGAATTGTCTTTCCAAACTCAGGAAAATGATGGGCAGAAGAACTTTCAAAAGGGCTTTTCTCAGATAGTTTGAGTGATAAGTTCTGGGGACTTGTATGTGAGATTCCTGCAGATAAAATAAGAGTGATTCTGATTTTCAGAACTTGTTGCTTGTACTGAGAATTAAGGTATATGAAACTTATCCTTTCTAAACCTTTCATCCATTATCCATTCCCATCAGCTCTACTGGAAAAGCCAGCATCTCATACACCATCCCTGACACCATCACCAAATGGAAGGCCAGTGCCTTCTGTGTGGAAGAGTCAGCTGGATTTGGTATGTCTCTGCCTGCCACCCTGACCGCCTTCCAGCCTTTCTTTGTTGATTTGACCTTGCCGTACTCTATCATCCGAGGAGAAGATTTTCTGCTTAGAGCCAATGTCTTCAACTACCTTGACCAGTGCATTAAGGTGTGTACTTCTGCCCACATTCTCAGACCTTACCCCATCTCCAAAGAAGCTTCAGCAAATGATGGGGACAGATGGTTGGATCTGTCCCTGCTCTTGGTTGAGGTACTGCTCATTCTAGCTGATGACAGATTATCTTGACTGGATTTGTCCTCCTAAACCACTAAAAAGCAGAGGAAGACCTGTGTGAACTGCAACAAGCCTGGGTCTTTGAAGTAACTGTCTCAAGATCCACAAAGAAAGCAAGCAAGTGCTTTGCTGAGTATCACTCACCATCCACAGCCATGCAAGCCATCGGTGTTTAAATGGGGTCTTTTCCTTAGGAGTCAGGTGTGCATAGGATATTTAACACCTCAATGGAGAATGTAACAAGAAGCAAAGGGGAAAACTATTCAGGTTTCATCTGATGAATGACCAACACCATCAGCCCAGGCCTTAAATCTGCTTTACATTGTTAAGAGAGTACATAAACAGATAGTATCTCACCCTCTCTAACAATAAAGCCCCATATGCCTATGGTACAAAATCTTCATCCTGTAACACTAGTTTTTCTGTTCTCAGATTAATGTTTTGCTGTCAGATTCCCCTGATTTTCAAGCCAAACTCATCTCCACAGAGGATGATGGATGTGTATGTGCCAAACAAAGAAAGACCTACGTCTGGAATATTTTTCCCAAAGTAATTGGTAAGTGTTTTGAATCTACTTGGCTTTCTGTTCTGAGGTTGCTACTAATTGATTTATATCTCACCTGAAAACACTTAATCCTTGTCCAGCCTGGAGAACTTGATCTACCACTGGTCTTTCCAGTTGTCTGTGCTAGAGAGCTTCTCTGCAACTGCAATGTTTTTATCATTCCCATTTTTAGAGATCAGTTATCTTCCCATATGTCTCACCTACAGTGACTGACCATTCATTATGTTGCACTACTTAATATTATTCATCAGATAAAATTTCTTACTTTAGTCATAATTCTGTATAATAGAGGTCTATTTTATTTCCTTTTCTGCTACTATTTAAGGTAATGTAGTATTCAGCATTACTGCAGAAACCAAGGATGATGAATCTTGTGGAGACAATGCACATAGAAACATCAGTATTGACTACAGGGACACCGAGATCAGAACACTGTTGGTTGAGGTACTGCTGGCAGCTCTTAGTGTTTGTCCTGTCCTTGTTTTCATGAGGAAACTAAAGTGCAGCAGAAGTACCAAATGCAAGTAAAAGTTTCTAAAGAACCCCTGTTATGGCTTAACATTCATCTGGCTGCAACAGGGTCTCACTGTTCAGTCTAAGACCAAGTCTACTCTCATCTGTTGTCCTCTTCCGTGAGGATCAGTGGGTATTGATAAGTGCAGGTGTCCATGCAAAGGAGAAATTAGAAATGAGCAACTCCATCTGATGGCAACTCCCTGTTACCAGCAGCCACGTCAAATACCAACTTGTAAACTGTTGCATCAATTTACCTGTCTTATGATGTAGGAGGCTGGAGAAGGGGCTGGCTTTTCTGTCACTGCATTTCTTCTGCATGCTTTGTTCTCATCCACTGCATTTTTCTCTTCTTTTCATCTCCATGCAGCCTGAAGGCATCAGAAGGGAAAAGACTCAAAACTCCCTAATCTGTACAGAAGGTAAGGATCTTACATACAGCTGTCTTGAGAGAAACTGAAAGGAAGGTTGGAGTTTGCACTCTTTCCTGCAGTGCTTGTTGATGTTGCCCCTCTCTTCTTCCCCAGCCTTGTCCAAATGACAGCTAGTGTGAGCATTATAGTTCAATTCCCTGCTACAAAATTCCTGTGTGATGTGGTGCACACCACTGAGGCAGCATCTGTACGAAATATGTCCTGTGTTTCATTCATACATGTTGACTGCTGTCCTCTATTCCAAAGATACCTGTAGCTTACAGCTTTCCACTTCTAGTGGGACTGGGAAGGTGAATGTAATATTCCCTTTCACACTGCCATAGTGTGGGCAGCAGTTTCCAAAATTTCCTGAATGGCCTAAAAGAGGCAGAAAAACAGTTCCAACCCCCACCAATCAGCTCTCTCCACTGCCTCACTGAAGAAACCCCCAGGGTTCACAGAAGCTACAACCTGTGAGCACCAACCTTACCCTGTTCTACTGTTTTCTATTGAGCAATGACTGTTACTGCACCATTTGATCTATTTTTCACAATTTTGGTTTTTCTGTGCCTCCTTCTCTCTTCATGTTATTGGTGCAGATGTGAGTTTCATGTTATTTCTGTCTCTTGTGTTTTTTGTACTGTTCAGTTTGTACCAGGAGCATTTCACTGCTATAATGTTCCTATACAAATGACCATAATGCACTTAATATTTTTCTCCACAGATGATGAAGTTTCTCAAGATATAGTTCTAGATCTGCCTACAAATGTTTTGGAAGGATCAGCCAGAGCATCCTTTTCTGTCGTTGGTAAATATATAAGTAATATAATATAAAAATAAGGAAAATGTAAAAAGTATAAAATGAAAGTTCTTTCAGGATTCAAAATCTGAGTTTCCATTCCTTGTGTGGGAAAATATTGAGAAAAGAGACTGATTCTCATCTTGTCCAGCTATGCTCTGCATCAGTGAGATGAAGTTTAAATTTAATCAGTTACATCACCCTTTTGCTTAAATTTATTTCATTTGAATGTTTTGAACTGAAGTAGCAGCATAGTTCTGAGTTACTACCTCAGCCAGATTCATGCCAGTATGACTTTCTTCCACATACTCACCTGAAATTCAGGTATGCCAGTGGAGTCTTTTCAGTCTTTTCAGGACCTGGACTTTGTTACATTACTCACTAGTCAAAAAATCTTTGCTTTGTAATGTTGGTGATTTCAGCTCATTGCAGAAATCCCTTGCTCAGTCTGTGCTACCTTTCCTAAAAATAACAATTTAGAGGTGGTCTATGATACATCTGCATAACCAGTGACCCTTTTCAACATTAGTTGTTCATCCTATTTCTGGCTGTTCCTTTCTGTTCTCTGGAAGCAGAAGTTTACTGAAAGCTCTTTTCATTTCCAGCAAGAAGTATCTGCTTAAAGTGGCACTAAAATAAGTAGTGTTTCTGGTATGGGCAATTTAGACTAAGTAAGGAGAGACAGAGAAGGGATTCTTTGTTGACTGCAAAGCAGAACAGAACAAATTGCTCAACACTAAGAGCTTCGTGTTTGTTGGCAAGTCTTGCAACCCCATCTAGGCTTTTATGACTCTGCCTGTGGAATGGAAATTACTGATTATTTCAGTGGCCATGAGTTGTGCTAATCCTGCCCTTACAATCTCCTCTTCCCAGGTGACATCATGGGCACTGCCATGCAGAACCTGCATCAGCTCCTCCAGATGCCGTTCGGCTGTGGGGAGCAGAACATGGTCCTGTTTGCACCCAACATCTACATCCTGAACTACCTGAACAAGACAAAGCAGCTGAGTGAGAAGGTCAGATCCAACGCCATTGGATACTTAGTGAGCGGTGAGAGCTTTGTGGTTCCCTTACAGTGTATGCTGAAATTCCTACTGAGGGCCAGTGAGCAGAAGCAGCGGCAGGGCTATCCTGGCAGACAGCCCCCCTGTTGCAGTGATCAGTGAGCACATCTCAGTGATCCAAGGGTTTGCTCTGATCAAGACCTTTTTTGTTTTTGCCTTATCTTCTTTGATCAACCTTTTTCGCCTGCATTCAGCTGCCACGTTTCCTTTCAGGTTTTATCTTTCAGTCCCTTTCTCCTTTTCCACTCAGGCACAGAATATATTCTAACCCTGTTCATTTAGTTGGAGCACAGAACTGATAGAGCTCTACCTATTCTGTGACTCAGTGTTTCTGCAGAACAAAGTGCTCCATACTTTCATCTACAGGATCCCTCAGTCTCCCCTTCTGTTTGGTATATATACATTGTGTTTGCACTATTTCCCACTGTGGTTTCAGATAAATATGTTAGCAAACAAAATATAGTTTGGTTTTTACACCTGAGAACACTTCTATTGCTACTTTCTTGCAGGCTACCAGAAGCAGCTGTCATACAAACATCCTGATGGATCCTACAGCATCTTTGGCACCAGAGATAAAGAAGGCAACACTTGGTGAGTGACTGAGAGCAGAAATGGCTCAGAGATGAATATGCATTCATGCACATGATGCAGGTAAGAGGCAGCCTCACTGGCTAAATCATATGTACAGAGCTGTCTAGGACTGGGACTCAGTAAGTACTAAGAAAAATGTCTCTCCATCCCCTGCCAGGTGGGGTGCACAAAGAGAAGTTGATCCCTGAAGACCCAGCTGGCTTTCTCATTTGCAGTCCTGCTGTCTCCCATGACACTCATTGCACTGCAGTGCTCTGTAGAAAGGATCAGCCTCAGAGTGCGCTGGACATGCTTCCCATGTCCCATCTTGCTGCTTCCCATGTCCCCTCCTTTAACTGTTGTCTCAAGGAGGAGCAAACAAAGAGAAAGCAAGCCACCAACATGCTAGCTGTAACTCTTCATGATTATGAACAGCTGAATGGGAGCACTGACATTTTCTGTTTCTGCTTCCAGTGCTCATCTTACAGCTTCATCTTTCCCTCGCAGGCTCACTGCCTTTGTGTACAGATCATTTGCACAAGCTAGTCACTTCATCTATATTGATGACAATGTCCAGACTCAAACCCTGATGTGGCTGGCAAGCAAACAGAAGCCAGACGGCTGTTTCCAAAGCATTGGGACACTCTTCAACAATGCCTTGAAGGTAGCAGAGAATTACTTCTTGGTCAAATTAACACTTTTTCATTAAGAATATGCTCTCCCATTATTGCCAAATACTACCTTTCACTCCTAATACCTGCTCTCTTCTAAGGCCTTATTCTCCATCTTACAATAACTATTTTCAGCTCAGTCAGCTTTCCTACACTGTATTTTACATCTTAGGAGCACCTGAGATAGGGGTTACAAGACCGTAAGCTCAAAGGAGTGATGTTTTTGATTTGAAAGCATGGGGCTTCTCTTGATTCATGAGCTATTTAAGAGCTATGCAAATGCTTTCCTTTCTTTTGGATTGTCTTCAGAACTGGCCACACTCTCATAGCTGGGATATGGCAATCCACATTTAAAGACTTCTTATTTGTGGTATTCACTGATTATGCCCTTCTCCATGTCCTTTTCAGGGAGGAGTAGGTGACGAGCTGTCACTTTCTGCCTACATCACCATTACCATGCTAGAAGCCGGGCACTCCAACTCGGTAAGAAGATTTTCAGCTGCTGGTATTCAGCTGGATTTAGTCCCCAGGTTCTGACTTGGCTCCAGTGTCTGCTGCAATGGTCTAGGTAGTAAAGAGAAAGAAAGAAGGAGAGAGCTTCAAGGGTGCATGACAATGCTTTGTATCTGCACTGGTCACTGTGATAGACAAAGTCCCCATCTCTATACCTCTTGAACCAGTGTTCAAGTAGAAATTGTAGAAACCTCTGTGGTATTTAGATCTTTTATTTAAGAGACCCAAAAGCTTTCATAACACTTCTGGTTCCCAATAAAAAAATCTTGACAGGTAGTAACCCACACATGAGAGGTAGCAACCCACGCACTATGGCTTAGCCTCAAACAAGGCCCAGTGAAGAAAGTAACTTATTGCCGGTAAATCTATAAAATATATAAACGGAACTAAAAGCTATGTTGGGAAAACAAAGGTCCATTTAGCAAAAGCTGATCTGTTCTTTTCAAAAAGTTGCTAGTAAAAATGAGACTACAGAGGTTAGTCTTCAGTACATGAGTTAGCCTCCAATTGGTCATACCCTTTGTGAAGACCTTCCTGATTGGTGCATTAGTGAGGACACAGAGTCAAACTGTGCATTTTTTACTGGGTGTAAACCTAGTACAACCTCACAACTAAATTAAAATTACATCAGAGCCTCTGAGGATAGAGACTCTTAGGTTAGATTTGTTCAAGAAAACTTGACTATAGAAGTGCGGAGTGAATTATTATCATGGAGGTAAGCAGAAGGAATTAGCTGTGAAAGAAACAAACAGTCTTCGGCTTATAGATCAACCTCTTCAAGAACATGATTGAAAGCTGCTTGATTTGTCTGATGTTTCCTGTAAAATCCCTCCTTAAAGACTTCTGTATTTTCTCTCCTGAAGTCATCATACAAGCTGATGTTCTATTCTCATTGCTGTGATAGTGACAGGATGAACAGTTTTGAAGAAAGTAAATTTTTGACCAGGTGAAAACTACTGTCCTGAATTAGATCCATGTGCTTTTTTGTTTTTAAGGATCCTGTAATCCGAAATGCCTTTTTTTGTCTGGAAACTGCATCTGAGAAGAATATCAGTGATGTTTACACTCAGGCACTCGTGGCCTATGCTTTCTGCTTAGCTGGCAAGGCAGAAAAATGTGAATCGTTCCTTGAAGAGTTACAGAAATCTGCAAATGAAGTTGGTGAGTTTCAGTCATTTTGGCAATTTGGGAAGTGGAAAGATGACACAGAACTTACTGATAGTCTAACCTTGACAATATTGAGAGTATGGGCACACAAACCAAATTCCACAAATAATCTATGGAGCTAATTTACAGTACATCCATTGATCTGTAGAGAGTACTTTTGAGGAAGAGGCTAGGAAGAACCAAGTCTCCAAGGCAGCATGGAGCAGTGACACCTATAATCAATTTTGGTTGCTTCTCAGCCTCTCTTTGCTCATTCAGATGGCTCATGGCACTGGGAGCAGGAAGAGAGGTCTCCATCAGAAGAATCTCCCTCCTTCCTTGACCATGCCCCATCAGCTGATGTTGAGATCACCAGTTATGTGTTGTTGGCATTGCTCTACAAACCCAACCGGAATAAAGAGGACCTCACAAAGGCCTCAGGGATTGTGCAGTGGCTCATCAGGCAGCAGAATCCCTATGGAGGTTTCTCTTCTACACAGGTACCAAAACTACCTTCTACTCTCTCTCCAGCCAGGCCTAGGAATTGGGGGACAGTTTCAAGGTTCCAGGGAGTCTTTGACTACCTAGTCTTATTTCTCTTTTCTAATCTGCCATCTAAAACACACAAAGACCAAACCTTTCTTTTAGAGAGACCAAAATACTATCCCCCCGCCCCTTCTTAATTATAGAACACTTAATCATAAAAGTGTAATTTGACTAGCAACAGATACAGATGTTTGTATCAGAGAGGATCCTAGAAAACACCATGTCCCAGCTGTTACATGGCCAAGAAGTTCTGTGTAGTTCCTCAGAAAAACACAGGTTTCACCATTATGAAAAGCTCTAGAAATGTGCTCTAGAGCTCAGATTTTGTGTTGTGAGACCTTTGTATTAGGAGAGAGATTTCTTCCACCCTGAAACATACATGATAGAATGAAATGGAACTTTCTGTATGGGAACCATGGAATTATACACAAATTCAGGCTTGCTTTAGCCAGGATGAAGAGGCTGTGATTCATATTGGAATTATGACTTTTATCTCCTCTGCACTTGCCACACTGTCTAGCTAATTGTCTTTTATTATTTTCTTTTTCTTCAGGACACAGTCACTGCTCTTCAAGCCCTTGCTACTTATGGTGAGGTCACCTATAACCCTGCTACCCAAAATGGGGTCAAGATAACTTCCAAAAAGCCTTTTGAGGAGGTATTTATTGTCAACAATGAGAACAAGCTCCTGTTGCAACAGACCTCCCTTCCTGAGGTCCCTGGGGAATACAGCCTAACAGTGAATGGCAGTGGATGCGTATTTGTGCAAGTAAATGTCTGCTCTACTCTTCATTGTGTCTCGCTTTCTGCATAATACATAACCACACCTTTGATGATTTTCTAGCTGACTTCTCTTTATTTTTTTCTAATTACTTGATTTCCCTAAACCATTTAAACACTCTTTCCCATGCCATGTTTTGACTCCTGTGGAGTTATGGCATGGAGAAGTCCTTTCTGATCAGCATCTTGTTTCTTTCTGGGAGGTTACTCTGGGTACAAGCACCCTCATTGTTAAAGAGCAGAAATCTGTTGTGTTCATCATGGATGTGAGCAAGGACCTTCCATGTAAAACTAAGTGCAATGTTGCCAGAAAATTTCACTGTCTGACACTTATCGGAATACAAAGAAAAATCCTTGGCATGCTTTAACAAAAGGGCTTTTTCCTCTTCCAGACAACACTGAGGTACAACATTCACCTTCCAGAGGGGGCCTTTGGATTTCTGCTTTCAGTACAGACATCAAATGCTTCCTGCCCACTGGATCGACCAGCAAAATTTGATATTTTCCTCACAAGCAGGTAGTGTGTCATCAACAAACCAGCTGCACAGATGACAAGACATGCAGAAAACAGTGCTGTGTGTTTTCAGTTTTGCTCATGAAGTCAAGAACCATGTGCTGATCAATAAGTTGATTATATCAGCCTGTAAGACACAATATCCCAAAAGACCTTGTGACAGTAACTGATGATGGTAGCACATACTTAGCCCCCTCACACTGGGGGCCTCACCAGTGTTTCCCACCTGAGCCAGTCAGCAAGTGCCTGTGATTCATGCCAGGCTCTTCATGTTGTATGAAGCCAGGAGCAGGGAGCTGAGGTTTGCTTCCCCAGGCACCATCCACACTGACAGGGCCTCTCTTGTTTCAGTTACACAGGGAAGCGCAGCAGCTCCAACATGGTCATCATTGATGTGAAGATGCTCTCTGGCTTTGTTCCTGTTAAGTCTTCCCTGGATAAGGTAAATTATAGGAACAAATTAAATTACTCCCTGCAGGGACAGAGGAGAAGACCGGTCATGGCAAAAACAGAGGTGTGGTTAAGAATCATTCAGCCACAAACCCTTCAGGGTGTTTGCATGGCTGCACTATCTGCATTAGTGGGTGCAGGGAATGTCCTGCAGGGAGTTTCAAACATACAGACCTTCCCATATTAAATACTAGGAAGAGTTACAGCTCAAGACTGATCAGCTGGCAGCTGCAACTTGGAGGTGGTGCTGCCCAGGTAGGGAAAGGGTGGGAAACTTGTCAGACTAGCCCTTAAAAACATATCACACTGGAGTCAGGCAGTATTCCCCAAATGAATTGCAGTGACTTGTGCATTTGAGAAGTGCTCATACCCATGACTAAGTCAAGCGCTAGGCTTTTCTCCATCCTTTCCATCTATTCAGCAACATTAGGAGTCTAAAAATCAGCTGTCAGCCCTTGATACTTGGCTAGGAGAAGAATGATCTCACAACCATGCAGTGATAAGGGCAGAGGTAGCACTTGTTTTTTAATGTTTTATAAATATATTTATCTGCATTTTCTTGTTTTAAAGCTCGTTGACAGTAATACGGTGATGCAAGTAGAAACCAAGAAAAATCACGTTCTTCTTTACCTGCAAAATGTAAGTTCTGATCACTGTTTATTCGATTACCACAAAGGATGGAAACGGCATGCAATAGATACAACTACAGTATGGATAAACTCTATAAGGTGCATTTATCACGTTCCCTTCCTCATCAGTTTCCCCCCAGAATCACTAAACTTATTACTTCTCAAATTGCATGTAACTTTCCAGCCATCCAAACAGCTTCAAACTGGAACCTGCCCTACTAACAACTAGAAAACAAAATTAATCAAAAGAACCACAAAGAAATTAATCAAAATTCTTTCTTTTTTCAGACACAAGCAGATAAACACAAGACATTCCTTTGTGTGTATGTCTCCTCGTTTGGGGTCTCATAAACCTCAGTCCTTCCAACAAAACACAAAACACAGCTTTCATTCTCCTCTGGAAAAATTTCCATTACTTCTCTTGCACTCCCTCTCTACAAAATTTAACCTGTAATCTAATCCCTGAATCAGAATTTATATAGTAAATGTCAAAGTAAATTTGCTTATGGCCCTGTAGAACTTACAACAGAAGCCAATATCCCAGTGATGTACATTGTAAATTGGTTCCCAGTTTCTTAGTGACACATAATGTTCATGTCTGAAATGGGAAGGATTGGAATACCAGACTTTATCATCCTGACCACTGGGAAATCATGGAGAATTAAAGTCAATCACTTTGGACAATTTTTTTCTCTCTGACAGTAGGATATGCAATAATTACAGAATCAGGTAATACAGACAGGATAACAAACCTGTAACTCTTCAGTTCAAGTTCACTTCGGACTCTTCAAACATGTTTCAGATTATATCTGTGCCATACTCTATATGTGGCGTCAATGGGATTTGGAATATGCAACCAGTTATCACCCTCGTCTGTTCCAGATGGTGTTGTACAAATAAAAATTTATGTGATTCTCCTTCCTTTCTTTCCCAGATCTCACAGAAGAAAAGAAAAGAAATCACTTTCTCAGTTGAGCAGGACTTTATAGTGACTCACCCCAAGCCAGCTCCTGTGCAGATCTATGATTACTATGAAACAGGTAAGTCTTTGATTTAACCAGTGTGAAGTTTGGGGTAGGGACAGCAGAAGCACTGTGTGCATTAAGGGAGGGTCAGAACTAGTCCTGCTGGAACCAGCACTCTTCTGAACTCCATCAGTATGTGAGTCTAGGGCCAGGGAAGAGACTCATTTCACTTCAGTGAGCTTGGTCTCATGCCTAAGGTGACAAGCGAGCAAGACTAGAAAGTCACAAAAAAGCAAGTGTCAGAATGAAGGGCATTTCAAAGATCTCCAGCTTAAGCATGCATAAGGTATATCCACCTCCAGGGAAAGACACAGAAAGTGGTCTCCAGGCTGACAAGAACATTTATTTTCTTCTCCTCTAGAAGAGTATGCTGTTGTTCAGTATACATCGCCTTGCAAATAAGTTGTTGCAGAAATGGACTAATGATTTGAAAAGGTAAGTGAAAACCAGAAAAAAACCCAAACAGTTAAGGAAGTATAAAGCAGCAGGACCAGAGGGATTGGCAGGGTGAGTAAAACAGTAACTATTCTCAAAGAAATAAAGTCTCCATGAGGCTTCTCAGGGAGCAGGCAGAGACAGCAGCCAGATCCTGTACCATGGCAGTGAGATTCCAAGTTGAGACCACATTGCTCTTCCTGGGAAGAGCTAAGCTTCTAGGATGAAAGCCAAAGTGTAGAATAATGGAGAGACTGGGAAATACCTTCAAAATTTCCTCAAAAGCATGGACACTTAGCAAGGAACTGTCTACCTATAGCCATCTTTGAAAGTCTCCACCCTGAAGCCTCTGCTTCAAGACACAGTCAAGGTGTTTCACATGGACTTAAAAGTTTAAAAGCTTTCCTTAAAAGCTTTTTCTTGGACAGTTAACACATTATCTGAGGAAAACATAAAGTTACATGAATCATGGAGGCAGTGTGTTAAATAGTCAGTCAGAGGTGTGATACTGCCTTGCTGTAGAGCAGGTCCCATCTGCATCCTGCTCAGCATAGCAGTTTGCTGTTTGTTATTTGGGGAGTAGTTTGCGAGGGGTACAGGCACAGCATGCTGCCACACCTTGGTTCAGCTTTTGTCTGTTTTGCACAGAACTACTGACTACCCTGTATCTTGATGTAAAACACTTGTATTTTGTATCCTGCAGCTGTTGTTTTGTCCTCATTGGATTTTTTTTTTTTTAATTTTCCCTTGCAGGACCATCATAAATGTTGAACGGGTGGTCAAGCACCCTATTTTCTTCTGTCAGGAAGTCCTGGAAAGGGCTGTTTCACCTTATAAATCACAGTGGCATTCTGTGATCATTTGAGCTAGTGTCTGATTCTCTGTTTCCCTTCATGGCACATCTCTCCAGATCTGTAGGATAATCATGTATACCTTCCCATCAATAAATGTCCCTTTTACATTAGGCATTGGCTTTTTTTCAGTGTCACAGAATATTTTAATGACAGTCCACATGTTATGATCGCTGCCTGGGGGAGGTGAAGAGAGGAATATATCTGTCCTGCCTGCAGCACTCAGGCACCTCTCCTAGCTGCAGCTGATAACCACTGCAAAATGCAGCACATTCAATCCCTCCCACCTTTGCAGAGTGGGATCCATTGCTCAAGGCTGCTGAACAGCCTTTCACCTTTCCCCAGACCAACGAGGGCACTGTCTCTGCCCCTGTAGAGTAAGAGTAGGGATTTCTGTATGAACATCATGGAGTGACTGCATCATGCTTAGCAGAGCAGAGGGCAAAGGGGCAAATTGAAGTCCAAGCCTGGTGAGTGCCTAGTCCGACATCCTGGATCTCACCCTGCCATGCCCTTCTGTCCACAAGTCCAGCCAGAATTTGTCCAAAAGAGATCATGATGGGTCATGATGCCATGTCCCAGCCATCAGATACAAGCCTTCCCGTTTTCCTACACCCCTTGTCATTCCCTATTTCATTATGCTTGGAGTCACGGTGGTTTCTGCAAACACAAAACACTATCGAGCTGCAGCATGCCAGAGCTGGTGGATGAAGGGCTACAGCGTGACCCCTGCACTACCGGAGCAGAGGGGACAAAGGGACAGGGAGGAACGGCGGGAGACGAAGTAGCAGAGCAGCATCGAGAAAAGAAACACGGATGATGCTCCTCTTGAATCGGGGGCAGCCGCAGCGCCGGCAGCGCTCGCCTCCCGCACGGCGCTCCCACGGCCGCAGCATCCCTCTGGCCCGCCGGGAGGCACCCTCGGTCCGCGCCGCCCGGGAGCGGGGAGGGAGGGACAGGGCATGGATCCAGGGAGGGGAGGAAGGGGGATGGACCGGGCACGGATCCGGGGGAGAGCGGGATGGACCGGGCATGGATCCGGGGGAGAGCGGGATGGACCGGGCATGGATCCAGGGAGAGGAAGGGGGATAGACAGGGCATGGATGCAGGGAGGTACGGGGGTGGAACGGGCACGGACCCGTGGGGAGAGTGGGATGGATCGGGCATGGATCTGGGGAGAGACGGGACCTGCCGTGCAAGGGCCTGACAAGAATTTGAGTAAAGATGCAAACTGCTCAAATGCTGAGGACTGTCGTGTTTTGAAAGGATCCACTTCACCGTGGCTGAAGCCACACGTGGCCTTGCTTTTTTCCTCCTTCCCCAGTGAAAATTAATCATCATGTCAACACAGAATATCCCTCTTCCCGAATCAATTTCTTTTGAAAAAGGTACTAAGCAATTTGAGTCATCACGCAGGATATGCACGATATTGATGTTATAAAAAGCTGTTTCATTAAGTTCCACAGACAAGGAGTTTGTGGGGCATGAAATAGCTTTGGGTAGAGAGCTGATTTCTATGGAAAGTTCCAAAATTAAAACGTCACTGGCAGTAGGAGTAAAGCAAAAATGGCTATGAAGTTTGTTTTCCTGACACACCCCAAACGGTAGCAACTCACTCGATTTACATGAGCATCAGACTAGACTAAAGCAAGAGAAACCAATAGTTAGAGCAACAAGGATGAAAAAGAGAGCAGGCTGAGGCGATGTGGATACAGGATGTATGTCTTTCTGAGGGATTTAAGGCCAATTAAGTTAAGGCTTCAGCACCTCACATGGAACTCATAAAATCCCCTCAGGTCTGGCCAAATGTTATTCTGTTCTGCCAAACATCATTTTCTGGGAAGAAACAAGGTCCTGGAAAAAAAAAAGAAAGGTGCATTTTTATCATTCTTTTGGAGCCTTCCCTTCCTGGAAGGCCAAACCTGACTATTAAAACATGCAGTACACATTTTTCAGTGCAATCTCTTCCTCTGCATGCTGAAAATGTAATGTTTATTACCTGAGTTCATCCTTTGACTCAAACAGCTAATTGCTGGTTGCAGTCATACCTAATAAACATCCCATGCTCATACTCTTCCTCCAGATTTTTATATGTAGGCCATGTATCCCTGGCTCCCACTCCCACGGGCAACAGCAGTATTCTTAACATGTGTTCCAACACCTCCAAGATTTCTGGAACCTTGGTGTCATGTTTCAGCTCTAGGTTCTGTGCCACACACCTGAAACTGAAGCAAGTATATTAATTGTTGACTGAGTAAGACAGGGGCACCCACCAGACTGAATGCCATTTTTTCTCTGTAACCTGATAATCTTGAGGTGTCATATCATTCAATCCCAGAGATTTGGGGAGTGTTCTTTTTTGGCAAGACATACAGACAAAGCAAACTCTGTTGCCCCTGTGTGAGAAAGTCAGGCACACAAGCTTAAGAGTTGCTATGAACTATGAAACTTGTCAACTCAGAGACACAGATACTGGTTTACTGTGCTTGGTATTGCACATCTCAGTTTAAAAGAGCTAAAATTGTTCTGCGGGTCTTTGAGTCAGCAACACTGTGGGAAACGGGAAATTCCCAACTTCATTATGGTTGTCTGCCAGTGTTCTTGTACCTGCTCTGCAGCTTCTGGTTCTCCTATGAGTCCATGCAAGGTTCCGTTAGAAGTACATTAAAAGCTATTCTGAAATGCAATTCTTATTAATAAAAAAAGAGTTAACAAAGAGTATAATCGCATGATAATATCTTTGACTAAAATGCTCTGCCGAACTTACTTCCCTTTGTATTAGATACTTCTTGTAGAGTTTATTTGTGCCATGGGAATTGCTTTGCTGCCTTGAGTTCACACTCAAGGACCTGCAAAGGGCTGATGTCATAGCTTAGTTAAGAAGAGGATTTATAATGACCATACTTGCTTTGAACAGTGAACATAAGATTTTTTTTTACTGTAGATAATGAGTCCTATCCACAGTGTGGGCAGCAGGATGCAAAATCTAGTGAAAAAAAGAGTGGATCTCTTCAGAGAGATGAACTGCAGTGTAGGAACATTCTCTTGCTTAGCCCCCTCAAGTGCTTAGCTAGCACTTTTTTTAGGCAAAAGAGCCCTTGATCCAGGGAATTTGGTAGCTTCATCTTCTGGATCAAATCCTCTGTCATCCCTTCAGTGCCATAGGTAATAGTGCCAAGCTATTAAACAATGGCAGAGCAAGACCTCAGCTGTATGACTTCCTGTATTTTACAGACTTTCAGGTGTTCTTCTCACCACCTGTGTCAAATATGAAATGTGAGTAATGACCAACCAATCCATTGATGAAAGAGGACCAAAAATGTGCCAGAGGAACCTTCAGTCAACAAATGATGATGTGTCAAATTGCTATGCAGAAATAACTCGGCCTTGTTTTCTGATTATTTCTTTGTTGAGTTCATTTGCAACCTACTTAGTAGAGAGCTAGGGAGGTAGGGCTCTGTCAGTGCTCAAATGATCCTCTCCATCTGATTCATCAGGCAGGTAACAGAGAAGCATGGTTACACCTCTGGCACCACTGGCTGTGAAATGCATAACATCAGAGAAGGGCTTCCTGAGGAACATCATTCATGGGCACTTTAACTTTTTATTCAGTGCAACAATGCAAATTTTTCTCAAAAATTTTTCAACTTCTGTAAGTTAATACTGTAGCTCAAAGCAAGTGAAAGCTTCTTTCTGCTTGACCTCCTAAAGGGTCACCTTTTGAGGGTCAAGAAAATCCTAAAAGCAAGGCATTACATTGAATACAGGACCTAACAGCCTCCTTCAAGGACACTTCTCACTCTTCTCCTTTCTAATACTCTTGCAAATTCAGCACATTCATCTCCTGATGCCTTTTGATCCTGCCCTGGCCCTCCACCCCACGTTTCTTCTGGATCAGTGTTCCTATTGGGCAAATGAGGACCTCCCTAAAGAACGTGATTTCAACAGGGCTTCTGGACCCCATGTTGTCACACTGTGTATATAATCTGACAGCTGGGAGATTTAAAAATACCTATTTGAAAGTGAGGGGAGGGTAAACTTAAACGAGGTAGTCAGAGGTGGAGGGAATAAAAAACACCATACAGTGTATTGACAGGACTCTGTTCATGCTACTAAAGTGCTAACCTTGCACATTTTTTTCAGCCTCCTACTCTTTGGCTCACTACCCACAGAGAGGTTAAGGCTGGGTTATTACTGGAAGCAATTGCATAACCATGCCACATGTTCTGTGCTTCACTTAACTAGAAGTGACTAGCTCCAGGCCCCACTGGTTCCCCTTGCTGTTCTCCCTCTCAAGGGAAGGTGTGTCCACACTCAGTGATCCAATGTCTGTGCCATGGTAAAGCTCATCTGGAAAGTCCTTTGTGGTGAGTGTGGGATGCACAGTTGTCTCTCTCTTCAGAACCCCTGGCTGGTGGGCTGAGGTCTTGTTCTGTTCCCTTCCAACCACTTGTGTCCAGTGCAGAGTACCCCAAAACAGGTGGGAAGTGCAGCAGTGTAGGGCCACAAGTGCAGGGTCTGTAGATGGACACTGTGTCCTGATAAATGTCTCCAGCTGTGTTACAGGCTCACACCCCTTTCACTGACCTGAAAGGTCAAACATGACCAGCTCTGCCCTGCCTAACAGGATGCAACAGAACAAAGCAGAGGTTCACGGGAAAGGGTCAAACATGAGAATATCTGATTTCCTTGCCTTGTACTCCATTAGGACTTCCTTGTCTGGCTTTCCTGTAGCATCCTCCATCTCAAACTGGAGAAACACAGCAGCTGAATCCCATCTCCTCTCTGTATTGGGGAAAGATCTGCATCTTGAGTACCAAATGACATCTGGCTTGGATGTAGCACAGAGAGACCTCAATGGACTTGCCCTGTGTTACCCAGCAAGTCATTAACTCAACCAAGCATAAAACCCTTCCCTTCAGCCCCTTCAGCTCAGATGGCAGGCTCTGGGCATTCCCCCCCACCACAGCACTGCTGAGGAGAAAGACCCCTTGCACGTCTGCAGCAAGTGGGTGTTATACCAGACAAGTACAGCATGGTCTGTGCCATCACTTTCTGCTTCCTCCTTCTGGCAAAGCCATTCAGGGGGGCATTGATTTAGGGTTTCACTTTTTTTATAGCTAACTGAATATCAAATCCAAATGGGAAAAATCTTTGCAATGCCTACGCAATCTCAGTATGGTCTTTCTGTAGTGGTACTCTTGCTCATGGCCTTGTGCTATGAAGTTTGCATGGTCACTGGGGATGATGACTGTCTCATGACACCTGCAGGTACCTGTTCTGTTATTACATAACCCTTGGGGGAAGCATTTTTTTCTTTCCACCTGCTAGGTATTTCTCTCTGTGCAGCTTGGCCCATTTCCTCTGCTTCTGCCACTGTGCACCTCTGAGGAAAGTCTGGCTCTAATGCAATTCAGCCTGACTTGAATATCAATCTCAGGGCCAGCAGAAGGACCTTCATGAGATGCCTGTACTTAATCTGAGGAGAAAGGGAGCACATAACAGCTAAAATTAAACAAAAAATCTATGTGTATTCAGTATGTCTTTTTATATGATAAAGTTTTATCTAAGAAGCAGAGTCATATGACTCAAAAAGAGCATCGTTAATTGTCCCAAGTGCTGTTCTCAGACACATTTGTAAAGGTTTTGGCTTTTTCTCTCCCCTTTCTTGGCTACTACATACTACTATAGTATGAGTAACACAAAAGTAAAAATGAAAATATCTTGTCATTCATTACTACATCAAGGATTATCTTCACTTCTCTGTTATATCCAAAAAATATCAGGGAACATGCAAACAGTTTCTTGTTTATATATTTTTAAATTATTAGACATCTTTCACTAATTGCCTTTAATGGATTTAATAGTAGTATTTCAACAACTGATACTACTCTGTGTGTGCTGTGCACTGTAAGTGTCAGACACACACATACACTGGATTTGTCATGTCCAAGGGTTAACAACATTGGTTACAACCTTTTCTGGCAACATACAGTATAGGTTTCTTTTAAGGCAAGATCAAGTTTATACATAGAGGTGGTTTGTTATAACTGAGAAAGGAAGATAAACCCTACTTTGTGTAGGACTTACCCTACAAATGTGCTACCTTACAACAAACAAAATATAGTCACAGGCCTATTTATTACATGAAGTTTCCAATCTGGTTTGCAATTTAATCTACATAGTGCATTAAAATGAGAGTAATTCATTGATGCCTTTGCAGTGCCTGAATTTACTCATTTGCTCATATGACACCACAGAAATATGAGTTATATTTGGCAGCCCAGCTGTCCGTATCTGGAAAACAGTTCATCTACCACCAGGCCCTTCTGTCAGGTTAAGATAATCAACAAGTGACTAAAGTGGATCATCTTTATTCATTCTGACATTTTCAGTTTCATTTGAAGTTTAGCTGATGAAGTTTTTTTATGGTATTCCATTGCATTGTGTATCTTTCTTTTTCTGCTTTTTGCAACTTGTATAATGTTCATATTGTCTGAGAGTTTTTGATAGAGGAGCTTCTCTTGTATGGCCGGTAAAATATTTTGTTTCCCACACAATAATAAATCCTTTATATGTCTTTGGATGTTGTGGTTACTTTTTCTTGTCGTATGTTTTAGTCATTTGAAATAAACTGCTTTGGGTTTTTTTGTTTTAGATACACAGGCTGGTGAAACTAATATCATTATTTAGATTTCCTTTAAAATAAAAATACTGACTTTTTTTTCTCCTGGAGTATTTTTTCAGCGTTTAGCTGAACAGGTAACACAATTTTGTTAAGCAGAGCTGTTAAAAGAAATCTTGGGTTTTACAGTGACTCTCTTCTCACCTGTCACCATATAAAGAAGATGTAGGTACTAAGAAGAGACATTCCTTTGCTGGAGATGCTGGTTTCCAACAGAGGTTATTAGGTGAAAGTGCATGGAGCACCTGAGTCACAATACCAGTGTTCTCAAGAAACATTTCATCAGCTTTTTAACACAAAGCCAAAGGTTGAAGTTCAATTTATTGCTTTGTTTTGGCTTTGAGGGTTGAGCACTGTGCTACAGTCCTCAAGGAGACAGAACAGGAGCATATTAAAGAAGCGTCTTTCTTGGGATTATTTCCCTTTGGTGACAGTGGTTCCAAAATTGTTTAAGACTTCTGTGGCAGACAAGGATTCCCACATATAATACTATAGTGATAGTACAGAGTATTTACACCCACCAACAGGCACCTTTTCTTTCTGCAATTGCAGTCACCAGTGAACCACTCTGTTTCTAGACAATTGGCAGCCATCCACAAAGCTAAAGAATAGAAACTGGAAAGAAGTCAGAGGATGCCAGGATAGGATTAAGGTGATTAAAATTACACAGCTCAATATCTTACTTAATTTTCAAGGGAAAATGAGTTTTCTATAGTAATTATAAACTTGGAGGTGTAGAACACACCAAATTTTTGTGTTGTCTTTGCTAGGCAATGCAGCGAAGACTGTATGGCTTAGAGGAAACTTTTCAGAATAAAGTGTGCTGTGACTGGAA
Source organism: Campylorhamphus procurvoides (assembly GCA_013396655.1). NCBI lineage: Eukaryota > Metazoa > Chordata > Aves > Passeriformes > Dendrocolaptidae > Campylorhamphus > Campylorhamphus procurvoides. The sequence continues at coordinate 415,660 of WBMV01006668.1, read as the reverse complement.
TTTATTAATATTCGTGATGGCCTGTATTAACTTATCTTTTGTCTCAGTCAGTCCAAGTCAAAATAATATATTTTAAAGTGCTTATGAAAAGGAACTGTGAAGGAATTATTGTGGAAATTTGAATGCTTCAGAAAATAAAAAATAGTCATAATGATACATTTAGAAAAAGTAGAAGTGCTCCTGTGGCACCTGTTTCTTTTCAACTTGGTGTCTTGCTCCATTTCAATATAATAACACCTGTAAAGGAAATTGGGTGTGTCAGCACATGTAACTTACCAGTATATCACTGCAACCTCTCTGAGAATTACCTAGAATTAAGCTATGTTTCCCAAGTATTCTTTGGAACAAAATGAAATTGCAGAATAATGTTATAGTTTTAATTCAGCATTGGAAAGACTGTGTACAGAAAAGATGTGGCATGCCTTTTTCAGCAGTGGTATATTTTATTAGACCACGTAGCCTTGTTGAAAGAAGAAGCCAGACTTTCAGACACACAATCTCTCCTTCAGAACTTAAAAAGCACACAAAAGCTTTCAAGCTAAGTACGAGTTCAGATCATTTGTTCTAAACTTTGTGGGAGAGGCACCAACTGAAGGACCAGCTGCCTGAGCTAATAAGGTGGTTAGTGCTTGTGGAGCTAAGTGGGAATTAGGGTTTCAGGGCGCTGGCAAGAGTTCTTGGAAAACTGAGAAGCAGGTATTTTATACCTTGTGAATGGTAAATTCATGAAAGAAGATGATAGCAAATATCACTTCAGGTTTGATGGTGCTGTAGATCTATGGGTTTTGGTTTTATATACTCATCCTTAAAGCGTATTTTGCATATGTCCGTTCAAATTGTTTGTTGGTTTCAGTTTTCAGCAGCACAAATGACAACAAACAACTTGGTATGACTCACATTTTTCACCAAATGCCCAGGGCACTATTTGTTTGAAAACCACTATTTTGCACAGTGTTATTTACTAAAGTAAAAAATGGAAGAGGACAGATGATAGGGGGCATTTCTGGAAAGAGATTTGTATGTGTTTTATTACTTGGCAGTTACACAACCCCTTCTTTTTATCAGTATTTCCATCTCTAACTGATAGTCTGCTAAATCTATTGGTTTGTATGAGTACGTGTTCATGCCTTCTCCACATGACATATATATAACACTTCCCACCAGCAGGCACTGGCTGCCTACTGACTGTTTTCCTAACTTTTGTGGTTTATAAAAGGTGATAAGTTATATTCTACAAGAGTCCGTGCCTGATTTTTTAACATGTTCTTAAACTTCCTTTTATCCACAGACATTTCTCCTTGTCTTTTGCACTTCTCTTCCTGCAGTTTTCTGGTTACTGCATCAGAGTCAAGACATGCTGTTACAGCTAACATTCAATCTTCGCATTCACTCTTTTTCAAAGCTTGAACTTCAGACAAAGAGCAAATAGGGCTGCCTGTGCTATTGCGGTTTAATAAGCAATCCTGTGTAAAACAGAGAACCTCTGCCATTAATGTGGTTTCACAAAGACATATTCAAGGTTGTTTGTGCTGCAGTATTTTCCCTGCTGGGTTATTCGTACACAACAGAGATCTTCACAGGGATCATGAATCTCCATAAAGAGCGTTACTGAATCCTTTCATTACGCAGCACTGGAAGAGATGCTGATAGCCCAATGCCTGCAATTTTAACAGGTTTTTCATGAACTGGTGCAAACACCCCACCTAGTTAGACTGGTCAGAAAGTGCTCACAGTTTGGACTGAATATTTCTGTTCACTGGCCTGCTGGAATTTAGCTAACTCTTTTTTCTTTCTAGATTCAGCTTCTAGATAAGCTCCTGCAACCAGAGGTTTGCAGAAGACCAAGTCAAGTGAGCAGCACTATTTCTGAGTGACATCTGTTACAAACATGACCCAGAGCAGCACAGATCTGAATTTGGCAACAGGAAGGAGGAGCCACCTGGAACATCTGCGCTCCAGGTGACACTGAATAATGAAAGATGGTCACCATTCTGGAAAGGCAAGGATGTCTTCCAAAAGCATTGTGTAATATTTGTGCATATTCACAGCGGAAACAGAACATATTTCCATATCTAGACCAGTGCTCCACCACATTTCAGGTTATATTCCTGACTAAGTACCTAACCCATGGCAACTGTGTCACCAAACTATGGCAGTATTCTGTCAAGGTGATATGAGCAATGTTTGTGTCTGTGGATTTCCTTTTGTTCCTAAAATCCTATAAACCTGGCTTCTGACTTAAAAGATCAGGGCAACCCACATCGGAATGCTGTGATTGGATCCTGCCCATAGGGAATATTACTGTGTATTGAACATAGTTCGTAGCCCCAGTGCTACAAATTTCTGATAGATTAAGGAAAACAGGGTATGAATCACTCAAAGATTTCTAACATAAGCATTATCCAAATAAATACCCTTCCCCCACTTGCAGAGTCTCTGGCCAAATACTGTCCCTCTGTTCCAGCTCCTCCTTACTGCCTCTCCCTGTTTCCGGATGGGCCCTGGCCCCCAGCCTTTATCTCCTCCAGCCCCTGGGCTGTTTGCAGAGAGCAGTTATAAAGAGGCTGACTGAGCAGAGAGTGGAGGAGAATTTTAAGGTGCAGGAAAACAGCAGCACCGGACCAGACTGGGTGTCTGCTTCACTCACCACGACCTGCTCTGCACCATGGGGAAGACCAAGCTGCCCAGCAAACCCAACATCTTCCTCCTTCTTCTCTTCTTCCTTCCTGGAAATACCTCTCTCAACACAGAACCGTAAGCTGCACATGTGGAGGGGGGAGGGAGGTCTTAGTGTTCCCCTTTTCCTTCAGTTTTCTTCTTTTCTGTTTGCTAGTTTATTCCATTCCTGCCCTGCATCCTACTAATAACCAAGCCCAAAGCTTCCCACACAGCACTCCCCAATCCCACCGTGTAATCTCCTGGTTGTCCAGCCCTAGACCCCTCCCCACTGATCACATCTGCCAGTACCCCCCTTCCAGCCCCTCCCCACACCCCTCCCTGCAATCTCTGCTAGTGCCCACAGCCCTGCCCTGCAGATGCCTGATAGTCCAGACCTGGATCCTCACAACAGCTTTGCCTAAGCATGTTTCTGCCTAAAAACCTCTCAGGGCCTGGGGTTTTGTGGGCATGATGACAGAATCCAGGGGCTTACCTTTCCTGGAGTATTCTTGTTTCAATCACTGAGTTACTTCTTCACATTCTCCTGTTGCTTTCAAGCAGATATGTTCCCCTTTCTCCTGCCAGTTTGTTTCCCTTGGCAGCATCAGATGTCCTTGTTCTCAAAGAGTGTCTGTGACCTAGATTCACTTCCTCCGGCACAAAGTCTGGTGCCAGCACCCCCCTCTGCAGACCAGCAGCACACACTGCTGATGGCCCCTAGGAGAGGGGCAGCCTGAGATGGCACAGGCTGACTGGAATCTGGCATGCCCACGCCAGTCTCACCTAGCAGAGAGTGTTGCTCTGAGTTCTCTAGTCTGGATGAGGGAGCAGTCTCCCTCTTCAGACCCTGGCTTCTATCACATGCTGTTTCTCTTGCTGTGCTGACAAAAGTGCAGTTCTCACACACACAGGTCTTGTAATGCTTGCTGCAGAGTTTTCACGCCCACAAGCACCACCATAGTGCCTGGAACTGTAGGAGAAAGTGCATCATCAGTGTTGCCATTTACTGTGTGGTCAGAGGTGAAGTGGTGAGTGGCTCAGCCTGAAGGACCTTTGACTCTCAGTGTACCATCAACCCCTCATTCATCTGCCCTCTTTTGGTGCTTCTAGGTTAGATCAGACAGCCAAGTCTGCTTTGGGGTCAGGCAGAGCTCTCTGGTCTCCCTACAGAAATCTGATGTAACTAACCAATTAAGATTAAGTAATCTTCATTCATCCTTGCCCAACATCAGGGGAAACGGAACAAAACTATACTCATCAGACCTATGGGCAACATGGAATCATAGAACCTGGCCTGGGTTGGAAGGGACCTTAAAGATCAGCTGGTTGCAACCCCCCTGCCATGGAAAGGGACGCCTTTTACTAGAGTAGGTTGCTCAGAGCTCCATTCAACCTGGCCTTGAACACTTCAGATGGGGCATCCACAGCGTATCTGGGCAACATGTTCCAATGCCTCACCATCCTCACAGTAAAGAATTTTTTCCAAATATCTAATCTAAACCTATTCCCTTTCAGTTTGAAGCCAATCTCCCTTGTCCTGTCACTATGGTCCCTTGTAAAGAGTCTTTCTCCATCTTTCTTGTAGGCTGTTCTTTGTCCCTGATCTGAGCCCCATTTGGGGAGGGAAGAAGGAGGAAAGACTGAGAGAAGTGGGAGAGACAAGGGTGGTGTTGGGATCCACAGAAGGAAGATAGGAGCCCAGCAGGAAGGCAATGGAGTCTGAGCACTAAATTGCTAGGTAGTATAAGGGTAGTGGTTTTGTTTTAAGTGCTTCAGGGTACATGTGATGCTGTGTACAACACAGAAGGGAAGACACCCTTGAACTGGAGACAAAAATTAAACTTCCAACTAGACTTGCTTACTGTGCCCTGTGCAATTAGGGATATCACTTCCTTGGGCAACAGTATTTGCTGTTTCACGTGGCCACCTACACAGGAGACACAGTTAAGGTTCAGACACATATTAGAAAAAACTTACGAAGTTAGTGCAGCACTGGAACAGGTGACCCAGAGAGGTGGTAGAAACTCCATCTATGGAGTCCTTTGTAACAGTGCCGCTCCAGGAGAGAAGTTGAGCTTGAAACGTCCAGAGATCCTTTGCAACTAAAACTTTTATGGTTCTGTAAGGTATTGAGCGAGAGATGCTTTTATTTTGCTTCTTTTTCTTCTATTGCTTTTCTTTCTCTGGGTTGTTCTGCCAGAATGCAACAAAAGGTATTGCTCTCCTATTCTGGTACGTGTCTGTGCATGTAAGCTATTGTACAATGCTGTGTACATGCTTAGGAATACACTGCTTAGGGTCAGAAATGTGAGGTCATAATGCCACTTGAATTGGCAGGTATGGATTTGGGCTGATGGAGCTAATGAAATTCACTGCCACCTTTGATTAGGCCCTTGTTCTAGTGAGTAGCTGAGGGTCAATACAAAGACAGACATTATTCCACATTAAGCTACAGTATTACCTTCTCTATATAGACAAACTCCTCACTATCTCTAGGGCCTCCTATCCCTCCTTGATGCATGCTTCTGTCAGAGTCATCGCCTCTCTTGTCAGAACAGGGAAGAAGCTGAGGTTTCTTTTGGAAGAGTAGATGCTTTTTGTTTCCAATGTCTATACATGGATTTTGTGATCCAAGTTACTTAAAGCCTTCATAGTACTTTAATTTATCTAGCTCTTTTCACCAACACATCCCAAAACACCTAAAGAGAAATCTATAAACAGCATATTGTATATCTTTGCCTCAAAGACAGGGACACTGGTATAAGGGGAAGTTCTGCATGTTGGCCAGAATTTCAGAAGAACAGTGAACAGGAAGAGAAGTGAGGCCAAATTCCCCATGAACTAGGTCACGCTGTCCCTTTGGTAGACTGGATGTTATTGTCAGATTGCCAGTGCCACTGAGAGGAGACAGAGAAAACGAGAGTAGGGGAAGCAGGCATGGCTAGAAGGTGTGATAAGAAGGCTGTGGAAGAAGGAAAATACTGGAGAACACAGAGAGTAACAAGTTGTAAGTCACTTCTTGGGTGGCTGGAGTTCCCTCCTTTCACTGCTTCTGCAGCAGCATGAGCTGAGCAGAGCTGCCAGCAGGCTCCTCACCACATTTCATCCCATTGCCTGGTTGTGAAGGAAATGGATGTATTGCCTGGGTCCCACTGTCTCCACAGCAGCTTTAGGACTATACAAAAAGCCCAGAGTCCAGGTAATAATGTAGCTCTGGACGTACCAAGCTTTATTTGTTCTCTATTCCTTTCTGAACACTTTCCTACAGTCAGTTTGTCTCTTATAACCAAATGAGAATTTTCCATGAATGATCAACAGTGCTCAAGTCTGAGTGGTAACAGTCCACTTAGTGGTATTATTTTCCATTTAAGGACAGTTTGTTTGCCATTTTTGCTACTCAGTCCTACCATATAACAAAACTTTTCCACAAATATATAAATCAGTTTTAGGCATTTTCTTACCCTGGACAGTTGTCAGAAAATTGTACTTCCTGGATCATTTAGAAGTGTACCGAAGAACAAGGATTCCAACGCAAACTCCAGAGATTTTTATTGGCTCCTACCCTTTGTGTCCTATCTTTTAACCAGTTAATCCAGGTCAGAATTCATATTTCAATGTATTAGTAAAATTATCCTTTTTATTGAATGACAGCTGAGTTTAAGGGTCTTTTGTGAGGGACTTTTGTCAAAAGCTCTTTGAAGGTTCAAGTACACTTGAGTTGCAATGATACACTACCCTCTGAAATGCTTTGTGTGCTCATCTTAATAAGGTTCCAAACTGTAAGCACACACATCTTTGCTCAGCATGTGAAGGATTTGGAAACCTGGATGGGCAAAGACTGGAGCAGCCAGAAAAGTGGGTGAGGTTTTTTTCCACTGTTTTTGGCTAATGCCTCTGAGTCTCAATAGGAGATTGTGGGATATACAAAATTCAATTAACAGCCTGGAACCTTTCAAACCGTCCTTACTCCCTGCTGTGAAGCCAAACAAAACACCCTTTGTAAAGCACTCTCTATTAGCATAGAAATTGTTCCTTCTACTGCAAGCATTTTCCTGCTTTTAGGCTAATTAGTTAGACCGTTTAATATGTATAAACCCAAAATAAGATGAATGCTCATGTTATATGCACTGCGGTTCACAGGGATAGTAATGGATTTGTCATGCTGATTTGTTAATTTCCTTTTAGTTAATATTGTTGTCTTAAAATTGTTTCACATTTCTGATCTTTCTTACTTTCCTCTCTTCCTAGGCAGTATATGGTGCTACTGCCCTTTCTGATACACACGGATTCTCCCGAGAAAGTCTGTGTTCAGCTGACCCACCTGAATGAGTCTGTGACTCTGAGTGCCACACTCGAGTATCAAGGGGAGAACAGGAGCTTGATTGATGACGTGGTGTCAGAGAAAGACATGTTCACCTGCATCCCTTTCTCTGTGAGTATCTCATCCTTGTGGGATGATTTCTTGTGTTTATTGACATGATGTAGTAGATGCAAACAGTCCAGAAACATGATATTTCTGTGCATGCATGACTTAGAGAAGTCCTCTGGAACTTTGACTGACAGAATGTACTCCGTTTTTGTTTGATGCATATAAACCTCAGAGGAAAAATATTGAAGTGGAATGAAAACTGTGGAAACTGGTGAATGGTTAAAGGTGGTGAGGTCCATGAGGTCATTTGTCTCCTTCTGGAGCTTATTCACAAATTTTTACTGCAGAAGGCTGGTTGGTGACTAGTGTAAGCAACAGATTCAACCCCTTAATTAATGAATTTGGGTTAATTTTCATTTTGATGAATCACCAATACAGTAGAATAAGATCAGATTCAATATTCATCTTACAGAAGTGTATAAAGGGAGGGAATCATATTTTTCTCTTGCTCCATGCAATGAGTCTTTTTTGTCCTTCTGGGAAACTTTCTGACCCAGCTCATACTCTGCCCTTCAAAGGCTTGGTGCAATGGGGTGAATCTGTAAAGCAGTTTTCCTCTTCATTTTCCTTAGCTTCCAAGATCCAACAGCACATCAGTGGCATTTCTCACTGTGACGGTGAAGGGGGACACCCTGCAGTTCAAGAGCCGCAAGTCAGTGCTGGTCAAGGATTCTGAGAGCCTGGTCTTTATCCAGACAGACAAACCCATCTACAAGCCTGGACAGACAGGTACAGGGAACTGGGTTGGTGTTGACTATGACAGCATAAAATCTTCAGGACTTTATTCCCCAAGGGCACCACACTTTCATTAAAATTTCTTCAGGGGGGGAGCTAAAGTTCTCAGTAAACCTAATTTCCATCAGCTGAGATCTAGGGCATGTGGTACCTTCATCATTCCTATTTTTCATCCTCCAGGCACAGCATCTCAGCCAGATGTAGACACAGGCCCACATTCATTCTACTCGACTAGTGGCACAAAACTGGGATGACTTCAAAGTGTAGTCTCCCTTGGCTGAACCTGAATCAACGAAGCAGGACAGGCACTCCCAAGGGACAATTCAATTCAGCCAAGACCTGATTATCCTTCTAAATTTATCTGCCCCTCACCCTCTGAAAGAGAAAGAGCCTGAAATAATTGCTTCTGTTACTTAGAGAGCTTGTTGATCTGTGGAATGAATCTGAGTTACAAGTTATTGAAACACTGACATTTCCTGGCAATAGCTAAGAATTTAACAGTGGAATTTCCTTCTTTTCCATTGCACCCTTCAGTTATGTTTCGGATCATCTCTCTGGACAAAGACTTCTACCCACTGAATGAGAAGGTAGAGCCTTAATTCCTTGTTGTTAACTAGGAGGTTTAATTCCCAATTAACACCATTATTGTCATCATCCAGAACCATTGAAGACAGCTTTTAAAGCATGTGATACTCTCTCCACACCATCCTTCACCCACTTTGTAGTCTGTCCTGAGACACACTCCACCTGTCTCTATTGACCAAAAAACATGCTCCCTTTTTCAAAAGCATACAGGTGCTTAAAACCAGATTTGCAAAGGTCTGTGTGTGGCTAAGCATCTGGACAGGGATCTCATTACTGAAAATATGTCTGGGACACATTTCCATTGGAAGTGACAGGTGTGTAGTTGTTTCTGGCAATGAGTGCTTAGAGACAGAGAGCAGCATGACAAGAACTTGGTTTTAAGGAACTGGTCGGAGGTGTAAGTCCACCTTTTAGCTTATTTAACAATCAGTTCCTTGTGCAGACAAGTTCCTTGAAAACTCTTCATCGTGTGTAATCATACTGTGGTAAGATAAAAAGTCAAGTCTAAAATATTATAGAAAATATTCTCTTAACCATCAAGAACCAAGGAAACGGAGCAAATACTAAAAGGGAAGAACACAAAGGACTTCTTAGAAGGTTGTTCTTCTTCCTGTCAGTCCAAATCTAGAAATTACTTCCATCCATATGTGACTAATATGTCTAACACTCATTTTCCTTTGCTCTTTCCCCACAGTTTCCATTTGTCTATGTTCAGGTAAGTGGACAACTAAACCATTATTTCAGAAGAATGTGCAGGCACAGAGGTACTTGTCTCCAGCAGTGGTGTTTTCAGGCTCAGGTGCAAGGGAAAAAACATGGGTAAATGAACTTTTTATTTTGTGTGAAAGAAGGCTGAGTAGCTGGACATCAAAATAAGTTCCAGCAATGGTTCTTTGCAGAATGTGCTGTAAGAACAAAACAGTTAATCAATGCAAGGCATGCTGTGAAGAGAATTCTGCTTGCCCAAAGGTCATATCAGAATGGCTTACTCCTCTTTCCAGTCAGAACTAAGATTTTCTATCTGCCAAGTGTAGTTGAAATTAGAGAACTGTGTTAAATAAGCTAGAAAAACTAAAGAAACAAAAATATGTAAGTAGACATACTGTATCTTCCCAAGCATGCCTTATTTGTCTGTTTTTGGTTTTTTGGTTTTTTAATGGTTGAATTTCAGTGGCAGGCAAAAGTCAATAGAAAGGATGTTTCTGTCAATTATTTGAGTACTTGCTTTTCCAGCTGAGAACCCAACATTTACAGTTATTATCTGGAATATCTTCTTGTTGACAACTGATGAGAAGGACTCAGTGACGGACCCTGGAATTGATATGCACAAATTTTGAGCCAATTTGCATGATTAATGAGTCCTATGTAGCGTTCTGTCATTGTTCCTTGCTGCATGGGGTTGCTGTCTCTATTCTGCATCAATTCTGTCTGGAGCTGGGGAGTTGTCACAACAGGGGAGGCAGAAGGTGTGCCAAAAACACGCTATGCTCCTTTTTTGTACCCTCCCATCAGAGTGCTGTCATTCTGTCTTGCCATCAGCAAACTTCCAGAACAGAGCTGCAGAGCTGGTGGGCTACTGATGGTCTGTGAATACTGGAGAATGAAGAGTAAGAGAATGTGTGGTGTGGATTAGCAGGTGGGGGACAGTGTCTCAGCACTATGTTTTGCTGAGGTTGTCCAGTGGTGTCCCTTCCCTTTCCATGAAATAATACTTTACTGGGGACAGGAATTTCATGAAAGGAGCAAGAAGAAATACATCCTCTCCACTGCCTCCAGAAATATGTCTTTGCCTAACAAGCTGAAAAATCTCACAACATTCTTTGTGTCAATACCATGAAAAGCTTCAATTTGAAATCACTAGGAAGGCCATCTGTGTTTTCAGCTCTAGACTGTGAAGCATCATGTTTGTCCATGTTGTTTAAGCCAATTTAGGTAGGTCATGTCCTTCATCTCCACCTTTCCCTTCCTCAGTGCTTCTTCTCATTCCAGCACTGCCCTTAGTTTGGATTTCGCAGATGCCTACTAGGCAGTCTTGTAGAGTGGAAAACTCATCTGGCAGGGAATTCACTGTTTTACTCTAGAGTTTTTTTCTTTTTTTGGCCAGATCAGATCTGCCAGTGCATATCACCACATGATTGTATGAAATTTGGTCTGGACCAAAGGAAAGAGCTTCAGGAGTGAAGAAGGGTAACAGCCTAAAAGTTAGCACTGCTAAGGAAATGGATGTCCATCAACCCACACTCCTAATGTCACTAATTTTTCTTGGTGAACCACAAAGGCAGAAGTAAATATGAGCCTACTATTTCTGAACTATTATCCTGACCTATTGCTTATGTCATTTAGAACTAAAAAAGCCTTTCTTGAGGAAAAGCAAACAAACTGGCTTTCAGGCCTTCCCCATAGATACATCACAGGAATGGCAACAAGTTCACAAGCTTAGCTGTAAACATTTTGAATTCCTCTTCCAAGGAAGCTCAGTGGTGTCAGTCACAATAAGGGGTGAGCTTCCCAGCAGAGTTGAAATGGGCACTGACTGTACTGTCCTTCCACGGTGCTTCTTGGAAAGACAACCCCTTCTGCCCCCTGACTGGGGACCTCCAACTGGGAGATGTCATTCATATCCTCATTTTCCCTAAGCTCTGAGATAAAATCTCAGTGAAGTAAATGCACGTAGTCACATACCTTGAGTCACATACTTATCTAGAGTAAATAAGCTTTTGTTGACAGATAAGGTACAATGCAAAGAGTGGGCAGAAAATGAAAGACTGTAAACATTAACCATCCTACTGAGCAACCTGGAAAGGGTGCATCAAACTATGTAGCTCCACTGTCCTGATTCAGTGGCTTCTACAGTAAGTTTGGGGCTAAGTGAATTAATTGTTGGTAGTTCATAATGAGCATTAAACAGCTGTAGTAGTGGTGAGACTTTAGCTTTGGCATTAGGAGCAGGGAGATACAAGAGAGAACTCTCAGCTGGATGTCCATGTATGAGATATACTTTCCTCTGTTCATGTCCCCACTCCTCTACCCCACCAGTAGGCTTGGACTCTTCACATGTACATTTCCCAGTCCCACAGATAAATCAGGTATCTGATTCTTCAGCAGATTGTGTATTGGTACTTCCACAACCTTCATTCCAGGCAAGGAAAAAAAACCCTTGTTACAGGCTGTATAACCAGCTGAAACTTACCTTCTAGAAGGGAACCTCTAGAACTTCCCTTCCCTGGCCTCCACTTACTTCTGCTGTCCATCTCTTTGCCTTGTTACCTTGCCAGTCTGTCTCTCCTAGGTTTTTGGCCCTATCATTCATAAGCATGCAGGTAGAGCTGAGGGGGAGACAACACAGGATCTCCAAGGTTAAATAGTTTTCTTTCATGCTAGTTACACAGAATTGGCAGGTAAGTGCTTACAGATCCTCATGGATTATCGGATAATTACAGACTGGACTTTTCTGGGATGTATAAACTGGACACTGCACTGCTCTGTCCCTGGGAGTCTCCTGTACTGTCTCATGATGTTTTTACCCTCACCTGTAGGATCCCCAGAGGAACCGTGTGTACCAGTGGCAAGGAGTGGAACTAGAGATGGGCCTTACACAACTATCCTTCCCCCTCACCACAGACCCCATCCAGGGCTCCTACAAAATAGTTGTGCAGAAGAGCTTCTCATCCCATGTTGACCACTTCTTCAGTGTGGAGGAATATGGTAAGGAGAGGAGCTACAGGCTGCAAGTGGGGTTGGCAGCAATTCCTTTTATTGCGGCCTCTCAATCTGGAATTTCCTGGGAACAGCATGGAGAAGGGATAGATTGAATATACAGGCAATGGGGTACACAGGGGCTGAGCCAGAAGTCACTGAGTATCAGAGGTGGTTGCTTCCTTTATGGCATCCCTGTAACCTGCCTGAGCTTGCGTTTGCTCATAGTGCTCTTGGGAGTACAGGACTTCCTGGCTTGTGACAGGAGTTTCAGCTGACTTTGCTTTAGTTGCTTTTCAGTTCAGCAGCTTGTTGCAAGTAGCACTAGTAGCAAAGTAAGAGGTTACAATATTTTGGTGGCTCTGTTTCATCTCTCATCCTCTGCTTGAATTCTGTTACTCCACTAGGAGTCCTCTCTCCTTTTTCCCTTCCTTGTTTCTGCAAAAGCCTAGAAAACATGTTTGATAGAAAACTTGTGATTGAAGAACACTCCACAAGTGTTAGAAGTGGACACAAACAGACTGGTAGTAGAGACTGAGTAAGGAGAAATATGCTCCAGAAGGGAGCTTTCTAACCCCGAGTTCTGTAATAAAACATCTTAGTTGTTTGTAGACATGTATTCTGGGTAGACTGTGTGCATTTGAGAAGGCTGACTGGCCAGTTCTCAGCAATCCCAGACTCCCCACTAGCTCTACGTGGAGCCTGAATGAGCCAGCGTGTTGACCAGAACCTGCTGTTTCTGGAATATGCAGGATGCAACCCAAAGAAGACTGTCATTGAAGTTCATGGGACTGCCTTGTTTGGTTCAAAGTCAGGCATGGTGAATAATTTGACCACAAACAGGGTTATGGGCTTTGACCTGCCATGGTGACAGATGAACTGTGTCTCCTCCCACAAAGATCATTCTGAATGCCCCTCAAGATCAAAGAAGTGTGTTCCTTTGTTAGCCTCACACTAAGCGAATTTTTCTTTTATTTGTCCTTCAGTTTTATTTCTAAGAATCTCTCCTTTTGCTATTTCTCTGACAGTCTTTTGAGGAAATGTGCTCTGGGGTTGAAACACTGAGCCTTTCCTCCCATCTTAGAGGCAAATTTATATCTAAACTGTATAACTCAGGGTTGCTTTCCAGTTCCTGGGTCTGGATGTGCAAGCACCCTGCTGTTATTATCGTGCAATGTGAAAAACCTCTGGTGCACCCTCTGGAAGCAGGGTGTAACATGCTTCAGTCTAGTCCTGGGCATGAGTAGTTAGAGGCTTAGGGTTGCAGGATGCAATATGGTAAGAAAGATGCAATTTAATACTCTGTAGTAAAATACGTCTTTTACTTGTGCCCCTTTATATTGGTCTTTATTGCTGAGTTTTGCCCTTAAAATATATCTCTGAGAATCTGTGGTTAGACTCACTAGAACTCTCTGGGCATGCAGGGAAGTATCAGTGAGCCTAAGAGCAACTTTAGACTTCCAGAACAGTCAGAGTCAGCCAAGAAAATCAATAATTCAAGCCATTTCAATGTGGTAAAATACAAAGATGGTGAATGTGCTGCTCCAAGTCCTAGTTCCAAATTATGAATTGTGAACACAAAGTACAAGACCAGTGTGCTCTTCTGAGTGGACATATGTAAGGCATCTACACAGCTGTCTGGTGCCAATAGGATCACATAAACATGTGCTGTAAATAAGGGAAGGTAAGGGCTACAAACTTCCTTAATTCACTTTAAACCCAAATGGTGAAGGCTGAGAAAACCTAGGGAAGGGGTAGGAGATCTGTGCTGAAGACCACAGAGAGGTTCATATTAAGATGATTCTGGCTCTGTGCTTGGGTTGCTGTGTAGTACACAGCTCTTATTCACTCATCTCACATCAGAATTTCTCTCTCCCATCTAGTGCTGCCCAAGTTCGAGGTCCTGGTGAAGGTGCCCAAGATGATCACTATTAAGGACAACGAGCTTCCAGTGTCTGTCTGTGGTCTGTGAGTCACAGAGCTCCAGTAAATCTCTCTTGTTTATCCTTCTCTCCTCCTTTCTACTGAGGACCAAAAAAAGAGCTGGTGAAGGCTTTTTATACTTTTCCCAGGCATATAGTGCAGGCTTATTTCAATCTGTCAATCCTGAGCCTGCCTCTGAAACTGGTCTGAACAGTCAAAGGGAAGGGTCTTCTCTGGGTTCCTTAAAGGATGATATCAAACCAATCTGCAGCTTTCACTTCCCAGTTTATTGTATATTTTCTCTTTCTGTCTTTACATTTCTTCAGTTAGAGCTTCTCTGCCAATCCTGAACCCTCAAATACTTAGAGATATAAGATCAAACATCATTTACACTGGTGATGCAAAATCTGCGTTCACGAATTGCTCCTGCTCAGCTCCTGGTTTCCATTTCTTTACTGAATCCTCAGCAGTCTGTAGTATGAGGATACTCCTGGCTGAAATAATTTTCTAAAGTTGACCTTTTTCTGCAGACACGTAGAACAGGACAGATGTTTTTTCCATGGATGATGGAAGAAACTCACTATGGAAATGATGGAAATATAATCACTAGAATAGAATCATTAAAATATCAGATTAGTCAGCCTTCAAGAAGAAGTAGTAGAAAATCATCCACGGAGATCTTTAAGGAAATGCTTCCAATTGTGACAGTGACTAATTTTTTCATCATCTGATACATTGTTTAACACATTATGATCATAGGTACACCTATGGGAAACCTGTTCCAGGTTTGGTGAATGTCCAGGTATGCAGGAAATTTTCCCATTCTTCCTCAAGTTGTTACGGAAAAGAAGCAGAATCTGTGTGTGAAGAATTCACTAAGCAGGTGAGTCCCAAGATTAAAATGTAGTGATTTTTCTTGCAGTTAAAGGGCAATGTTGTCTTAAGGGAGGGCAAACCCATGACTGTTGGGAGATAGTAGGACATCACAGATAGCACTCTGTCCAGGGAAAAGCAGAGAATCTCAGAGGAAGACATTCTTAGGAGAGAGCTCATTAAACTGGAAACAGAACTGATGGTGAAAACCCCAGAACTGAAATCCTGATCCCATAGAAACTAGTGACAGATCTCCTGTTACCAGCCATGGGGTCCCTGCTGTTGTTTCAAAATCTGAGAAAAGAATCTGGGAAAGAATTTTGTAACTGTGAGAGGGACTGTCAGGGAATGAGGAGCAAAGATGAGGACAAAACAAAGAAGTTTTGAGAACAAAGAAGATGAGGTGGTATTATATATGGGTCAAATACAGGAGAAAGGGCAGCAAGGGAAGGAGTGAAGACAATGGAAGAAACAGGAAGGAAAATGGAACTAAGGCAGGTATGAGATAACAAGGAAACCAGTGTGTACCTTAGAGAACTGTGTGTCAGGTACCTCACAGAACATAGAAAATGTAAGCATGAAACACTAGGAGACAGGGTGAATACAGGTTCTGGTCTTGGAGACAACCCTTGAACATAAGTCTGAGATTTCACAGGCAGAATTTAAGAGTGTTGGGTTTGGGGTCTCTATTCCAGTTCCTCATGGCACCAACTAAGTTCACAGAATTTTAATTTTCTCTCCAATCCCTTGCTTAGGCAGATGCTCGTGGGTGTGTTTCTAGTGTTGTGAGGACCAAGGTATTTCAGCTCCAACGTAGGGGATATGAGATGAGCATTGAGGTACAAGGCAAGTTCACAGAAGATGGCACAGGTATGTATCGCATAGTCAAAGTGGTAGCAGGCCATAACAGGAGGGCCTGGCAAGGTCAAGAATGGTGGGCCAACATGACTCGAAATTCATTAATAATCCCTCTTTACTGTGCTGTCCCAGGAATAGAGATGACTGGAACAGGCTCCTGTGGTATCACATCCGTCATGAGCAAAATCAGCTTTGACCTGCTGGACTCTCAGTACAGACCAGGGATTCCACTCTTTGGGAAGGTAAGGAACTTCTGAGCCCATGGACAGTGAATGGCATAGCGAACACACAAGTGTGTAATCCCATGAGGTGGGGTGGCAGGGTGTACAGGTTACATGGCCCACCTTCCTCTACCTTTGCACAGGCAGATGAATTACTGACAACTGGGGCACTTTAAGAGACACATGACCCTGACACTCCTGGCAGTCAGCCCAGTACAGAAGAGAAGGCCCACTGCTCTGACAGGGAGCAACAAGCATGGATTATTTCACAAGGGAATGTTATGCAGGTGCAAATTTGGACCACAGCACAGGCAGGCATGGTGACTTCATCAACAAGAGCGCAGTCCCACATTACTCATCCAAAATGAGTGGGAGTGTTGACAGTAATAGGTTCCACCAACAGGTGGTCTAGTGACCACCTGACAATGTGAAGTGATGAGTCAAGGCTGGGCCGAACCAAGGAATTCCAGATGGGAACAATAGGAGGAAGAGCTCAGTGTAGATCTACCTCCAGTGTACCTTTACTCGAGGACAAGGCACAAGCTGGAACTTAGTGTTCCTGAACCAAGAGGCAGATGGATATGTGGTGGAGGTTCCAGTTGATGCTGGCCAGGGAAATTAAAACTACTGAGGAACTTAGGGTCCTGATAAATAATTTTCAAAGGCCAATCAGGTTGTTTTGCTGAGAATTTTCTCAGTTGTTCTCTTAGACAACTCACACATTTCTACATTCTTTAATTTTGTTTTTCTTTGTCAAGAAATATCCTGCCTGGCAAGGAGGAAAAGAGAGAAGAGTCTTTATTACTTGGGAATTATTTTCTGTTCCTGGATTAAAACCTGAAGTTTGTTATTGCTTCATTAGGTGAAGCTGGTCGATGGCACTGATGCTCCAATTGCAAATGAAACCATCACGATTTCTGTGGAAGGAGACAAATACAAAGGGAATTACACTACAGATGAGCAGGGACAATCCTGGTTTTCCATAGACACTACCACCTTCACACAAGCCTCCCTGGAAATCCGAGTGAGTGCCAGAGACAGGGATAAGCCTCTATCTGTCTCATCAGCTGGGGAAATATCTATCCATAGGTTGTCAGTCTTTCTGCCAACTGAAAAGTAAGGCAAGTTTCTTGGCAGGTCACCTCTCTACCCTATGTCTTCTGTGGATGTTCCTTACCATCTTCTAAGAACAGGAAATAAACACATCCAGAGTTTTTCTGTGGACTTTTACGTGACTTGTTACCTGGTTTTATTTAACTATGAACTTTTTATTCTTCTTTCTCAGGCAGACCATAAACCTGAACTGAACTGTTATGACAGCAACTGGATCACACCATCCTATGAGCATGCCATGCGTAGAATAACTCGGTTTTACTCTCCCAGTAAGAGCTTCCTCAAAATTGAGCCAAAGCATGAGACATTAAATTGTGGCTCCCTCACAGAGGTCCAGGTGCATTATATCTTCACACAAGAGGCCATAGGGGAACAGAAGAAAATTGTAATTTACTACTTGGTAAGAAGTAATTGTGGTTACTTTGGTCTATGGCCACAGAAAGTCCTGTGTCATCTCTAGCTATGTTCCATGATAAGCAACCATAGCATTGCTATATGGCCACAGAGGGTTGGAAATGGAAAGTGTGGCCTGTGGCAGTGCAACCTAAACACATTTCCATAATATTTCTCATGTTTCTGTCTTCTGTGTGCAGACATGGGTAGGGTGTACATGTTTTACTAAGAACAGAAGAGAGACAAAATACTGATGAAGACAGCACTGTCTTGGGCACAGCTACCCAGGACTCTCATTTCATGATAAACCACTTCCAGTTTTCCCCATTCCAAATTCTAGTTCACATATGCTCACTGCTCAGAAACCCACATCCTACAGCAAGAAGATAAAAGATGGGAAGAAAAGGTATCTTCTACTTCATTTTGTCCTTTAGTAGTCAGCTGACTGATGAAACTATAGCAATGCCTCTAGCTACACTACCATAAAAGCCCAATAAATTTAGAGCTTAGTCTGAACATCAAGCAGTCATGGAAAGTTTGGGATACCACAGTAATTGGAACAGACTATAGCATGCTGACATTGAGAACTATGAGTTTCTTCAGTTTGGAGGTCAGAGAAGAGAGACTGAACAGTGACAGAACAATGGTATGTCAGTTTTGCTTGGGAGAATTGGCAGAATCAGGTGAATATTCCAATAGAATTTCTTGCTCCCTATATTTGTTTTTCTGATTATCCTAATTAATGACACAAACAGAAGTGATGAGAGTAGCTTTGGAGAACCTGAAGAAATCAGTGGAACAGACAATTCAGTTCTGGTGGATTGTACAGAACATCAGGGAACCTAGACTGATATTCAAAAAAGAGTATAGAAACCGGTGCTAGAGATGCCTATGTGTTTATTTTCAAGACTGTTAACAGTTTATGGAAGGAGAAGATACCTGTTTAACCTGATAGCCTGGGAAAGCTGGTCTTAAGTATGCACATACAGCAGGTAAACAAACAGTGAGAGAACATACATTTTTATAGGTATGGATCCCATATTTTGAAATTCAAATATGGTGTTTTGGAATATATATTCCACATAGAAAGTAATTGTAAAAAGGCATTTTTGACTGTGAAAAAGGAATCTTGTTCTAGAAATGAAGAAATTTTAGTTAGCAGACTGTTGCTTACTGCCTGGATTCAGGTACCTTATTCAAGCTCTTATTTGCAGCCTGTCCTCTTCTGTCTCAACTCTGTGGAGTTATGAAACTAGTCCTGATTAAATTTTTCTTCAGACTGTTTCACAACGGAGAGGGGAATTAGAAGAACTTTTGACCCTCAGTCTGTTCCAAATTTTTAGAAATGTGCATATGACCCCCAAACTTACGTGGGGTCAGAGGAAAAGTGCATTCAAATCTGATCTATATATGTAATATGTACCAAAGATACGTCTGATCAATAAGGAAATATTGCTTCTCTTAGGAGTGAATATTTCTGTCTGCAAAGACCCAGTGAATTCTAGTCTGGCACTTGCTTAATACCTTCTTGGTGTTGCTCACTGTTGGCGTGCTATTTATACTCACAACCTACAGATAGCCTAGTGAACATTCCTTTTCCTTCCTTTCTACACCAGTAGCAACAATTACAGGAAAGTTTCTCTGTCACACAGGTGATGGCCAAGGGAGGAATTATATTAGCAGACACCCATGATCTGACTGTGAATCCTGGAGACGGTGAGCAGAACTATGCATTTCTAGTATTTCTAATGATAATTTGGAGGCGGGGGGGATGTAGATAGATTATTTCAACTCAAACATTTAATTTAACATTTAATTCAAACATTAAATTTAATGTTTGAATTTTCAAAATTAGATCTTTTTAGATGAAGTGGCTTGGGTTAATTTTGTTTTCTCCAAGTTCTACCAGGTACTTTTTTTTAAATGAGAAAATGTTGTGAAATGCAACCAAAAATAAGCATAATATTTTTGCCATTTCCTAAAACCAGCACTTTCTGATAACCACTCTGCTCTGTTCCAGCTGTGGACGCATACTGGTGTTTTGAGACTCAAATGTACAATGAACAGAGAGAAGAGTGTGTCTCCTTTTATTTCTCTCTCTTTTCTTATTTTTTTTGTGTTGCTCCTGCCTTGTAAGCATGCAAACACATACGTACCTGTATTCTAACCAATACATTTAATTTTATTCATATAAATGTCCAAGGGTTACACATTTCAGTAACTGAGACTGGCTGTTATGCAACTTTAAATGTGTTTTGACAATAAGACTAGGAGGTATTTTGTAAGTTTATGAGAAGGAGTTGCATTGCAGTGGGTATAAACAGTATACAGAAGTAAAAGGTCTTGGGTGCTGTATGTTCGTGCAAAGTTCTGCATCCTCACAAGTATCACTAACTAAACTAACACCCTGGTTAATATCAAGATATGTTATGTCACCTTGCCCAGATTGTGACATAAAGCTCAGGCCCAGATAGAGTTTTACAACACAGAAGGGCATTTTCTACTGTGCTTCGGGCAAGAGTTTGGTGTTCCAGCTAAATGTTTGCTTAGCAGTAACTTTACCATTTATTCTTTCGGCCACTCTACAACCTTGACTGCTGCCTCCCTTTGCAATAGTCTGTTACCTTTTTTCCCCTCTTCTATTTTCGGTAGATCTTGGAGCTTGAGGGAAAAAGTGGTTGGGAACATCTAGAAGTTAAGCCACATGTTAACTGGGGAGAATCTAGAAGCTCTCCAAACTCATCTCATTTGGCTATTCATGATCAATCTGATTGCAGGTGTCTTCAGCAGCAGCCATAGACTTCAGCCATATATCAGTATTCCTGCCCCTGCTAACTAAAAATGCTCAGCATGAGTGAACTTGACATTTTTATCTGGGGAGTGAACTTGACTTTTTGATCTAGGGAAGGCAAATGCATATGCTGGGACTTCTTGTGTGTTGATTAGCCTTTTTTCTCTCTGTTAGCTTATGGGACATTTCAGTTGACCCTCTCTGTTGAGGCAGCAATTGCTCCCCTGGCACGGATGCTTGTTTATACCACTTCACCCAGTGGGGAAGTTATTGCCAGTTCAGCAGATTTCCAGGTTGAAAGTTGCCTCCCCAATAAAGTGAGTATATGTCACAGTTTATGCAACCCATGTTTGTCCTGTGACCAGTAGTTCGGTTATGAGTTCTAGAAGAGAGACAGAATTCACAATGGGCTCATGAAATAATCTGACCAGATACTGATTGAGGATTGGTGACCAGAATAACTTACAAAGCAGTAACTATAAAAAGTGGGGCAAGACAGAATAAAAAAGATAATCATTCTTTATTATTAATTACGTTGTTCAAAGCTGAGTAAATATTAGAAGTATTGCAAGACACTAGCAGAGCTCAGTTCACAAGGCTAGAAGCATCAGTACAATATCAAGTAACAGTATCTGGAAAAGTGGCTGCTTGAACTTCCTTTTGTATTTGCAGGTGAGACTGAATTTTGTACCTAAGGAAGGTCTTCCTGCATCCAACACACACCTGAAACTCCATGCCGCTCCAAGGTCCCTGTGTGCCCTCCGTGCTGTGGACAAGAGTGTTCTCCTTATGAAGCCTGAAAATGAGCTCTCTCCCAGCTCTGTAAGTCTTGGCTGCCTCTGGTAATGAGCAAGTACAAGAACCAACCACTTATTAGCACCACTGTAGACATGCAGCTATATATTTTTATAGGTGCATTCACTGCACTTGTTTTTTAGAAGCTGGCAATTATCAACGAGTAGTTAGGTAGTGTCTGTCCCTGTAAGTGCTGACCTTTCACATTTTCCCCTGGGTTTTTTTTTGCATTTACCTAGGTGTATGATCTTCTTCCACTGAAAGAAATCCGGGGTTATAGCTTCAAAGACTACTACCTGGAAGAAGACAATGTAAACCCCTGTGTGTCTCTTGACAATATGTTATTAAATGGATTTGTCTACGTACCCATTTCTCCTGATGGCGAAGGTGATGCCTATGACATTCTCAAAGTAAGCACCAGTCTTTCATTTTTCTTTCTGTTCCTTTTTGGAATTCAGTCTCCTCTCCTCACCTGTCCTGAAGGGCTTCTTAATGAAAGAAAAAAAAAAAAAAGAAAAAAAAATAAAGGATCATTTCCTGTAAACTTGCTAACTTTTGTATGAAAGAAAATAACCAAACTCAGGCCCTGATCTACTTAGCCCATCACTGGTACCTGAGTGTTTCTCTGAACCATTTAAACTTTGAAAGATCTCCTCATTTCTAGTATAGATACCTACAAATGTGCTTGAGTAAGGAGACAGTCCTGAGAAATTCCTTCTAGTACCATAATATTAGGAACTCTTCTTCATTCATTCATGTTTTCTCTCTCTGCTTTAAATAGGTCTTTAGCAAAGTGTCAGTTACTTTGATAAATCCACCTATCCATCTAAAGTGTCCTGCACAAGAGTTTTTGGGTCCCCTCAATCCAGCAAGTTTCACACATGTCATTTTCACCCAGGCATCTGTGCCCAAGGTAGACCTATGGCCTTAGTTTTCCATATTATCATGCCAGGATTTAGCCTCAGTATGAGCATAACATGGCAGAGACTCAACATTTGGGTTGAACCTGTCTATCTGGAATTTATATACAAGCCTTTGTTATTCTGATCAATACCAGATTTAAGTACATCTATTCTTGCTATACTAAATAAAGTTTATTTTCAAATGGGTTTTTTTCATATTTTTTGTTCTTCTTTCTCTTTGTTTGCTAGGAACTGGGCTTAAAAGTCTTCACTAGCAGCAAGATCCATAAGCCTGAAGTCTGCCAACATTACCCAGGACACATGATGGAAAGGAGTTACTGTAGTTCTACTATCTTTTTGATTTCACCCCACATACAACTTCCTAAAATTTACGACCCTGATTCTTTCCTTCCCTTTATATCTTTGAATATTAATTACATCAGGCAGATCTGATTCTGTTCAGATATGCTAACATAATTCAGGATCAATCCCTTCTGGACTCAGTCCTGAACTACAAAACTGATCCACCTCTGTCTGCACTTCCCAGCTAGATAGATATGTAAGGCTAAAACTGTGTGTGCTCGGTGACTCCCATGTCAGCCCCTACTGCAGGGATCTTGTAGGCACTAAAAGAGTCTTTCAACACAAAGTAGTGCTTTTTTCCTCTATCAGACCTGAGGCCAGCTATGGAAACCTTAAAAGAGGAGCATCTACTTCCAGGCCACATTCAAGCAATACCTAGAGGAACAACTATAGCAAAGTGGTCCAAGAAAATAGTCAATATTTTATCACTGGAGGCTGAGAAATTTGGTTCTGTTTCCAGCTCTCCCACTCACATGATTATAAGGGGCTGGAGAGTATGGCCCAAGACAGGTGTCTGCTTTGGGAAGATGTAAAATCTTCTAAGGCTTATGAAAAAGCCTTTCAATAAGCCACAACAGTACATAACACTGTGAGAAAGCACCTTCCTGTTTATTTGCTAACAGTCAGATATATAAAGACCCATATTCATCTGAAAAAAATCCTAGATGAAGGGATAAGTGGGGTTTCTGTTTCTGGTCATGTATAAATCAATTCTTCAACCACATTATTAAACTATCTGCCAAAGTAATATCTGGAGACAGTAAGTTTCATGTTTGGTTCTGTATTGCAATAGAAATAGACCCTCAATAACATCATCATACATGGTTGTTTTGGCACTGCAGTGTTTGCTGGCAGTAGTGGAGGAGCACTCAACTCCATCCAATCTCTGTAAGAGCAGCAACATTAGGAAAAATTAAAACTGAGATGTCAACAGAGCAGTGCATTTGTTTCCAGTAGCCAAGATTTCAAAGCTCTTCTTTCAATTTTAAAATTTTACCTAAAAATAACCACTACTTGCAAGGGAAGTATCTTTCTGAATTAGATTGGAGTTTGACACATCTTTTCCTTTTTCCTTGTCGTTGAAACATTCCCTAGTCACTGTAATGGATCTGATGGGTGATTTGGAACATGAGATGGCAGAAGATATAGTTAATGGCAATACTATGGAGACTGTCCGGAAGTACTTCCCTGAGACATGGATCTGGGACATAGTTACAGTGAAGTAAGTGTCTAAGGGACTGTAATCTTGGCATAGGTTAGAGCCTCAATGGAATTATTGATATTTCAGTGAGAGGGGTATTTCTTATAGATAGAGGGATTTTTATAAGGTCACTAAATATAGGATGTTTTGGGGGAACATGCAAAAGCCAGTACCCATAACACAGCTGGTCAGAAGTTTGCTGTGAGCAGATGTTTTTCAGTAGGCTGAGAAGAACATAGATGATCACTAGAATATAACTAAAATCTTGTTCTCTGTCCCTCACCAGCTCTGAGGGAAATGCTGATCTAGATGTGACTATCCCTGACACCATCACCGAGTGGAAGGCCAATGCATTCTGCACATCAGCAGACACAGGCTTTGGCCTGTCCCCGACAGTGTCCCTCAGAGCCTTCCAGCCCTTCTTTGTTGAGCTCACCATGCCCTACTCTGTAGTGCGAGGGGAGTCCTTCACGCTGAAAGCCACTGTTTTCAACTATCTGACTGCCTGCATCAGGGTAAGGGAGACATTCACAACTTTGCTCAGTCTAACAGCTTCTGGAAGACTACAGTGGGTCACTTAGAGCATGGTTTCCTAAGCCAGATGACTGATCTCTAACTATAATTTCATGTAGATGTATATATGTAGGAATCCCTCTGGTATTCAGTGAAACAGGAGTGTGTTTTCCTGCCAAAGTTTTGAAAGCTGCATTAGATTCAGAAACTAAAGCTCTGCTGCTGAGATCCCCAGCCTTGTCATTACAAATTTATATCATTATCCTGTAGAAATATGAGACTTCATCTATTCACAGACCACAGACTCATTGCACACCCACGTGGAAACTCCAGGTTCACCAGGGTGGTTACCTGTGTTCAGCCTTTAGTCTTGTCTCACAAAATACCATGGCAGCTTTGCTGGAATGTGCAGACTTCCTGTGATTTGCTGCATCTGTCCCTAAGACACTGAGCAGAGCTAGATAGCTTCACTATTCATATCTGATTTTTTTTCATCAATTAAAAAGACAAGAATTAATTTGGAAAGTAATTAGTAGAAAATCTCAACCACCTTTGCTCAGTTTTTCATAAACACAGATTTTTTTTTCTTAAAGGAATGAAGCTCAGATAAGGAGGAGCTTGATCCAGTCTTTCCAATGCAGTCTCATTTATTTCCCTGCCTTTCCTGTTTTGTTTGCTGTTTTCAGGTTCCTTATTCCACTTTTCTTTGCTCCCTTATTAGCTTTCTCACTGCTAGTGTTTTATCTCTTCACCTAACTAATTATGAGGGGGATCTTTAATTCATGGCACAACTGGTCTGTGCTATTCTTTTTCCCAGAATTTATGTCCTTTCCAAAGATCCTGTTCTCTACACTTATCTCCCCTATCTCATACAGTTGTACACATCACTTTCCCCTTTATCAGGCAGTTCTTGCTCTGCAATATCCTTAAGGTTCTCAGTCCCACAGTATAAACAGCTCCACTACCCATCTTCACGTACTGTATTGTCTCCAGTAACTCCAGCTTCTCTGCAAATCCAAACTTCATGACACCTCTCCATACAACTGGCAGGTCAGTGTGTCCCTGGCTGAGTCTACTCAGTTCCTGGCTATACCAGCAGAGAAACAGAAAGACTCCTACTGCATCTGCGTGAATGAAAGAATAACTGTGGCTTGGGCAGTAACACCAAGATCTCTAGGTAAGAGGCTGGACAACAAGAAGATACTGAGGTCAGATACTTGTGTGTGACATCAGATCTTTGGTGTGAGGAGATAAGTGACTCCAAACCTGCTTGGAAGGACCTTCTCTGTGTCAGAAGGGACAAGTCCAACCCTAAGGCTGACACACTACACTGGGTGTAGTGTTTCCAGATCCTAAACAAACCATGTAAATGTTACAGGCTATTGCTTTCCTAGCATTTAAACAGAAATCACAAATTCCCTTAATGCACACAAAGCACTGAGGCATTCCAGATGTGGAGCTAAGACTGTCTTGGCTTAATGTGACTGGATGTGAAATTTTTTAATCAAAGCTTGCTTTCTCTGAAGCCTCTCAGAACAAGACCATTTGATTTACGAGACCTGTCCCATCACTACTCTTTTTGCTGATGGACTAACACCTGCTTGGATGGCCATCACAAAGGAGGTGGTCTGGAAAGCTGCAGCTGGATTAAGATAAAACGCTGTCTCAAATTTAGTTCTCCTCTTGGAAAAGCTTCTTTGTAATATGTTAGAGAGTGCCCAGCACAAACACAAACCCATATTTCCCTGGCTGTGTCTGGCAGGGCTAAGTGACCCCTGTTTCCTCCAGGGCAGGTAGAGTTCTCGGTGAGCACTGAGGCCCTCCAGAACCAGCAGCCCTGCGGGAATGTGATTGTGGAGACCCCTGAGAAAGGGCGGAAGGACACAGTCATCAGACAGCTGCTGGTGGAGGTATGTGGGCTGCTAATTTTGGGGGCACAGGGAGGTAGCAATAGCAACAGCAGCAGTTGCTGTATGATAAAAGTTTTCTGGTTTAGCCATAAGAGCAACAATAATACCTTGTGGGACTCCTATTCTGCAAGCTTTTATAAAAGAAACATTGATAAATCTAACACAGGCCAATAGAGCACGTAATTCATAATGTTGCCATCTCAGAGTACAAGCAGGGTTTTACATTACACAGTGGGACAGAAATAATAAGGCAGGCAATAATGACAGGTTTTTCTGAGATACATCATATCAGAGATAAATGAGAACTCCTTGGTTTTACCTGTAATAAATCACAGGGATAGGTAGTAAATGCAACACTAGCCAGAATTAGCTCTGGAATTTGGAACGGTCACCACAACCTACAAATATTTCTAAACAAAACTGCCATCACTGTTTTGAATTGGTTTTATTACATTTTTAAGAATGTTCAAAACAGTGTAACTAACCTTTTATTTTTCATTCTTTTGTACACTTTTTTCTTAAGCAGTATTTTGCAATGATGAAAGCACCACTTTTCACATGATAAATTTGCAGTCATAAAATTAATCCACAGTATAAGACTCTCTGTGATGTTATTAGCAAACAAAGGGTACTAGCTTGTTGTATAGTGAAATCTACATAATAATAACTCCTGCTCACATTGCAGACATTCCAGTTTTCAGTAAGGCAGAGCTAGGATTCATGTGACTTCAGAAAATATTCTGCTAACCTAAATGTAATGATAGAACAACAATCCTATCTGATGGGCACTTTTTTTTTAATTACTTACAAATGGATTTGTATGTATGATACATGAATAACTGTTTAATATTTCAGGAAAATTTCCTAATTTCATATATGCTTTCAGAAAAAGATTGTTTGTTTCTTTTTCTTTGAAGATACTAAAGATCAGCACTGTAAAGTCTTTTCTCCCAGATGGCAGGGAAATGAAAATTACTGAACGAGCATTAAAGATGCTTCTGTCAGGGTGTCTGAGAGATTGCTCATTTTATCCTGTTTTTGTAATGTGGTAATTAATCTAAAGCAAGCCCTGACTGTATGGAGTCGGAGATTAGAATCCAAGGCTGAACAATTAATTAGAAGGGATGGGTACAGTGTAACGTGCTTGGAGTGAAGCTGCATTGTCACGAACATATGGATGACAATATTGCCTACAGCAGGCAGTGCATCCCAGAGCCCTGGGGCATCCACTTGCTCTTTCAGGAACCAAGCCTCGCTGAGAGCTCTTTGGGAAACAGGATAATTTTTACATAGGAATTCCTCATCTAGAAAGGCAAATCAAATAATTACAGTGTATGTTTTAATTTCCTGTTGAAATGTTCAAAATTAAAAAAAATACAAACAAACCATGGAATTCTCATTTAGTTGGGTATCAGAATGACATACTGAAATAAATGAGAAGGTGCCTTTTCAAACAGAAGCATTTGGTTCCATCAGATTTTATCTAAAAAGATTTTTCTTTGTTTTTGCTACTCTTTTAATACTTTTCTGTCTTTTCATGCTGAAGAGAAACAATGATCTTAATTGTGTGAAAAGGTAAAGACAATAATGCTATTGTTTACATGCTGGAAAAAATTTTCAACTGCCGAAAGTTGGAAACTGGTAATAAAGCAATGGGAACTCTCCTATTTGGAGGTTAAAAATTGATACACAGATCTCCCTAAAATAAATTCTGACAAAACCCATTTTCTAGTCAACATTTGATTCCCAAGTTTTTGGCACAATGTTTTCATCTGTCTGAACAGAAAAGAGGGATTCTTTTCTGAATCCAAAAACTAGTCTGGGAGTTTTTGAAACAGCAGGATGGAATTGCCAGTTGACTATGCCACAGATTTAAATGTTTGTTGTTGTAAGATGTGTGGGTGCATTGGAATGCTCTAGTTACCACCTGTGAAAGCTCTTGCATAGGTATCCCACCAGTGTCCCAGGCACTCAGCCATCACCGCAGCTAGACTGGGCCATGGTGGGTAGCACCTTGGAAGACAGGGTGCTGTGGCACTGTTAGCACTGTTGGTAACAGCACCTTACATGCTATCAGCATCATAACCTGTAAAGCTGCAGGGCTCTCTAGAAAGGAAAGAAGATGTACTACATTTCATAATTAGACAGTGTGTTATAGTCCTCAATTATCCTCAGTTTAGCACATGGAGGAGAAAACTTTGTAAGCAATTTCCAAAACATCCCTTTTAGTTTCCCTTTTGATATGTCCTCCTTTTCTTTGTTGCTGTTTCTCATTTCTTTGCTTTTTCTTCTTGCCCTTTTCCCCAAGCCGGAAGGGACTGAAGTGGAAACTACGTACAACTCTGTGCTCTGTGCATCTGGTAAGAGCCATTTTATCTCTAAGACTTTCTTTAGTGTGGTGGAGACTAAAGACAAAGAGACAAGAAAAGGTTTGTGAATGTTCCACTCTCAGAAGAAAAGTGTAGGAATCTGATAGAATTGAACAAACTAAATGTATGTCCAGCTGTCAGTTCTTCCTAGAGGAGAAGTGCTGGGGATGTAATAGTGCCTACAATTACAGTCAGAAGCTTATCTCTTAGGAACTGAGACTGACCAGGCCAGGGAGAGAATATTTGGGATTTAATAAGGTTATTGCTAATGCCTTTCATTCAACAGGTGTAAAATCACAAAGGAGACTCTGCAGTAAGCCATGTCTGCCCAGCAAAGCAGAAGAGGCCAGAAAAATAGGCTGGAAAGCATATTTCTCAGTCAAGGCCAGGGGATATTGTCATGTAGATGTCCATGACAATCTGTGTGTGAGGGTATTGAAGGCCCAACACAAAATTTGCAGGATGGGAAACTTCATCAGCAAAATTACAGATGAATAGATTTGTCAAAGACAGAAAAACCCTGCTCAGGAGATAGCTGCTACCCATGCATACAGCTATATCTGGAATTGTAACCAGATTAATTTGGGGGTTTTTTATCCCAGAAAAATCAATGTCAGAGAAAGTCTCCTTGGTTCTCCCAGAAACGGTGGTGGATGGCTCAGCCAGAGCATATTTCTCAGTGCTAGGTAAGTGAAGTACCCTTAAAATGTCACATGCTACTTTGAAACGCTGTCATTTCAGGCTGTGCTCAGTCTAATAGCTAATTTACACTGTATATTGTGCCATTCCCTAGGGGACATCATGGGCACTGCCATGCAGAACCTGCACCAGCTCCTCCAGATGCCATTTGGCTGTGGGGAGCAGAACATGGTCCTGTTTGCACCCAACATCTACGTTCTGGACTATCTGAACAAGACGGGGCAGCTGAGTGAAGAGGTCAAATCCAAGGCCATTGGATACTTAGTGAGCGGTGAGATGGGACATGGCTTTGCTTTTCTGTTCATCCCTTCCCCTGGAAATGGGGTGAGGTCACTATTGGTCCTTACATATTGGCATAAATGATCTGATGGAGGCAGTCTCTAGAAATGAACATGATATTGGTGGGTTAAGTGTGTACAATATAGTATCTGTAAGAAAGCATCCTATGTTCCAAGTGGAGGTACAGGGTGGGAATCAGCAGCATCCGAATAGGAACACAGAAAAAGCCAAGGACTGGCAATAAATCAAGATTTCTCTCCATAAGGGTCATGTGAAATACATAAATCATACTATAACCATTAATCATGGCAGCTGCTTATGTAGATCTTGAAAGTATTTCTCACTTTTGTCGAGGGTAGAATTTGGACACATTAGCAAAGACACATTGACAGACATAACACTAGTACATATGCATGACATGAGTATATGCTGACTAGAAAGGGACTGTTTTGCCTGAGTTATTCTTGCAGGAAAACTGCACTTCCTCAGTGAAAATTACCCTGTTTTCTGCATCCCTATCCTGTGTAGGGCTCACATTTTTTATCAGTTCTCCTTATGGAACCATTCTCCCATTTCTCTCAAGCCTAGGATGCATTTACCTCTCCTCATCAAGTCTAGGACAGAGAACAGAAATAACCACAGACACCCAGTTTCCAGGTGTTTTAGGAGAGAGGAAGAGCACAAAAATGAAGATACTCAGAGCTGTAGGTTTGCCTGAACTTTCATTGTAATACTGAGCAGCATAGCTCACACTCGCACCATTAATTAAGGGGAACACTATGTCCCATGTTTGCTACATTTCTTTTGTGTGGTTCCTTTAAAAGTACTGTGGCAACTGAAATATTTTTTCACTCTCCATTTCAGGATACCAAAGGCAATTGAAGTACAAACACTGGGATGGTTCTTATAGTACCTTTGGGCCACGTTATGGACAAGTTGGAAATACCTGGTATGACTTCAGTACCACTGTTTTTTCATTACTTCTTTTCATGGCCTCCTTTTCCTCAGTGTTGTCTTGTGCTTGGTCATTGTGGAGGTTGAAATGGAGTCAGAGATGAAGTTATAACCATGGCACCATAGAATAATTATAATGGTGCAGGGGAGGATGTTAAGGGAGGTGCCTTTTAGATTTGCAATGCTGCACTGATAGCTACTTACCTCCTCTGACACCCTTCTTGAGCTCAGATGCGGGTGACCTGCAAGATGACATAGCTAGTTCCTGTTAGAAGAAGATGCTGATGAACCCCCAGAGCGCCACTGCCCAACTACCTGCAGTCTTCAGGGCTATGAACAGCAGGCTCCATTTAGCATTGGTCCTTATCTCACTGAGCTGCTAAGCTATCTCACAGTTTGCAACCAGCCCACTGTGATCAAGTCCTGTAGCCTTTACTGATTTCCTTTGGAAGAGTAATGCCCATGTAAGCCCTATGACCTCTGATGGATACAGGGCCTACTCAGAGTGTCTTGATTTCCTCTATCACTTTCAGGCTCACAGCCTTTGTCCTCAAGTCCTTTGCCCAGGCCCGGCCTCACATCTTCATAGATGAGAAGCACATCCAAGATGCTTTGGTCTGGCTTACTCAAAAGCAGAAGGAGAATGGCTGTTTCCGCGGTTCTGGGACACTCCTGAACAATGCTATGAAGGTAACGTGTCTGCGTGGTTGGCTCCACATGGGCTTTTGCCAGGCTAGAACTTGACCATAAGTCACTCTGGGATCAACAGAGCTTTTTCAGCACTTGCAGGCTGGGGAGGAGTGGGGAGCTATCACAGCAGCAGAAAGAAGTCAACAGCATCTTCTGAAGGACTTACCATGGGAAGGAGACCAGGAAGGATTTGTCTTTGCAGGATGTAGATATTTATGTAAGTGCAGGGAGAAGCCAGCAGTGCTGTGTGTCATCAACAACTGCTTTTGTGTTTCCCTGCAGGGTGGAGTGAACGATGAGGTCACATTGACAGCCTATATCACTATTGCATTGCTGGAGATCCCTTTGCCTGTAACCGTATGTGTCCACACCCCAACCCGAGCCACAGATGGCACTAACCTATCCAGCTAGCGTTCCTCCCCCACCCCAAGATTCTCAGGTTCCTTTACCTTTTGAAAGAAGAAATCCTGTCTGAATAGTCTTTCTGTTTAAGCCTATACTGAACTAATACTTTTCCTCCATTTTCCTCCCCTATCCAATCCTGCTTCCCATGTAAACATTTCACTTAACATTTTTCTGAGTTTTCTGTGGAAAATAATGAATTTTCTCTGTACAGCTTGGATTAACAGAGAGTTAAATAATATTTAACTCTCAGTGGTGACCTAAATAGGTTTTCCTACACCTACAAAAATCTCCTTTTGTTTCCAGCTGAATCACTTTTGGGTGTACTGTGCAGACACCACAGCATAGGTCTGTAAACAAAGGGTGGCATATTCAGGGACTAATTCCTATTTTCTGTGCCTCTTCTAGATTGATTTATGGGAAATCCCCATCCTTAATGTTTGAAAAATAAGGTATACCTGTAGGGAATACCATAACGTCACTCTGTGAAAAGCTTGAGGCCTATTTAAGAACAATATGGGTTGGTCATTCTGATCCCCTCACTTTGAGACAAGGCTGTGGTGCAGGTAAAACTGGTGTACAAATTGCAGTGGATGGACTACTGAGCCAGAGTGCCTGCCAGGTGGCTGCAATCCCTCTACTCCAAATGTAGTAGGGATTGTTTTGTATTCCAAGTTTTTTCCTGTGTATCAAGAACCAACAGATTAAATTATTTTGCTGGTAAGGTGACAAGGATGGCATTAACTTCACTGGAAAAATATTCTCTCTTTGGTATGTCTTGTGTTTAGAAGCCAAGCTCTCAGGCAGAACTGTAAAGGATGTTTTTCAACCCCCTGTCTGAGTTTAAAACTGCCTCTGAATATGAAGGAAGGAGTTTGTCAGAATTTGAGAGAGATATGGATGCATTTCAAGTTAAGCTGCATGAACTCCTAACTTTAACACAGCCCTTAAGTTGCTCAGGATATTGTCAATCATACAGAGTATTTCTATAAGTAAAATAGGCTATATTAAACCCTCATAAAAATCTTGTTAGCACTGTCCTGGGCACATGTGTCTAATGCCACATCCTGTCATTAGGCTGAACTCCACCCCAGCACTTACCTTACAAATAGTAGCAAGCATGGGAAACCTTAGGTGAGGCATAAACACAACCAATTTTGGTTTTATTCTTTGCTTTCTCAGAAAAACCTGAATTGGATCTCCAAAAATGATCACAAAAGATTTCATCCTACAGTAGACATCCAGTGAAGGCAAAGTACAAAGCCACTGAAAAATAAGTCTTTTCCTTCTAGACCATTGATTAAGCTGTAAATGTGCTGTTATGATTCAGATCATGACATGCTCTCCCTGCGGTGTTGTTTCAATTTTATAGCAAATTTTCCATCACAAATGAGGAGTAGTCATGTGTCTTCCTGACAGATCGTGTAGTCACAGCATCTGTTAGTCCGTTACTTAATACTGTGCAAAGGAGTCACATTTTAGATTGCACTCAAATGATACCTGAGATTCTGGCTTCAAAAAGACATACATTGTTAATGTTAACATGTCACAAAAAATATTCCAGAAAACGCAAAAACATATTCTTTCCTATGCAGAGATAGTTTCCTGCCAAACAAAAATCTACACTACCAGCTTCCAGCAAAATTGCATTTTTTCAAAAGGCCCTAGAAAAGGGAAACTAAAGAATAAAAAGAAAAGGACAAAACAGGGAGAAAGCACATAAGAGTCTCAGGGTGACAGCTGGAGGAGGAAAGCAACTATTCAGTACAACTGCAGAAAGGAAGTAATTCTTTTCAAGGCAGAAGGATCTGAGCCCTGCTACTCAGTCTTTAAATCAAACTAGGAAAACCATTAACAAGATATATTAAAGGAAAGTTCATACAAATGAAGAGAAGCCTTTGACTGCCTCTTTCTTGTAGGGATTATGGGACCTGGAAGGGAAGGGATAAACAATGGTACAATATTCGTAAGAGCAGAAAGTGAGGATGCCAAGGGTCCATAGTTACTATCAGATTCCTGCTGTTCTAAGATGGGCCTAAGTGGGATCTCCGGCTGCTCCAGCTCAATCTCTCTCTCCTCCCAGCACTCGGTGGTACGGAATGCTCTGTTCTGCCTGGAAACAGCAGCTGATCAGACAGAAAACCACGTGTACACCAAGGCACTGCTAGCATATGCCTTTGCCCTGGCAGGGAAGAGGGACAAGCGAAAGGCATTGCTTGACTCACTTGAAAAGGAAGCTGTGAAAAAGGGTATGTGTTCCTGGTGGGACATCTCTTTCATTGGCCTTATATCTTCCCTTGATAAAATGGCTTATGTTGGTGGGGCAATTGTTAGTGTAGGACCTGGCTTTCTGTAGGTAGGGAAAGCTGGAGGGAGGGGAAGAATTTGTGCAAAGCAATTACATTTCTGAGATCTCCCTCTCAGTGCCAAGTTCTGCATCTCTGTTCTGAGGGAGTTCATCAGGAAGCACCAGGCACCATCCCCTCGGTGCAGAACGACAGACTTGCTCTTCTGGCATCTCTGCTCAGTCCACTCCCTTGCTACATCAACCACTGGTTAGAAAAGACTCAGCATTGTGAATCAGAGAAGTGCTGTGTGTCTTGAGAGAGAAAATGAACATACAAGTCATTTGGAGGCCACAGGGTTAGCTCTGAGTCTCCCAGGAATTCATGTAATGATTCAGAAGCATTCTGGTTAAATCAGACCAGATAGTGGGTTTGCTCAAGTGTTGGGTAGCAAACAGGCTCAGCAGTCTCACACTAGTTGTAAACCTGCAAAATGTGTAAACCTAGCCCTTCCCACTTCATCCTGCATGACACATGCATCCTGGAGGCTCCATCCTCCCAACTGGAGCAGCAGCAGATCAAGAACTCCCTTGCAATGACTAGTAATAATTGCTTGTTGTCTTGTCTCCATGCTCCCTGCCTCCTGTGAAGATGGGTCTGTTCATTGGCAGCGGCCTGGCAAAGAGCCAGAGGTCGATCTCCCATACTATCGCTACCGAGCTCCCTCTGCTGAAGTGGAGATGACAGCCTATGTGCTCCTTGCTTCCCTCACCTCGCAGCCACCACCTTCGCAGGAGGAGCTGTCGTTTGCATCTCTCATTGCAAAGTGGATCAGCAGTCAGCAGAATCCCAATGGAGGCTTCTCCTCCACCCAGGTGAGCTGCTTGCCTCCTGCAGCCTCACACAACAATGTCAAAATATGGCACGTGTTGGAGAGACAGGTAAGGAGAGCACAGTCAGGTTTGTCGGGAAGGCAGGACGTGTAACCCTGCAATATATCCGTGCAATATTCACCATGGCTGGCAAGTACTCAAGAGGCTGGAGGCAAGTATGGCAGGTAGTGCACGTGAGAACAAAACAGGAACATGCAAAAGAGGCTGCTTCCCTCTGTCTTTTCTACTTAACACTGGAGAAAGAGAAGGATGGATTGCATGATGCTGACAGAAAGGGTAGAC
The DNA here is from genome assembly GCA_013396655.1 of Campylorhamphus procurvoides. Lineage (NCBI taxonomy): Eukaryota > Metazoa > Chordata > Aves > Passeriformes > Dendrocolaptidae > Campylorhamphus > Campylorhamphus procurvoides. The sequence continues at coordinate 380,848 of WBMV01006668.1, read as the reverse complement.
TGTGGGAGGGCAGGCTGTGGAAAGGCTGACTCACCCCTCTGGGTGCTGGGACCTGTGTCTTTCAGGACACAGTGGTGGCTCTCCAAGCCTTGTCCCTGTACGGAGCTGTCACCTATGCCAAGAGTGGGAGCGCTTCCAAAGTGACCCTGAGATCCGACGGGAACTTCCAGCAAGACTTCCAAGTGGATCCCACAAACCGGCTGCTGCTCCAGCGTGTGCCCCTTCCCCAGGTGCCAGGGGAATACAGCACGGAGGTGTCTGGTGAAGGATGTGTCTATGTGCAGGTGAGAGTGATAGGGACAGGTGGCATCGTGGGAGGGGAGCCCCTTGTTAGGCAGGAGACATGGAGAAGGCAGAGTCATCGAGGCATCTGGGCTGGAAGAGACCCTAGAGATGATCAAGTCCATATGTTAAGGGACAGCAGAAGAAGAGATAGGAGAGAGGGCGGAAGTGGGAGGGAAGGCTCTGGGTAAAGGGAAGAGGAGAAGAGCAGAGTTATGTGGAAGAGAACGAGTGGGAGGAAGGGGGGAAAGATCTGCAATGTGGAGGAGCTGTGAGAATGGGAGAAGTGAGACAGCTGGTTGGGGAGAAGATCCCCTCTCTCCAACACTGAACATGCACACACACGTGCTCACACATGGCTGCTGGCTGTCCCCTAGACAAGCCTGAGGTACAACGTGCTGCCCACGCAGGAAGACACACCCTTCATGCTTCATGTGTACACAATCCCAGAGACATGTGTGGACTCCAAGGCTCACAAGGTGTTTGACATTGGCATAAATGTCAGGTGAGTCTGTGTTTTGGTCTGAGTCTTCCTGTCAAGCCATGGGAGTTGGAGGAGGTCTGATTGTCCCCAGGTTGAGCCAGTGTGGAAGCCCTGGAGCTGCAGTGAATTCCTGTGAGGCTGGGCAAGAAGCAGCTGGGCTGGGTCCTGCAGAGTTAAAGGTGTGTGGGCAGCCCAGGGCTGGGCTAGCGAGAGGCTGTTTAGATGACTAGTAGAACTTGGCATAGCTGGAGAAGAAGGTGCTGGACTGCCAGGACCTTGTGCCAAGTGAGGTGCCAAGTGTTATGGACAAGCTGGAAGTTTCTCCAGCTTTGACTTGATGTGCCCTGAATCTTTGTTGCTTGATTCCTTAGTTACACTGGGCAGCGCAACAGCTCCAACATGGTGATTGTTGATGTGAAGATGCTGTCAGGATTCATCCCCCTGAAGTCCTCAGTGAGGAAGGTAGGATGTTTTGTGAAGCGTTCCTTGGAGCATGCCTGTCCTTAATCTGGGGCATCCATTTCACTATTTGAAAGAGAATTTAATTCTTTTCCTGGTAACTTCTCTCCTGTTAGACCTGTCCAGCTTTTCCTCTAGATCTTCCACCCTTCAGCTGTGAAGTAGTGGTGAATGAGGGATGCCAGCAGCAGCATTACCTTCCCATACCTTAAGCATCTTTGGTAGCTTGCAGTTATTCAAATATATGTCAAATTTGGCCCTGTGAATGACACTGGAAGGACAGCATCAGGTGTCATTTCAGGGACTCAGGAGCCCTGGGAGATAGACAACAGTCAAGACAATCCTGGTCCTTCATTCTGTTTTTGTGCAAAGGAGGTGCAAGACCTTTAGATGATGGCAACTGGGTCAAGACTTAGTGTGTGGGGCTTCATACAAGAGTGTTTGACAAGTCCTTTGGAAAGTAATTTCCCTGTGCTTTACTTCTCAGCACCCACCTGGTGAGATTCCAGTGTTGTAAGAAAACTTAGGAGGATTGACTAACTTCCATCAGATTAACAACCTCTTCTATATCTTCTCTTTCCAGCTCTCAAACACCTTGTTTCATCAGATCCAGCGGACAGAGGTGAACACAAACCATGTTTTGGTGTACGTAGAGCAGGTGAGGACTAACACAGGGCTGCCATGGGGCAACAGACTGAGCTCTGTAACACACTGGCAACAGCTTGAACAAAGATGGAGAGCACTGTTAACCATCTCCAGGCTTACAAACACAGATCATAAACCTCTTTGTCACTGACCTTGTCTGTCTCATGGAAGACAAGTCTGTCCCAGCCCTCAGCAAGCTTTCCCTCCACAGAGTATACCCTGTGATGTCTCCATCAACAGAGCCTCCCCCATTGTGGGGAAAGCCCCAGGGGTTCCCTTTGCCCCTCAGCCATGCACACAGCCCCCGTGTCCCCCCAGGGCCAGGGCACAGGTGGCAGGAGAGGGTGAGAGGTGCCAGGGCAGTGCAGAGGCACAGGAGAGCCTGGAGCAATGTGGAGCCACTCCTGAGCCTCTACTGCTTCCCTCCTGCAGCTGAGCAGTGAGACCCTCAGCTTCTCCTTCACGGTGGAGCGGGACATCCCTGTGCAGGGCCTGAAGCCAGCCCAGGTGAAGGTCTATGACTACTACGAGACAGGTGAGTGTGGGGCCGGTGGTGGCCGTGGGAGCCGGGGCGGGCAGTGGGACACATGGATGGGCACGGGAGCTGTGGGGCCCCACAGCTGGCCCTGGTTTCGGATGTCAGCACCCCTGCACTGCCTGAGCTCTCAGAGTGCAGAGGGGCCCAGGGCAGAGCCGTGGGTGCTGGGGTGGGACTTTGCTCAGGTGCTGGTTCAGGTGCAGCCCCAGAGCACAGCCATGCCTGTGTTTCCAGGCAGACCTGCTGCTCCTTGTGTCCCTGCTGTCCTGGCTGCTGCACCAGGGTGGCAGCGTCAGAGTTGTGTGTCCCCAGCTCAGCCCAGTGTGCTGGAGAAGGTGCCTGAGCAGCCCTTGGGCACACCGGGCACACCTGCTGGAGCTGCCTGTGCAGGGTGGCTCTGCCTTGCTGCTGCTGCCCCCAGACACAGCTGTGTGACTGGGGCTTCTTCCACCCCAGCTGGGATAATTTGTAGGGGAAGCTGGAGGTGGTGGCAGCAGCCTGCTGTGGGACCTGGGAAAAGCATCTCTTTGGCACCTGTTCCTCTGCCAGTAGTGCTGAGGGTCATGACAGTTCACTCTCTGCCTTCCCTTCCTTTTTACAGATGAGTTTGCCACACAGGAATACAGTGCTCCCTGCACCACAGGTACAGTACCCAGAGCCCTTCACTTCACAGTTCTTGACATGTTCTTCATTGTACTTTTGGGTCATCCAGCCAGTGCTTGTCTCTTCCTGCTTGAATTTGGATTACATTTGCCCAGTTTACAGGCACAGATCTTGTATATAAACTGAGAGCATGGGAGTTACACTGTTGTTAATTTCCCAAAAGACGGCAAGTTTGCCTTTAGTAGACAATATCTGGAGCTGCTTCTGACTCAGCCCTCTGCTGCCCAAGAAGGAAGGGTGGGTGTCTCTAAGGAGACCCTGGGCAGCCAGCCCTCTGTCTTGGTTTGGAGTCTGAGCTGTCAGGACAGAGATACTGTGAGATTTGGGGGGTTCACTGCAGTGCAAAGCCACGTGTGTTTGTCTTAGCAGCTCAGGTAACATAGGAGCTTCTGTAAAAGGCCCTGACCACGGATATTTCTCCCATACTATATGGAGTCTTCCAATATGAAGACTGGCTGGTCTTGCTTGCCACCAGTTTCCCTGTGTCATGTATTTGGAATATGGAGGCTCCTGGAAAGCAGAGCTCCTGAGAAGTGGGTTTTCACAGGGTCTGACTGTGGCATCTGAGAACAGTAAAAAAGTGATGTGAAGTTGGGGAAGGCAAAAGCTTTGCCTCTTTCTGGTGATACACAGTGACATTTATCTCCTTTCATGTTTTTACCTGGTGTCTTGGAAAAAAGCCTGCACTCCCACACTTTTAATCCTTGCTGCTTGCTAGCCTGGGCTGTGTCCGTATGTACACATGTTCTGTGGATTTTGAACCAATAGCCTCCCTTCGTGGAAAAATGTGCATAAGTCTTAACATAAACATTGAGTGGACAGTAAAGCATTTCCAAAGGATATATTGTTGTGGTCTGATTATCCAATCTGATGCTAGTGGGGAGGCTACTCTTCCCCATTTCTGTCAAAAGGCAAAGTTTTTATCTTCCTTAGAAAGGGTGATGGGAAATTGCTATTTAAGAGGTTCATTCACTGGTCTAGGTGTACAAAGGTTCTTTGCACTGACGTAAAAGGCAAATCTCTGTTGCCAGGCTTCCTTCCCTGCCCTGAATAGTAGGGAAGTGGAGTGCAGTAGGTTCCTTCCACTCTGCAGGGAAAGAAATAGAGTATGTCTCACTAATACCCTGAACATCCTTGCATGTTTGCACTATGCTCCTGTATACATCCCAGTTGTGACAAATCCTACTCTGCTTATCTCTCCCAGTGGGTCAGAATGAATTTCAGCCTTCTCTCAACCTCATATAGCCTTGAAGGTGACATGAATATTGAGTGCTACGGATGACCATCAACCCTTGTAAAACAGCAACTCTCTCTCCTGTGCTGTTCTTCACACACAACCTGGCTTCCAAATTCACATCTTGGTCTCTCTATCTCTCATCCTGAGAGAGGGAACTGACATATCTCCTAACTTTTCTCCCCTCCCATCTTCTTTCATCCTTGCAGAGGAAGTAGACCAGGGCAATGCATGAAGAATACTCCCAGATGCTGGAACCCACCTGCCTCACTACCAGCACTACCACGCACAGAATGGCAGATGAATAATACCTGCAAGGAATGGGAAATTAACTTTACAAATAAATTAACTGTACTTACCAATGATTTTTGAACAGTTTATTCTCAATTCTGATTTTTCCTGCTCAGCTTTCAGTCACAGCTTTAATCTCCCTGGCTTCTTAGGTTGAAGAGTATGCCATCAGCAGTGCCTGTGTGCAGGGTAATAAGGCTGACAGTGAGGGGAAAAAAGAGGACAGAATGATTTAAGTTGGGTTCAGGTTTTCTAATATATCTCTCTTAGTGTTATGTGGTCTGAACTTGTCATCTGAGATCCTATCTAATCCATGGAGAAGGACAGGTGCTTCTTGAGAACAATTTCTTTCCCCCGGCTTAGAAACCACAACCTTGATAGAATTGGTCTTTGCAAATGCCTATCCATGTCTCCCACCAGTAGGCAGCCTGGAGGATCAGCTAACATTATATGAAATTCAACCTTGTGATCTTCCCTGTAGACAACCCTTCTGGGATTGTTCCTTGCTTGTAGAAGAGTGGAAAGAGATATAGTCCGCTCTCTTCTAAGATTAGAGAGTGCATGGTGAGCAGGAGGGATGTGTGCATACATTGTGCCTTCAGCTGCTAACTTACAATGGCCTGTTCTCAAGTTGGAGTTTGAGCCTTCCAGTGTAAACTTCCATATTTGTGCCTGCTGCCTCTGGGAGATTTGGAAGGAGAAGCTAATGGTATTTGCCAGTAACCTACCCGCCTAAGTCTAGTCTAAATGGCACATTTATTTAAATCATAGACTTGCTTTGATGAAATTGTCTATAGGCCTCTTAGATATTTCTAAGAATGCTCCCCTTTTCTTTGTTTTGTCTCATTAATTTGTGGTTTTAACTTTTGGATGCAGAAGGATCTTATGTGACTGTTTATTCTCATGAAATGCTTATTGTTAGGTGTCATGGCATGCTGTGTATTCCAAGGTAAGCACAGCTAGCTTTTTTTTTAGTAAGCCTGTACAAACAATGTTATTGAGAACAAATAAAGTTCTTCATCTATTTTGATAAATATAAATATTATGTCACTTTGTCTTTTGTGGTGTTTGGCATTCACACACTCAAGGCCTTTAGATACCTCATATTCAGAGAACATGTGGAACAAATCAGCTTCAGTGAAAGCTGAGCAATATTTCTAGTCCAGCTAATTGATTTTTATTTTGATTTAGAAATAGTAAAGCCAGATATGGGCTGGCCAGGGAGCTCCAAATGCCAAGTGATGTGGCTGCCCATGGCAACAGGTGTTTACTTATTTAAAACAAAGCAGCAGCAAAACATTTTTTTTATTGTTTTCATGTTAGAAAGCCATTATTGACCCTTTGTTAATAGAACTTATTCCAATAATTTTACATACTTCTAAATTAAATTGTCATGATGATCACTTTGTTTCATTTGAGGCAGAAAAGCTCCAATGCCATAACCATGCAGAGTACTTGAAAATGAAGGAGCTGTTGCCATTCATCTACAGCCTGCAGTGAAGGATGATCTGTAATTGCAAATATGCGTGTGAATGCATGTTTGCCAGCCTGTCATTTCTGAACCTTCTTGCCCCTGTCTCAGCTGTATCTCTTCAGTACAGTCAGTTTCTCATGACCCATAGCAAAAGGACAGACATAAAAGGGGCCATAGCAAACTGCATTGCTCACACAGTGAGGAATTCTAGCTCAAGATGGAGAAAGAGTGTCTTGGGACACCCACATGGATGATGATGATGCTAACAACATCAGCAACGCTGAAACAAATACAGGTTCTTTGCTGCATCGGTGACTTAAATTTTTGAGAACCTGGCTTGGTGTACATGAAAGAAGCTACACAAGGGACTCCTACAGGTGTGTTTGTGCCAGCTTATGTTAGCAGGGTGAAAAGCACCTCTGCACATAGAAGCATATAAACAAAATACACCCAGTGCCATATGACCTCTTGAATTGAGGCTGATTGCCTCTACATCCCTGTGAAAGATCTAGACCAAAGAAAATATGATCTTTCAGAAAAATGACATGCAAAATATTTAACCCAAACTCCCAGAATCCAGAGCCTCTCCTTTGAACTCTGCTGACATTCCCAAACACCACCTTGCCATGGATGGCTCTGGGTTGAAATCTCAGGCCATTAAACAGTCAAAGCTATGGATGAGAGGAGAGACAAGACACAGTAACAGAAAACAAAGACAGACACATCTGATGAGAATCAAGACTTAATTTATTTATAGTTATTTCCTTTTTGCTTTTGAGTTGTCTTCCTCTAACATTTCAATATCCCACCCTCAACAAGAAGATCTTCTAGGGGCAGAGATGAATGCGTTGATGCAGCAAGCCTCAGGCAAGATGCGTTCTTCAGGAATTTCCCTGTTCAGCCTTGACTGGAGGTTGGAAAAGGACAGAGTGAGATAAGTGTTCTGGTGAGCAGTGTCCAGAGCCCTGGATATCTCTGTGTTCTGGTGGCTATGTGAGTTCAAGCCCCATTCAATTCAGGGAAACTGCCTCACCTTAAAAAGGCCCATTTGCAGACAGGTAACAGAATGGGAATGACTGGACATGTTCAAAATAACTGTGCTACAGAGAGGGGAGGGTAGGTGGATTTATCCTGGAGATACACAAGCTATCCTAGTACACATTCTCTCTCAGCAACTGGATTTCACAAGGGAAAGCAAAAAATAACCCAGGGCAGTTTGAAAGGTCCCCAGCAAACAGAAGTGGATAACATCAAAATTCAACCAAGATATTTGGGAGACAATTTCTCAGTACCTTTCAGTGTCTGCAGCATAGCAGATGTGGCCCCGGAAAGGGCAGAGACATAAAAAGCTGTTGCACTTCATTTCAAGGGAGCCTTCAATCTTATTTGCATAATGTGACACACAGAGGAAAAGATGATTGTCACTATCCAAATGAAGGCAGTAACATTGAGATGCTACTGTCAGTGAACGAAAATGAAAGATGTATCTGATCTTACACAGGAAGTTGGGTGGCAGCAGTGCTTTTGGTCTCTGTACTGAGGCATGTCAAGAGACTGCAGTAGGAACAGGGAAGGTAAGTGCAGTATGCACAGGGCGAGTATACACAAGCTGGAGAAATGCAAGGTCTACAAATACTCTAATTCATGACAACCTGCAGTAGCTCATGCTGGAGCTTCTCAGTCCTTTGTGGGCACCTACCTGTGGTGCAGGGAGCACTGTATTCCTGTGTGGCAAACTCATCTGTAAAAAGGAAGGGAAGGCAGAGAGTGAACTGTCATGACCCTCAGCACTACTGGCAGAGGAACAGGTGCCAAAGAGATGCTTTTCCCAGGTCCCACAGCAGGCTGCTGCCACCACCTCCAGCTTCCCCCACAAATTATCCCAGCTGGGGTGGAAGAAGCCCCAGTCACACAGCTGTGTCTGGGGGCAGCAGCAGCAAGGCAGAGCCACCCTGCACAGGCAGCTCCAGCAGGTGTGCCCGGTGTGCCCAAGGGCTGCTCAGGCACCTTCTCCAGCACACTGGGCTGAGCTGGAGACACACAACTCTGATGCTGCCACCCTGGTGCAGCAGCCAGGACAGCAGGGACACAAGGAGCAGCAGGTCTGCCTGGAAACACAGGCATGGCTGTGCTCTGGGGCTGCACCTGAACCAGCACCTGAGCAAAGTCCCACCCCAGCACCCACGGCTCTGCCCTGGGCCCCTCTGCACTCTGAGAGCTCAGGCAGTGCAGAGGTGCTGACATCCGAAACCAGGGCCAGCTGTGGGGCCCCACAGCTCCCGTGCCCATCCATGTGTCCCACTGCCCGCCCTGGCTCCCACAGGCACCACCGGCCCCACACTCACCTGTCTCGTAGTAGTCATAGACCTTCACCTGGGCTGGCTTCAGGCCCTGCACGGGGATGTCCCGCTCCACCATGAAGGAGAAGCTGAGGGTCTCACTGCTCAGCTGCAGGAGGGAAGCAGTAGAGACTCAGGGATGTCTCCACATTGTCCCAGGCTCCTCTGTGCCTCTGCACTGCCCTGACACCTCTCACCCTCTCCTGCCACCTGTGCCCTGGCCCTGGGGGGACATGGGGGCTGTGTGCGTGGCTGAGGGGCAAAGGGAACCCCTGGCGCTCTCCCCACACTGGGGGAGGCTCTGCCTGCTCGGGAGGTCAGGGCCTGGTTTGTGCACAGGTTGGAGATAAAGCCTGCTGAGGGCTCGGAAGGCAGTGGCATTAATTCTGAAAACTCAGAAAAAGGCAGCACAGGACTCGGTCCCAGTCTTATCAGAGTCACGGTAGTTTTGAGGCCCAGGTATTTTGCCCTATGTGGCCAAAAGTCGCAATGCTGTGTTTCTGACCCATTCTTGCCCCAGATATATACTCACCTTTTCCAGATATACTAGAACGTGGTTGGTATTCAGCTCTGTGCGCTCGATCACAGGGTGGCCTTCCAGCTGAAGGAAGAAGACCAAGATGTTACTGCATTGATAGTGGTCTCCCTGTGCCCCTTGCACAGCCCTATGGATGTACTCTGGGGGAAACACTGTACTCTGGTTGTACTCGGGATGAAACACTGCAATACTCAGGGAACTAAGTCAGCAGCACAGAACTGCCTCCTTGGTGTGTGAAAGAGCTATCATGGTCCCCAGGCCACTTCAGACATTTTACTGCTGGAGAATGTCCAAAGAAGGGCAATGATCCTGTGAAGGGCCTGGCATGTAATACTTACAAGGAGTCACTGAATGTACTGGGATTGTTTAGACTGAAGAAAAGAAGGCTCAGAGGGACCTTATTCCTCTCTACAACTACCTGAAAGGAGGTTGTAGCCAAGTGGGAAGAGGTCTCTTCTCCCAGGCAAATAGCAAAAGGACACAGGGAAGTGGTCTTAAGTTGTACCACAGGAGGTTCATGTTGGAGATTAGGCAAAATTTCTTTACTGAAAGATTTGTTAAGCATTGGAACAGGCTGTCCAGGCAAGTGGTAGAGTTACCATCCCCAGGTGTGTTCAGAAAAAGAGTAGACGTGGTACTTTCTGGTATGTTATTAAGTAGGTATGGTAGCTCTTGGTGGAAGGTTGGACTTAGAGGTTTTTCCATCCTCAGTGATTCCATCACTGTATGATTCTGTGTTGCTTGTATCAAAAACAGCATCCTACCTTCCTCACTGAGGACTTCAGGGGGATGAATCCTGACAGCATCTTCACATCAACAATCACCATGTTGGAGCTGTTGCGCTGCCCAGTGTAACTAAGGAATCAAGCAACAAAGATTCAGGGCACATCAAGTCAAAGCTGGAGAAACTTCCAGCTTGTCCATAACACTTGGCACCTCACAAGGTCCTGGCAGTCCAGCACCTTCTTCTCCAGCTATGCCAAGTTCTACTAGTCATCTAAACAGCCTCTCGCTAGCCCAGCCCTGGGCTGCCCACACACCTTTAACTCTGCAGGACCCAGCCCAGCTGCTTCTTGCCCAGCCTCACAGGAATTCACTGCAGCTCCAGGGCTTCCACACTGGCTCAACCTGGGGACAATCAGACCTCCTCCAACTCCCATGGCTTGACAGGAAGACTCAGACCAAAACACAGACTCACCTGACATTTATGCCAATGTCAAACACCTTGTGAGCCTTGGAGTCCACACATGCCTCTGGGATTGTGTACACGTGAAGCATGAAGGGTGCGTCTTCCTGTGTGGGCTGCACGTTGTACCTCAGGCTTGTCTAGGGGACAGCCAGCAGCCATGTGTGAGCACGTGTCTCTGCAATTGCTCAGCACTGGAGAGAGGTGACCCTCTCCCCCCCCAGCCCTCCCACTTGTCCCATTCTCACAGCTCCTCCACACTGCAGATCCTTCCCCCCTTCCTCCCACTCGTTCTCTTCCACATAACTCTGCTCTTCTCCTCTTCCCTTTACCCAGAGCCTTCCCTCCCACTTCCGCCCTCTCTCCTATCTCTTCTTCTGCTGTCCCTTAACATATGGACTTGATCATCTCTAGGGTCTCTTCCAGCCCAGATGCCTCGATGACTCTGCCCTCTCCATGTCTCCTGCCTGACAAGGGGCTCCCCTCCCACGATGCCACCTGTCCCTATCACCCTCACCTGCACGTAGACACATCCTTCACCAGACACCTCCGTGCTGTATTCCCCTGGCACCTGGGGAAGGGGCACACGCTGGAGCAGCAGCCGGTTTGTGGGATCCACTTGGAAGTCTTGCTGGAAGTTCCCGTCGGATCTCAGGGTCACTTTGGAAGCGCTCCCACTCTTGGCATAGGTGACAGCTCCGTACAGGGACAAGGCTTGGAGAGCCACCACTGTGTCCTGAAAGACACAGGTCCCAGCACCCAGAGGGGTGAGTCAGCCTTTCCACAGCCTGCCCTCCCACAGTCTACCCTTTCTGTCAGCATCATGCAATCCATCCTTCTCTTTCTCCAGTGTTAAGTAGAAAAGACAGAGGGAAGCAGCCTCTTTTGCATGTTCCTGTTTTGTTCTCACGTGCACTACCTGCCATACTTGCCTCCAGCCTCTTGAGTACTTGCCAGCCATGGTGAATATGGCATGGATATACTGCAGGGTTACACTTCCTGCCTTTCTGAAAAACCTGACTGTGCTCTCCTTACCTGTCTCTCCAACATGTGCCATATTTTGACATTGTTGTGTGAGGCTGCAGGAGGCAAGCAGCTCACCTGGGTGGAGGAGAAGCCTCCATTGGGATTCTGCTGACTGCTGATCCACTTTGCAATGAGAGATGCAAACGACAGCTCCTCCTGCGAAGGTGGTGGCTGCGAGGTGAGGGAAGCAAGGAGCACATAGGCTGTCATCTCCACTTCAGCAGAGGGAGCTCGGTAGCGATAGTATGGGAGATCAACCTCTGGCTCTTTGCCAGGCCGCTGCCAATGAACAGACCCATCTTCACAGGAGGCAGGGAGCATGGAGACAAGACAACAAGCAATTATTACTAGTCATTGCAAGGGAGTTCTTGATCTGCTGCAGCTCCGGTTGGGAGGATGGAGCCTCCAGGATGCATGTGTCATACAGGATGAAGTGGGAAGGGTTAGGTTTACACATTTTGCAGGTTTACAACTAGTGTGAGACTGCTGAGCCTCATGCCTGGATACCACTTCGTTTGAGGCTCCAGATGCACATAAACACTTATGGGTGTGGGCACCTCAAGGAACCAGAGACATAAGGAGGATGCTACTCCTTCCCTTTTGGAGTAGAGAGGCTGGGTTCGGGCAGTGACAGGTTTTTTGAGGCAGAACAGCTCAAAGAATGTGACCAGGGCTTGAGAGTCACCTGGTGTTGGAGAAGGCAGAATGTGTGGGGGATACTTCCTTCAAAACACTACTACCCAACACTTAAGCAAACCCACTGTCTGGTCTGATTTAACCAGAATGCTTCTGAATCATTACATGAATTCCTGGGAGACTCAGAGCTAACCCTGTGGCCTCCAAATGACTTGTGTGTTCATTTTCTCTCTCAGCACATCCAGCACTTCTCTGATTTACATGTATGGTGTTGTGCAAGGTCAATTTGGTACTATGTTGTACCCATGTCCTCAAAGTAAGAAGTTCCCATAAATATTGTTAAGTATTTTCTAAGCAGTGCCTGGTGTGGTAAGAGGAGTGGACTGAGCAGAGATGCCAGAAGAGCAAGTCTTTAGTTCTGCACTGAGGGGATGGTGCCTGGTGCTTCCTGATGAACTCCCTCAGAGCAGAGATGCAGAACTTGGCACTGAGAGAGGGATCTCAGAAATGTAATTGCTTTGCACAAATCCTTCCCCTCCCTCCAGCTTTCCCTACCCACAGAAAGCCAGGTCCTACACTAACAATTGCCCCACCAACATAAGCCATTTTATCAAGGGAAGATATAAGGCCAATGAAAGAGGTGTCCCACCAGGAACACTTACCCTTTTTCACAGCTTCCTTTTCAAGTGAGTCAAGCAATGCCTTTCGCTTGTCCCTCTTCCCTGCCAGGGCAAAGGCATATGCTAGCAGTGCCTTGGTGTACACGTGGTTTTCTGTCTGATCAGCTGCTGTTTCCAGGCAGAACAGAGCATTCCGTACCACCGAGTGCTGGGAGGAGAGATAACAAGTGATAAGAAGGCTCAGAAGAAATGAGGTTTTTTGCTTTACTAACAACCCATCATCACACTGAACTTTCACTAGGGGTCTGCCAGAATGAGGTCTAAAAACAAGTATTGTATGATGTGTTCCAGAAACAACAAAATTGAAATTGCATAATTCTTTTATCATAGGGCTCGATAACCAAATATTTTTTCCAGTCTGGAACAAATTTGGTCATACCATGCCATCATAGACTAAAACAACACAACTGACTCAAATTAGGATGCAGTTACATACGGTTACAGGCAGAGGAATCTCCAGTAACGCGATAGTGATGTAGGCTGTCAGCGAGACCTCATTGTCCACTCCACCCTGCAAGGAAACACAAAGTTAGATGCTGACCCCACCTAGCTCCTTATCTTCAGTCTTTTCTCCCACTCCAGTGGGCATAGTCTACTCTGTATTGTAGAGCCTTAGATTTCCCCCTTCCTCTTGCAGCTGACTTGGAGGTATCAATTCCACTGCTAATTGCAGGTTGGCAGTCATACAGAATGGCACGTGGCTACCTCCTTAGTGTTTGCCATTGACACGGCCATATCCCATCTGCCTGTATGCCCAAGGAGATCATCTGGGCCCATCTGACTTATTGTCAAGTTGAAGCCTCAAGGCAACAACCAGGTGGACACATCACCTTCATAGCATTGTTCAGGAGTGTCCCAGAACCGCGGAAACAGCCATTCTCCTTCTGCTTTTGAGTAAGCCAGACCAAAGCATCTTGGATGTGCTTCTCATCTATGAAGATGTGATGCCGGGCCTGGGCAAAGGACTTAAGGACAAAGGCTGTGAGCCTGAAAGGGAGAAAGAGAAAGAACCTGAGGAATCCTGTTGCCCATCTCAAGTGACAGGGCCCATGTGCACATCATCTGTCTGGAGACAAGCAAGAACACCTGGAGAACTGTGGGCCAATTAGTCAGATCTCATGTGTTCTATATCCTCACCTCAAAATACTCTGTCAAAAAACTTCTTCCTACTTTGATATTTGTCCCTCACCTGGCTCATAAAACCCTGTGACCCCTTTGTGTTGTGGCTACAGTTTGAAGGACCATGATTGTTCATCTGTGTCTAAAAAAAAATCTCTTTGTAAAATGTAGGGAATTGTATGCCAATTAGTTAAATACTTGCATAACAGTAGTACTCAAAATTACAGGGAAGAATAATTAAATTCCTAATTGCTCATAGTCTGCTATTTCCTATTTACTGGAGTTATTATAGATGTGTGGGTGACAAAGAGAAGCATATAGGAAAGGCATAGGTGACACTGAAATCTCACCAGGTATTCCCCAGTTGGCCAAAACGTGGTCCAAAGGTACTGTAAGAGCCATCTGGGTGTTTGTAGTTCAGCTGCCTCTGATAACCTGCAACAGAGAGTTAAAGAAAGATTCAGATGCTGGAAAGAGCCTGCTGAGGGAAGGGGAAACAAAAACAGCTGTATCTTCAAAGGCAAAAGAGAGAGGAGTAGGTCAGTGCTATCGTATACAATATGAAGTACTGGCACATCTCCATATCCATGCATTGCTTGTGCCTCATGAGGAAAAGCAACACCTGCATCTCTTCACAAGGAAGACAGGACATACTAATGACAATCAACAAGTCACTGTAGCAGGTCACCTGACAACTCTGCACTGCATTGTCACCCGATGAGAAAAATGGGTGCAATGATCAGGTACTATAATGTTTAAGCAGCAGAAAACAATCAAAGGAAAAGCAGTAAAGAGTCTTCTCAGGCATACAGAAGAGCCCATCTATGTATGAGAGAAGCTCTCTTACCACATCTGAACAGCATTTGGCACAACACCTCAGGCAGTGTCTGGAAGAAAGCCAAAGTAGAAGCAAAAGCCACATCCCAACTTACCGCTCACTAAGTATCCAATGGCCTTGGATTTGACCTCCTCATTCAGCTGCCCTGTCTTGTTCAGATAGTTCAGGACATAAATGTTGGGGGCAAACAGGACCATGTTCTGCTCCCCACAGCCAAATGGCATCTGGAGAAGCTGGTGCAGGTTCTGCATGGCAGTGCCCATGATGTCACCTGGGCAGCAGGAGATACCAAAGGAATGTTAAAAATACTTAGGGTTGGTTATCAGAATCAAAGGAAGCTAAACGAGAGAAGCAGGAGATATCAGAGAAGAACAGAAGGCCACCTGGATTGATAAAGATCCTGCAACAAAACACAAAACAGCAAAGGAAAAGAAGGAAATGAGAGAAAGGTTTAGGGCAGTACGAGAACACTGAGAAACAGGGCATGCAGAAAGGTGAAAAAGAAGAGCATAAGTTGAAGGGAAAGTGCTCAAGACAGAGGAGATTAAAGGCAAGAGCGAGCAGTTCTAGAAACCAAGGGAAAAAGCTGTGAGGTAGGAGGCCAACATAAACAGGCAGAAACAGCACATGGTTGTTCTGCCAGGCTGTTGACTCACCCAGCACTGAGAAATATGCTCTGCCTGAGTCTTGTATCACATTTGTGGGTAGCAACAAGGAAAACTTCTCTTTCACAGGCTCTCCTGAGAAAGAAACAAGACACAAACAGCTTCAGCATGGTTCCAAGAAATGGCTAATGGAAGGGGAGTGGGCCTCAGTGAAACAACTGGAACATTTCCTATTAGAAATGCCCTGATATCAGTAACTTCTTATTTTCCTGGATATAACTCAATCTCTGCATGAAACCACTCCCAAACATTTTTAGTCACTACAGATCATGTGTCTACAGCTTTTTCCTGAGTGCACCAGAAAACAATAGACAGTAACTCCAATGTCAGCACTCAAGTGAACAGGGTTGCAAACATTCATCCTAAATCTGGCCTAGCTCACTGTGATGCTTAAGCAGGATGGTCCATTCTTTAGGACTCTTTTTTTCCTTATATCTCAGACTCCCAATCGAAATTTTGATTACACAAAAATATCAGACTATCTGGAACATGATAGAGGCAGACCTCCTCCAGGCACATCCCACCCATCAAACCACACAGGAACAAATGGAGAGGGTGGGAAGAGTGGGCTTTACCTTTTACACAGAGCACAGAGTTCTGGGTTGTTTCCTTCTCAATTCCTTCAGGCTTGGGTGGGATGAAGGAAAACAAGAGAGGTGAGAAGTTAGTGAGACAGGAAATACAGACATGCAGGAATCCTTAACAAGGACAAGGAAAAATTAAAAGAAAAGTGAGGGAACTGAAGAAGGAGAATCAGTCACAAACATTCCCTGAAATACAGAGCTCTGAAATAATAACCTAAACAAGTAAAAAAAATATGATCCTAAGTAACTGGTGTTGTATGTGGAGGAAAAGGAGAGAACACTGGAGGACTATCACATGGGTGACCTCTAACTATTGCACACAGTGAGAGACCCTTAATATCCTTGTAACAAAAGGACTGCAGTGCTACAGAAAGCTGTCCTGAATAGATGTCTGCAGTGCTACTTATCATGATGCTGCAGATGCTTTAGGGGGAAAAAAATTGTGTATGCCAATAATAGAAAGCGAAGATGATGTACACAGTAATATCTGGTGACACTACTGGTAGCACAAAACATAGTGAGCAAACATTAGGGAATTGTATGATACAGAGAAAATCTGAGGACATAGAATCTACCTGCTAGAATCAGTATACAATAAACTAACAATTTCCTGTAAAGGGTATCCAATACTGCCCCATAATTTCGTTATGTACCATCTCACATCAGCAACTCTCCTTGCCACAGGAAATGGATAAGCTGTAAAATTTTAACTTATTTTCATGGACTTTTATAATAACTGGAATTTTGAGGGGTTTTCTTTACAGTCATTGAATTTCCATAGGTGCTTGTGAATCCCCCACCTTCGTCCTCATGCCAGATTATGTTATCAAATCAGAACTTCAAAACACTCAGCTCAAGAGGCAGTTTGCTTGGTCACTCAACCAGCTGAGAGGCAGCATGTGCTGACTGGCCCATGCTTATTGGGGGTGTCTCAAAAGAAGGAAAGAGGCTATAAAAAGTGTGTATTGAAATAGGAGATGACAGGTAGGAGCTAAAGGGAAGGATGGATTGGAGTAGGAGTCCTGTTACTGTAGGAGACAGGGAAAGTTTAGTGCACCAGGAGACACAACACACATTATTAAACTGCAGTCTTTATGTATCCCTGTCAAAGATGATATAAGACCATTATATTGCCATGCTGCATAGTGATCTCATAAAATCACAGACCAGGCCAGATTAGAAGTGTTCTCAAAAGGTCATCTTGTCCAGCCTTTAAGGAGAAAGAGAGCCTAGATGAGACTATCGAGCATCCTGTCCAACTCTACCTAGCATCCTGTCCAACTGTACCCAGCACCCCCTGTTACCCACAGGAAAGCTCATTCCCCCCTTCCCTTAGCCCACACACCTCCACCAGCAGCTGTCTGATGACTGTGTCCTTCCGCCCTTTCTCAGGGGTCTCCACGATGTAGTTACCACAGGGCTGCTGGTTCTGGAGGGCCTCAGTGCTCACCGAGAACTCCACCTGCCCTGGAGTAAACAGGAGTCAGTCAGTCCTGCCAGGCAGAGACAGGCAATGGGAGTCACTGCCAATTCCAGGAGTTTCAACATGCAGGCTCATGAATGGGGATTTTAGTCACAGCTAGGTCCTTGTTCTGTCCCACAAAAACATAACTCTACACGAGAAGACATCCTGGTATACCAGAGCTGCTCTGTCATTGAAAGATGAGTTTACTTTGGTGATTATTCCAGAACCTAGGGCAGTGTTGGGAATGACCAGCCCCACTGCTGCCTAGCACTCTGTTACCCTACATGCACACCACAGCTGCGACCACAACACTTAACAACAAAAGTGAAAACAAAGTATGAATATCCCATGGGGAAGATGTCTAATCTCCGTGAGGAACGGAGCTAACAGAGCACATCTGCTGGCCAGCAATGTTTCTGGCTTCAGGAGATGCTGTCCAAGGGCCATAAGGTTCAATGGTACTGCATGTGGTGCCAAACACAGCCTTGGACACTAGGAATCTGTTAGTGTCTCCCAAATAACCCCAGATCAGATGCACTCAATTGAAGGGCTTTCCAGGAAAATGTCTTGCTTTTACACCCAATACTGAACAGAAAGAACAGCACAGAGAAACACTTCCTGCAGTTTTCAGCACTCTGAGATCTTTACCTAGAGATCTGGGCGTCACCAGCCAAGCCACAGTTTTCCTCCCATTCTCACAGAGACAGTGAGATGCTTCATCCTTTTCCACTGGAATAGCCAGGAAATGAGTAGACTGAGCCAGAGTCACACTGACCTGCCAGTTGTAGAGAGAAGTGTGATCAGGGAAGGGTGATCATTAGAGAGAGGGAGCTAGGAATAGAAATAGCTATTTCTTCAGTAGCAAAGGAACAGGGAACTGAAATTGTGGGTCTACATTTGGAGCATATAGGAGAAATAATGAAAGAATTTCAGGGGCAAAGAGTCTAGGGCTACTGAGAGATAAAGTAAGAAGGCTAGGTGAAAACAAGAGATCCACAAGAAGGTGCACAAGAAGATACACAAGTACAGAGAGAATTTTAATCTCCCTTACCCTGATGCAGGCAGTCAGATAGTTGAAAACGGTGGCTTTCAGCGTGAAGGACTCCCCTCGCACTACAGAGTAGGGCATGGTGAGCTCAACAAAGAAGGGCTGGAAGGCTCTGAGGGACACTGTCGGGGACAGGCCAAAGCCTGTGTCTGCTGATGTGCAGAATGCATTTGCCTTCCACTCGGTGATGGTGTCAGGGATAGTCACATCTAGATCAGCATTTCCCTCAGAGCTGGTGAGGGACAGAAGCAAGGACAGAGGGATGATTTTTATGGCATTTTGTTGATGAGCTATACCCCTTTTGGCCTACAGAACAGTTTTGCCTGTGAGATTGATGGGGCACAGTATGTTTTCTACTGTAGGGCCATTCCACATCTTCTTCCAGTTCACTCTTTGGACAAACCTAACCATGGGTGAAAGTAATTTCATCTCAGAGGACTGTCAAATAATCTCTGCAAACAGTGAAGGACTTTCTGGTATTGAAAAGGCATGGTAAACACTTTGAGATTCATGTTTTCACCTTATAAATCCAGTTTTTTTAAAAAGGAATGAACTAGCCCAAGGTACTCACCTTAGAGGTACTAAACTCCAAATCCAGGTCTCTGGGAAATACTTTCGGACTGTCTCTGTCACTGCTTCAGGAGTGCTTGGTGTCTCAAAATTGCTTTCCGGCAGAAGGGCTGGATGTGACAAGATGGAAGACAAATCAACTACTGGCAATTTCAAACAAGCAAGACCTGTACCAGTATCATGCTTCCATTTGAGAAAGTGTCAATCTCTGGCAATCACCAGCAGATTCTTGTTGGGGTTGTGGTGAGCACCACTACCAACAGTAGTGACGTTTCAGGGTCAGGGCTTATTAGCAAGAAGACCTAGCCTTCCATTATTTCCTGCTAGTTTCCAGAGGACCTAAAGGTTTTTAGGGCAGTACTTTACAAGGTTAAAAGAATTGATTTAGAGCAAATACCTATTTAGGACCTCCTGTGCACACGACTTTTTCCCTTTCAAGTACAACCTTGCTGTGACAGTCTTGTCCATTCTATCATGTCAGCTAGAAATGGAATATTCCTCTGTTACAGTGTTTTTTATAGGGTCACTGTGACTCAGAAACCCATCTTCCTGCCAAAACTATGGTCTCCTCAAGAACTAGGATGAAGATGCACAAAATAAAAACATGCTGGTGGAATTTGGGAAGGGTAAAAAGGACCATTTTGACTAGAAAAAAGTTTTCACATGCAAAGACTACTCCAAATAAAACATTCTGTGTTTGGGATGAAAATTAGTAAAAAAATTGTTTTACTTCAGTTTTGAACAGCTGGAAAATACAGATGGGGTGGGTGGGACATGATTTGCCTGGCTTTTACAAACAGAAAGAGAAATGCATTCAAGCAGATAAAGAAGAAGAGTTCTTAATTTGGTCATCTTTACTTTGGCTAAATTAATTTCTGCATTTGGATAACAATTCTGTAGCTAAGAAATATTAATACTATTTGTGCAACAGGCACCTCCAGAACCTGAGAAGGTCTCAGGGCATAATTTAAAGATGCTAACAGAGGTATATTACTTAGCCTCTAGCAAAAGTGACAGATGGCTTGCTTGTATATGTCTACTGTGGTATTCCAGTCTTCTTACTGCTGACTATTTCAGTTTACAATTATTAAAAAGCACCTATCTTGCATCTTAGCAACTTGTGTTAGAAGTTGAAATTGTTTTCAAACTGGACACGTACAAAAGCACAGGTTCTTTTGCCAAGGGAAAACTCCCTGAATCAGCTATCCAGATAGAATAACTTACAATTTCTAAGATATTTCCCTTAATATGAGACTCTGAAGGATGATAAGGCCAATTTTGTTGCCCAAACAGTTACAGAGTTAGAGCTGACATACCCCTTAGGAATAGGATGGGTCCATTTCACACGGGACTTCCACCACACAACTCTTATCATTCTAAGCTCCTAATATCTACCAATTTGTCACTGACAAGTTTGTCATTTGCTTCATGGTTTTGACCATACATAAAATGGGCTGAGACTATAAGAAGAGCCTGAAAATGGCTAACCCAGGTCTTGTTTAAATATTCACCCCAAAATACAAACAGGCTCTCTGTTCAGAATGGAAATTATAACAAAACCCAGTTGCTTTACCGCTTGTCCTCATTGCATACATAGGTGCTCGTGACATAGATGACATTCCTGCAAGGGCGACTGCTGGTTGCATGGGGTAGTAATAATTATCAGGGCTGCAATACCTCGGTTTCCTCACCCTGGTATTTGTGAAAACCTTTAAGCCCATTTCCTATGGGAGAGAAAGCAAACATGTTTTTTTATTACTGAATCCTGTTAAGGTTTACACAGCAGACCCAACTGCCTCAAAACTGAAAAGTTGTTACTGTGTGTGGATTGGACCTTGAGACAATGCCCACAACCTCAGATCTCAGCGCCTGAGTGGCTCAGAGAGACAAAAGGATATATCCCCTCTGATTTTAGGACACTGGTTCCAGTCCAATTCCAGCCTAGGGATCAGGATAAACCAGGGAGTAGATATCAAGTTTTCTCTCTGGAAATAAATGTCTGTGGCTACAATGCAACTCAAGGGCATATTGATTTATTTGAGATAACTGTAATGGCATAGAATTATTTACCCTCAGTTACAAACTCACTTCAAGTCAACCTCAAAGTTTTTCCCATAAGAAGAAAACTTTGAGACTGATCCCTTTTCCACCAAGTGCAGAGCAAAGCTGGCAAGACGTGTAAAGCTTATGACTTTCACTGAATGTGCCTCTGGAAAAAAATTAGTGTCAGATCATTCAGATTCACATGATACCACAGAAGGCTTATGCATTCTCAGTCATTCTCCCATTCCACTCCCTAAACATGCAAGAGGTCTATACCTTTAGGATGCTATAAGTGTCCTCTTCATTCATATCCATTACTGGTGCAAAGGTGATCCCATCCACAACTATTGGCTTCAAAGAAATGCAATTGTCCAGGGGATCCTCAAGGAGCATGTTTGGATCATGCTGATAGCCATGCAATTCTTTCACTGGCAGCAAATTATACACCTAGGCAGAAAAAGACCAAGTATTTGGCATTTTCAGTGTCCATTGTTACAAAACACAACTGAGGAAGTTGGATGCAAACACCATAACAGTCACATCACCAGCACATATATCCACATTGCCACAGTCCTTCCTGTGGTAGGAGCAATAGGAGTTTGGGAATAAAAACAGGGATGCAAATTTGAAGATACTCCCTCTTTTGTTATGGACTGCATATTACTCTGGGTATTATGGCTCAAATATGTAAAAAGTTACACTGGCCAAACCATCTGTAGCACTTTGTCTCTTCTCAGAGATTGTAATTTTCTACTTAGCTAAAGAGGAATAAACTCTTTGACAGTTCCAGATGCTACTCCAAGAAAATTAATCCATGGATGGAGAGACTAACTGAAAAATTCTCATCAAATCCATAACAGTGCTTACCTCTGGCCAAGACAAGCAGGGCCCTTAAAAGAGCTTTCCATTTACCTTCCCTACAGCTGCACAAAACCCCTAAGAAACAACTGCTGCCCAGTTCTCATCTTTTTGCCCACTGGAGGAAGACGAGCAACAGCAGAGTGGAGCCTTCCTGTGTTAGCTCTGACAAAGGGAACTGTTCCCTGTTTCTATTCCAGTACTGGGCTGCACTTGCCAGGTTTTGACTTGTTCCACAGACTAAGAACTTACAGAGGCAGGTGAGAGTTCAGCTTCTGTCTTCATGAGGAGAACACTCTTGTCCACAGCACGGACAGCACAGAGGGAGTTCGGGGAGGCTCTGAACAGCAAGTGAGCATCAGAGGAAGGCAAGCCTTCTGGAGGAGAGAAGCTTAAGTCCACCTACAACCATAGGAAAAGCTATGTCATGGATGTCCTACTCTTGCAGGACTTTTCCTTCTAGTTGAGTGCATTCAGTTCTAACCCTACAAAGCCCCCACATGCGTGCACGCCTCCCCTTACACTCCTTCTGTGCTACTGTTCCCTTCCTGCAATGCCAGCACTAAGAATTCTTGGCAACTTCAAGCATCACAATTGGTCATATAACTTTTAAGGCAGTTTTGGATTTATAGTCATTGTGAATGAGAGGAGATAATCCCACATAGTGGCTAGAAGTGTTCAGGCAGTGGAGCATGGTCTTGAACCATGACCAGTCTCTGTACTGCACCCAGACGTTTTATGTTGAGAGAAAACCAGTTTGCAAAGACCTTGCTTAGCAGATTCTTTGATAACATGAGAAGCAGTGATGCCCTAGAGCAATATTGCAGTATCTACTGCCTGGTAATGATTCTGAAGAGCTGGCTTGTTATCTGAGGCCTGCCAGACTTCTGTGCCTTCTTCAAAACCCAACTCACATCTCTAACAACACCCTACCTCTGCCCTGGAAGTTCTTGCTAGCAAAAGTTCTTGTTACCACCGTATCATATGATTTTGTAGTCAGATGGCTGACCTGCACAAATTTTCTTTCCTCAGCAATACAAATCATTCCTGAACATGCAATGATCAAAGTATCCTCAGACTAATCCCTCATGTCCCAAACAGAATACAGCATGCCTTCTGCTGACACCCTCCACCTCTCCCAGGATGGACTCTTGAGACTTCAGAAACAATATTCTTCAGAAAATGGCAGAAAAAGGACTGTAGCAAGCTTGTTACTAGGAAAACTCTCTAGCATAGAGATAGCCCTATGTTTGTCCTATCCGGTGTGACAACAGCTTTATATTCAGCATGCTTTCAGAGGGGAAAGCAGTATCTAATCATGTAAATAACTTGGCACTTGGCTTGCACGCAGACCTTAATGCAGCCCATAGTATGACACTTAGTATATGAACAAAATTCAGGCGGCCAAGCTCCTTTAGTTATACCAGTCTCAAGAACTCATTTAGCTTGGGTTTTAGCAGGACAAGGGACTGCCTTCAGCAATGTCTAGTATTCTTAAGTCTGAAGGGGAATTTTTCAGGTTGTTCTCTTCTTAGGACTGCTCTTAAGTCTGTTCTTCTGCATAGGGAATATATGGGGCTATAATAGAAAAATGGTCCATATGCTCACAGAGAGAAGGCTTTATTTTTCTACACTTTTTCAGTCTCACCACTGCTATTGAAGCATCACTGTGCATTGCTTGGAAGGTTTAGACAAGATTTGTCTCCATTTACTTACAACAGAAATTAAAATGACAGGATGAGCTACACAGGAGTTGAAAGATATGGTAAGTATGAGCCTTGCCCACTGGATTAGGGCTATGTGTGTTTTATTTTTGCTCTGTGGCTCCATAACCAGCCACCTCACTAAACAGAATGAGCTTATATGAAAAGGAGTGAAATAGATGTGTTCCAGTATGAATAAAACATGCATCTCCACTTTCTTCTTAGCCAGGACCACCTGTGGGATCAGTGGCTCCGAGTAGTTACTAAGAGGGGTTTTATCAGTGTGATCCCTGTTAGCATTTCTTTTCCAAGAGCTGATCTCCTTCAGGCTAGGACAAACCAGTAAGCAGTGAAGCTTCCTACAACAATTGGTATGTTGCTTGTCCAGTGTTAGTAAATCTAAGGAAATTACCTTACCCAGGTTAAATCTAAATAAGTAAGCTTGACCACTCTGCAGTCTGATAGCTGCTTCCTCAAGAAGTGGACCCCTTACCTTATTGTTGAAACACAGTTCTACATAGAACTTTGCTGAATCAGCGATCACCTCCCTGTTGGGGGCAGTCGTGTAGACGAGCACTTGGGCCTGTGGAGCGATATCAGCTTGTACAGGCAGCTGCAGTAAGAATACACCATTGGCTAGCAAACAAAGCAAGAGCAAAAAGTTAAGGTACAGGAAATCTTCTCTTGGAGCAGCCAAAATTCTAGGTTTGACTTTCTGCTGAACTTCATTCCCGCCATTATGAAACTCCAGGCATCCTAGTGGGTTGAATTGGTGCTCACAGAGATGCATAAATCTCACTGTCTGACTGAAAGGCCTGTTTTCTGGTGCATAAGTATGATGAATTTTGCTTCAGCTTCTAAAACAGACTGTGAAACTGTGTCTCCTAGGAATACTGGAGCCCCAGAAAATGCAGTGTCAGAAGAAAGACAGCAGGCACAGGGGATTAGAGCAAATCTGTGCAAAGCCTAAATAAAGGCAGAGAAAATAAAGGTCATATTCTTCCCAGATAGTAGGGGACAAGGAGATGTGGATCCCTGCTTTTATATGGAAGCAGAGTGCATGTCTGCCATAGTTCCCTAGCCTCCCACAACAGTGACAATTTAGCAGGGGAGAGGAACTCACCACTTTCCTTGTCCAAATCCAGAATGTGGGTGCCTGCATGCTTAATGTTTCCCTTGGCCATCACCTGAATGGAAGGAGACACTTTATTGTGATTGAGGTTATGTATGAGCCAATGCTTGAAGTGGGGGAACTTGGGAGGAGAGCAAGCGAGCTGTATGTCTGCTGCTCACACCCCACTCAGCTGCTCTCTGCCTCCCTGTAGCAGAATCCCAGTGCTCACTCAGGGGGAACAGGGACATCCTTACTCTTTTGCTCCTAAATCAGACCCTCCTTTTTGTTAGGAAAGAACATACAAAGAATAATGAGAAAGTGTTTAAAGCATGCTGACACAAACCACAATTTGCATTTCCAGCCCCCTTCCAACTGCTAGTGACAACCTTACTGTATGACAGTGCAAACTTACCAGGTAGTAAAAGGTGATCTTCTTCTGCTCTGCTATGGCCTCTGGAGTAAAGATATAATGCACCCGGATCTCTGTGGAGGAGCCACAGCTTAGTGCCTCAGGCCTGGGCTCAATTTTGAGGAAGCTATTACTAGGAGAGTAAAAGCGCTTTAGCTGGAGATAGGCGTCTGCATAATGTGGAACGACCCAGGAACGGTCATAGCAGTAGGGATATGTTTTATGAATTGCCTGGAAAACGAGAAAATGCACACATAGGTCCTCAAACACAAGTGGCTGAACTGGAACAAAAAACATGGCCTAATATTAAAGGTTTGCTATTTTTTTGTATTGAAGCAACAAAGAAATCTAAAAAAAAATTAAAAAAAAAACAAACACATGACTTTGGAAAGAGCAAGACAGGGTGGTGGTATCCTTATCATACCATTGGGAATTATCTCACTCCCAGAGAAGCTGGAGTTTGTGCCAAACCAGCTGAATCATATCAGATTTTTGTTTACTATCTTTATCATCTCAAGGGGTTTTTACACTAATACGTTGCCAACTCTAATATTCTCCTAGCTTAAAGAGAAAACAAGCTGATTTTCATACCTTTCCTTATTATTTGCACTAAAAAAGGGATAGTGATGTTCAGTTCAGATGTTACCAGTGCCAAGATCAAGTTGTGGATATTATAGAAAAGGAGGAAAATCTCCACATATAATTCAAAGTCTAAATTGAATAGAAATTCAAGAGCTGAAAGAGTCTAGGTTCTCTTAAAAATGAGAGCAAAGGGAAGGTATTCCACATTTAGAAGGGCACTACTTCAGTACTTCATGTGCCTCACATGCCCTTATTTCCTTATCTTTCTCATTATATTTTGGAATTCTTGCCTTGCAAAAATCTGAAAACTTCAAGCATCTAGTAGTAACTCCTGGATAAATTTTAATGGTTCTAATTTGTGACAAGAGAATTGTAAGGAGAAGAGCAAATATAATTCTAGACATGAATATTCTGCAATAGTCCAGAGTGAGATATTATGAAATGTGCATATTAGACACATATTGCGTTTTCCAACAACAAAATAATGTTCAGAAACACTTATTTTTCCCAGACAAACAAATTCTGCACCTATGAGCAAATTTACATGAATAGTTCATACTCTTTTTACAACAGAAAAAAATTAAAAAAAGAAAAAAGAAAAATTAGGTGTTCTACTTAGAAACTTGAAAAACTAAATTAAATTCTGAGATATGCAGCTTGCCTTAACTGACCACAAAGGATATTAAGATGAGATACTGGGGAAATAATTTAAGTAAAATGACAACAAATCACTAGCAGCACTCTATCATGGGAAATAGACTCACCCTTGAAACAAATTTGTCTAGGTAGGGCTGATGCCCCCTTGGAGTAGAATGGATTATTATGATCTCTGGATGTACCTTTTAACCCTATATTGCTATTGCCAAGCAGAAATTAAATACTTACAAGATAAGTGCGATTGTGACATAGCAACTCAGTTTGTTGTATGACTATTCCCCCCAAATTGGTGCCAAGGTCGTCACAAACAACAAGGAATAATAATCTGATATTTTTTTTTTGCATATACAGGAGACACTTCAGAGGTACTCCCCTTCCAGCCCTGTGAGTCACTTCAGGACCTCGTCTGTCCACAGGACTTACCCTAATTCCAACAGTATTAAAGGACAGCATGGAAGTGTTTAGGGCAAACTGTGCCCGGCCCTCTTCATTTGTTGTATAGTTTTCTTCCTGTCCTCCTTCTATAGAAATCTTCACAGTTTCATTGGCGATTGGAGCACCAGTCCCATCCACTAGTTTCACCTAGAGGAACAAAAACAGTACAGGAGAGGAATGGCTGCCTCCTGAACTGAGTGATAGACCACCAAGCTAAAGACATTGGGTCTATGTCAGACAAGGAAGCCTCCACGGCACTTTACACCTATATCTTTCAGAGAGACCTGCAAACTTTCAGAGATATTTTTTCTTTGTCTCCTTCTTATCTCCTCCTCTGGGTTGGAGGAGTGGACATGGAGAATGGCATGCATTCACACCTCTGCAGCCTCCTATTTAACACATGACTGGAAAATGTTACTGGACTGGAGCAGCAGAAGCACAAAGACAGAGGGGTGAGCAGAATGAGGGCTTTCCTCTCAGCTGCTGGTCCCCTGTTGGAGAGCCTGCCGAGGAAAGGAGACCCACAGGGATTAGCAGCACTGAGCTCCAGCATCTTTTCAGAGGTCAGGCATATGGCTGTCCAGGAGGTTCAGTAGCATCATTACTTAGCACTCATGGCATTCCATTCTCACAGTTTCCCTACCTGCCCAAAGAAGGGGATTCCACGTTTGTAGTAGGAGTCTGAATGCTCGAAGGAGATTCTGCTAATGGTGTTTGTGATCTCAGAGAAGCTTGACCCAGTCAACTCCACTCCTGCAGAAAGAAGCATGAAGAACCAATTTGCCTCTGCCTCATCAGAACTACTTTTATTTTAGGCCAACCCTTCTTTCCTGGACAAACTATTTTGCCGATGGCCCTGGACTACAGGTAGGAAAACTTTAGGATTCCAGAAAAGCAAGCGTCTGTTTTTCTCCCTCATTCCTATTTGGCCCCTCTGCTGGTCTCTCCTGGGCTTATTATATGGCTCTTTCATCCAGATGATTCATACCTGTATCCTCCTCTTTAATCTTAGCCGCCACATGGAGCTTATTCTCATATCCACCTCTCTTGAGCTGGAATAACTTGGTCTTTACCATTTCAGAAATGCAGCCATAGTTGTCTGTCTGTTGGAGGGAAACAAAAAAGACTATTATATTGTCACTTATACAATGTTTATTCAACTTAGTGAATGCATCACTGTTCCTTGCTCTGAATCTCACAGATAATTTCCCTCTGTTGTTTTTATCAAAACTGAAAAAAGATGATTTTGAAGTTCTTGCAGCAACATCTGAACAAAGATCTAACAAACTAGAAGACTTTTGTGTATGTGTTTGTGAAGTTTGAAGTTGCAAACATTTGGTACAAAAGCACAGCAAATTAGTCAAGTGTCTGTCACACAAGAAATATTTGTCAGGTATCAGGTACCTTAGAATATGCAGCTTCTGACTTAAAATGCATAAGCCATATGAGTAATACATAAACCAAAGCCTGAGTATGTGTAGAAAGCAGATGACAGCTGGAAAATTATTTCCAAAGCTTGTCAACTCTCTTCAGCATATTCATATACAAGGCAAGTCTCCACAGAAGAGATGCCTGGAACAGAGGTTAGCACCTCAGTGTTCCTATTTTCTTTTAACATGGGTAACAACAGAAGTAGCACAGACAGTTGTGGACATCATACTGCAGCAGAGCCCAAGGACCACAAGGATGTCTTCTTCTGCTTGCTTTCTTGTCCTGGCATATTTCTACAATTTCTATTACCCCATCTTCTGTCAAATAACCTAGCACTGTTATACCTGTGTGTGCTCCAAACACCACCCAATTTTGTTCTTGTAGGCTTACCAGGGTGAAAGGTGAAAAAACCTGACTTTTTTCCCAGTTTGTCTTAACCACTACTGCTAAACCCATATTCATTTTCTTCTAGCTCAAAATGCATGATCCCCTCCCCTGGTTTCTGCTCTTTTCCTCGTCTAACACCAGCTTATGGTCCCACGCAGTCTCCAGTGTAAGCCCACTCCAACTCTGCTCTCATCACTCATGGCTTTTCTATCTCACTTTTCTCTTATACTCTTTACACTCCATCTGACCTTTCTGCTATTTCTTCCACGTCTTCATTCTCCATCAGCTTCTGGCCTTTACACACATCATTCCTCCTGTACAGACCTTCCCCATACTTTTACTTTTCACATTTCCCCTTGCACCCAATCTTTTCTTCTTCTTCCTTTAAGACTTCCTTAAAATATATGGATCTTCATAGAATCATAGTATCACAGGATGGCTTAGATTAGAATGGACCTTAGAAGTCATGTAAGTTCCAACTCACCTGCCATGGGAAGGGACACCTCCCACTAGACCAGGTTGCTCAAAGTCCCATTCAGATTAGCCTG
Source organism: Campylorhamphus procurvoides (assembly GCA_013396655.1). NCBI lineage: Eukaryota > Metazoa > Chordata > Aves > Passeriformes > Dendrocolaptidae > Campylorhamphus > Campylorhamphus procurvoides. The sequence goes on along the minus strand of WBMV01006668.1, from coordinate 351,917 downwards.
GACACTACCAGGGATGGGGCATCCATAACCTCTCTGGGCAACCTGTGCCAGTGCCTGACCACACTCCTCACACTATGCTCGTGCATACTCAGAGCAAGCTGTGCCTACAAGACATGCCTAATAAACCACACTTTCTCCTATCACTCCACCCACAAGAGTAATCATGACTCACCTGTCCAGAAAACTCCTCGCACACAGCTTTAGACTCTTCACCATAGCAGGCAGTGTTTGCACGTTCAAAATTCCGGCAGACACGGAAGCTCACGAGACCAGGAACAGGCTTCCCAAATGTGTATCTACCAACAGGGAGGATTGAAAGGAAAACAGAGGGATGGAGAAGACTTAAAAGCTCACCACCAGTGGTTCCAGGACACTTTCTTAGAGCTGCCTCAAGGATAAAGAGGGTCATCACAGGAAATAAAAAACCAAAAAGAAACTTGGTAACATGATAGGATCAAGTTTGGTAATGGGTAGAAACACCGAGTCTTATACTCCTCTTTGCATCCCTGGGACTAACACTTAAGTCTTCAGAATTCATTTATGCTAATGTTGATTTAGTTAAAAGTCCCCCTCATCTTGGAGAACATGTTGAAAGTATCTACCCCACCACACAGTTTTGGTGGAACTGGTTTGTGTATGTAAGAGCACTGGGTCTTTTGACTCATTCTTGAGCCATAGTTCTCCCTATGGGGTCCATGGAATATTCCTAAGTGGAATCAAATGGGGTGGCCTAAAGGGAAGAGGGCAGCTGAATCTTTTAGAGTTTCCTCTTCACACTAAGAAGCAGAGACAGAATTAAAACATTCCTGGGTAAACTAAACTGAAGACATCTTCCCTAGTACTGTAGCTGGTGTGAAACCCTCTGACTGAAAAAATATGAAAGAAACACTCCCACAAAATAAAATAAAAAAAAACCAAAAAAACTAGAACAACAATATGTTTCTACATGTTACATGCAAAGTGCAAAAAATAAGAACTGTTGCCTTCTGTTTGGCCCTAGGACCACAATAGGATTCAGAAATATAATAAAGTCTCATATCTCAAGCTCTCAACTGAACTTACAACAGCAGCTGAAGAAAAAAACTGAAACCACAGAGAACTTGAAAGAATGACACTCACAGTCCACAAACTGTCACCTCCAGCTTCTCATCAAGAATGGTGATCACCTTGGGCATTTTCACTATTACTTCAAATTTTGGCAGCACTGCAGCAGAACCAAAGGAAAACAGTCTATGTGGTGCAGAATAACATAAGAATGACACACAAACACCGCTCAAAGGCTGTTCTTACAAATACCCTGAAACCCTTTCACTTCTAAATGGCCAGATTTTAGAGGCTTCTGTCACCTGTACATCCCACTGAAGTCAGCAAAAACAGTCTGTCAACCACTGTACCAGGTAAGAAGACAAGATTATTACACCAGCTCTCACAATACAGCAATTTTTTTAGAGAACAGATGGATTGTCAGTCCCATAGCAGTGGGATGCAGTAACATAGAGAGGTAAGTCAATACATATTTCCCACAAATGCACAGAGCTGGGGCTGCAGCCTGGTCTCTGCATTTCCAAAGCATGTAGATCTTACCAGTTTGCAAAATGGGAAGACCCCATAGCTTTCCCAGTGACATAGCACAGTGTGACATCTCATCCAAACCCAACCACAGGAGGGGAAGTGGAAGGTGACTGTCTTGGGAGTACTGGGAGGGGTTCAGGGCACAGGACACAGAACAGTCTTGCAGTTGTAAGAGGTCAAAGGACTTCAAGACTCATCTTCCAGGACACGTCTCTGCTGTATGAGCCAAATCATGTCAGGCCATGCAACAAGGGCTTTAGCTGGCTTGCTGAAAGCTGTGTTGCTTGCAATCATGTGCCGGTGTGTACTGGGATACCATTTTTCAGTCAAGCAGATGGAACTGCCATAGGGATGAGAGCACCAGAGAGAGGCTAAGGCACTAAGGCATCATGCAAGCTACAGGTTTAGCTTGTAGGGGAGGAAAGGCAAGGTCTTAATTTACAGGCAGCCCCAGCCTAAACCCAGACTTATAGCATGACACTTGACAGGTATACAGCCGGCTAGAGATGAGGCTGTGGCCTTAATGCATCTCTGAAAGGACTGATTCAAGAACTGCTCCTCCTGACAGAAGCCTTTCTGAGGTGGATGTTCAGAAGAGCAGCTTAGGGAGGAGTGGAGGTATGTCACTGAAATTCTTTACTCTTCTCCTTATAAAGAAATGGTTCTAGGGAGGGAGAGGACACAGAGACAATTTTCCAGCCATGCTGGACATCCTGGGCAGATCTGCCACCCTGGTTAATTAAGCTTTCATGCCCCATAGGACTAGCTGTTCAGAACTTGAAACTGCAGTGATAGTTACCGTATTCCTCCACAGAGAAGGAATGACGAATTGTTTTCCCAGAGGTCTTCTCTGCAACCACTGTGTAGGTGCCTTGCATAGGTTCAGAGGTGAGGTTGAAGAACAGCTGTATAAATCCCATATTTAATTCTACCTGTCTCCACTGGTACAGACGGTTTCTCTTTGGGTCCTACAGATAATGTGATCACAAGGAGATGGTGAGAACAATGGGAGACTGCAACAGGACTTAGCAAAAGCTGTGAGGGGAGGGCCAGCCCCAGGAGGCTGCAGGGCAGGAGTAGGGGGCACAAGCAGAGTTGTCTGTGGAGTCCAGAGCTGGATGACAGAGGAGCTGTAAGCTGGGCCCAGGTACATGGTAGCCACCGTATGAGTTAAAGTGCTGTATATTTGAATCAATGTGATGGACTTGCTTAATACAAAAAATGAATAAGAATCTTCTTGAAACGACTGTTTACTCTGCCCAGGTTGAGGTGCAATAGATGTGAAAACTAATTAAATGTTTGTACATACCTCAATATACACCAGTGGAAACTAGAAAGAGAAGAAAGGAAACAACATGTTTAGACAGAGTTTAAGCAACACAGTCAAATGACTAGGGCTATGACCTGCCTCAGGGTAAAAGCTGTTCATCCAATAGGATAAGGGAAAAAGTTTCTGGTATGGAACAACAGGGCATTTTGAGGTACATTGGGCTGGGGTGGATGGGAGAGGCAATTCTTTTTCTCAGGCAGAAAAGACAACTGAAATTACTAATTACTAACTCTAGATTATCTGCAATACTAATAAGAGCAGGTGGTAAAGGCAGATTTGCTCACTGTTTACACCAGTGCTGTTCATTTGCAGTTTGTTAAATCTTTCCAAGAAGGCAGAAGGTAGCCTTACCCAGAGATTTGACAACAGACTCCATTAAAAAGACCTGAGGTGAGCTGAAAATTTCCAAGCTACCTCAGTGTACTGAGAGCTCTGCCCAAAAGATACCTCTTTCATCCCTTTTCTCACATTTGACTTAAGACCAAATAACTAGAAAAAGGAAGTATTGTACTTACCACTTCATTCAAGGGATGGAAGTCTTCATCCAGAGAAACTATTCGGAACAGGACTGGTAGAGAAAGGCAGACAGTGAGTTTCCACAGTGCAGTCACCAAACAGTAAACATCAGTTGCAAAAAGCAAATGTTATAACGAAGAACAGAGCTCTTCTCTTCTAAAGAAAGCCCATTCACTAGAATGCTGAGTTGTGCTATGAGGTTACCATCTAAGATGGGCACATGAATAAGAGAATGTTAAAAACAAATCCATGGCAGTGTGAACCTCTTACTGACTATGGGCATCAGAATCTCACTAACTGGGACCAAAGTTAAATTTAAGTTGCCTTTGTCTGCCTTGCAAGAACACATTCTTTTATGCTGGAATTCACATGGGTCTTCTAATTTTGTTATAACTAGACTGATTTCCTAGGAAGGATAAATGCAAGTAAATTACTTCAGCACTTGGCTGCAAGTTTGTGTTGGCTCTGGATAGAGAGAGAATTCAATATTTCTTTTAGGACATTTGTTTCTATCCAGGTCAAATTTAAGAGATCAATGACCCAGAAGAAATAAATGGATTACATAATTCTCTCTGTCTTCTTTGAATAAAATCAGCTGCTGCTTTGAAAGATGTTTCATGACTGTCTGAATTTTGGCCCTGTTCTCTATACAGCAAATATCTAGTCTTTCTTTGATTTTAATGTGGACCCTGACTGCATGCACCACAACAACAGAGGCCCCAAAAGAAGAAGTGTGAGCAGGTGTTCTAGATATGTACATGCATTATAAGATTTCCCCAGATTGTTCCTATGTGGAGCAATAAAACATAAACTTCAGCCATGAGGTTGCAGTTCTGATCCCCACTGAAAGCAATTGGCATCTGGCCAGCACAATCCAACAGTTCTAGTAAAAAATTCTGTTTCAAACACAAATTTTTGTTTCACCTCTTTCCTGTTACCTGTCTGTCCAGGCTTGTAGATGGGCTTGTCTGTCTGGACGAAGACCAAGCTCTCAGAATTCTGGACCAGCACCATCTTGCGGTTCCTGAACTGCAGAGTGGGCCCTTTCACTGTCACACTGAGAAATGCGCCTGGTAAAGGGTTGTTTGATTTTGGAAGCTGGAGAGGAAGAAGACTACTATGTTATGGACCACTTTTGAAGGCTTCCTGAATTGAACTGGCTTTCATAAAATAAGAGATCTAATATAATCCTGATGGACCCAACACAGAGTAGAGAGGAACTATAATCAGGAACAAGAGACTGATCTTTATTTGTGCCATATTTCTACTCATTCCTCCTACTGTGTAGTAACTGTGCAAGTATTGTTCAGCAAAGGAACTCCCAGCTCCACCACCCAGTTTTAAGAAATTCTTACTTGCCCTGATCAAAACCTTTCCATCCGTTTCCTTTTACGTTAACAAGAGGAATGGAACTCTTTCAGATAATGTCCCTAGTCTCCTTGCATAACATTTCCTTTTGCAAGCCAGACATGTCAGACCTCTATACCTCTCTCTCTCTCAAGTGACAAAGTCAATTTTCAGCCAAGACACAAATGTCAATCTTTTCAGTGTCCTGAAGATCAGTTCTTCAGTCTTCAGGCCAAAGATATAATCCGTGGTCTGAGCTAAATGACCAGCTTTCCTAGTTGTCTACAACTTTTTACAGTCCCTGGGGCTATCAGTTACATTAAACTATGAATTTTCTGCTTTTCTCTCTCTTTTAGACCCAGGCAACTCCAGCTCTATGTTCCTACATTAATTCAGTGTACACCAGGCAAGAAGTATCTGAGGTCAAAAAACTCTGCCACAATTTGAGGGCACTCAATTGACAAACTCTGGCTGTTGAAGGATGATGTGGAGAGTCATTTCACCAAACAGTCATCAGGAGTGTCAATACTAAAACCACTTCTTCCTACTGGCCTCTTTTTCTCCTGGAGAGGGGGTGGCTTTCCAGCATTCAGAATTTCACAGTGAGGTAGCATAATAAGGAGACCTCAGCAGTGAGAGGGTTTTGAGGATGTACATGCATATATATACCTCTAGCCAAGACATAAGTGAGCACCCCTGTTACTCTGGTCATTATTTCTCAGTGCCTTTACAGTTTGTCCCTGGTACAAAGGATCATCCCACAAGGATGAGATACTCACAGAGAAAGGGATGCAGGTGAACACGTCTTTCTCTGACACCACGTCATCAATCAAGCTCCTGTTCTCCCCTTGATACTCGAGTGTGGCACTCAGAGTCACAGACTCATTCAGGTGGGTTAGCTGAACACAGACTTTCTCACGAGAATCCGTGTGTATCATATAGGGCAGAAGTACCAAATATTGCCTAGGAACAGAGAAGACAGATAGGTCAGAGAAGCAAGAACAGGTAGGAGAAGCTGTACATAAAAAACAAATAAACCCATCTGATGACTGTAACCTTTACTGTACAGGGAGAGAGGTGCATTTTCTAGGAGTATAACAAGATTTCCAGCATGTCTTTAACATCCCAGGAAAGCAAAGAGGCCCGTCTCAAATGTGAAATACCAGAGGAAATCCTCAATGCAAACATCTGGGAGGGATATGTTTTTCTAGGTTCTGGAACAACAGTAGCACTTCTTCGTGGGACCCTGAATAAAGCTGGGGTGGGGACAGCCAATTGTCACCTTTGCTAGACACTGTTAGTAGGATTCAGGAGATACACAAGCGATGATACCCAGTGAATAAACACCATTGACCACACACTTCAAAGCGTCTGTAGTGCTACTCTCATTCCTTACAGAGATTCAAAACTACCACAGTGTGGTGCCAGATCTTAAGCAATAACACTGCAGTAAATTTCAGGTTTTCAGGAAAGCAAGCCCCTTTGTCTCAGCTCAACAGGGGATCGCTGCTCAGTCCTATGCAGACTCCCTCCCTTCCCAGCAGAGCAACTTGCCAGTGGTGTCTCAGTGCCTGGCATTGCATCTGGAAATCAAATCTGATCTGCCTAATGCCAGCTTCTTAGTGGGCAAGAATTGGCCTCAGGTGGGCAATGCCCAGAGCAGTGAGCAGGTGAGAGAAGAGCCCTCAACACCTCAGCAGTAAGACTGAGCATTCCCTTTAGCAGCAAAGAGGCTCTGGTGCTTTTATGTCCATCAGTTGGTCTGCAGTGAGAAAGCCCTGGTCCCTCTGACCCAAATCCCACTGTCTGTTTCCCCTGCACTTGATGAAAGCACAGCAGCACAGCCTTGCCCAGAAACCCCCTGCATGGCTTACAGCTCTGTGGTGGGTGAGGTGCTCTATGCTTTGTGAGGGAGGAAAAGACATTGCCAAAAAGCCAAAGGAGAAAGTCTTTGAAATGTCAGGATCCCTCATTTGTCACTCCTACCATGCATGTAGACGCATGCACACAACACATACTCCCTTCACATAAAAACAGGGCAAAAAAGGGAGTGAAGAAGGGATGTGGCACAACATATCCTCACAGACCTAAACAGTCACAGCCTTACAGTGCCACATAACGCTGGGTTAGAAAAGAATTTTCATTCCATTAGCTGAGCTGAAAAACATTAATTAAAATATAAAGCCATCTCTGAGCATGCCAGATCTGTTATTTGTTTGTTTTCTTCTCATTATCAATCAAGAAAACCACTCCCAACACAGGAGAATTTCAACTTGGGAGTAAGGTACACAAAATGAACCTTTGTAGGATATCTAGAGAGTAGGGTACCCAAAATGAAACTGCACTGTCCCTTCAAACAGTTTATCTCTCCAGAAGAAGTCATTGTATAAACAGTCATAAAAAGTTGCCTTTCAAAAGAACCGATTTTGTGCAGAAAATTTTGTTGAAATCCTGTCAATTCACTGAAACAGCCAAAGGTACTCTCATAGATCTTTCCTGTTTGCTTTCTTTCTTTTTTTCCCCCTGAAGTTTTACTGATATCTCAGTTCCACAGTTTGTTTTGAGTCCCTCTGAAGCTCTAGAGTTTCAGTTTGTAGAAGGCACCTTATCCAGCCCTGGCATCTTTATTCCTGGGTAAAAGAAATCAGACAGAAATTAAGGAACAAAGGAACAGACAGAGGAATACAACCCAGGTCTGCTGCCTGCTCAGAGACCCCCCTGCATAGCTTACGGCTCTGTGATGGGCGAGGTGTCTCCTGAAAGGAAGAAGAGGAGAAGAAGGAAGATGCTTGGTTGGATGAGCAGCCTGTTCTTCCCCATGGTGCAGAGCAGGACCTGGTGAGCCAAGCAGACACCCAGTGTGGTTCGGTGCTGCCTTTGCTCCCTCTCTGCTCTCCCAGTCAATCCCTTTATAGTCTTCTCTGCAAACAGCCCGGGGGCTGGAGGAGATAAGGGCTGGGGGCCAGGGCTGATCCGGAAACAGGGAGAGGCAGTAAGGAGGAGCTGGAACTTGCAGCTCTGAGTCTGGGCAGAAGGCCAGGTGCTGGGGGGAGAGGGAGGGGAGAGTTCTTGGCAGGCTGGAGCTGTGTCTCTTTTGGGGAAGGGCAGCAGGCCACGGAGGAGGAAAGGTGGTAGCGGGAGAAAGAAACAGCAGAGGGTAAGGGCAAAGGACCTCCATTTCTAGCAGGGCTCCCTGTATGGAGCTGGACGTGGCTCTGCTCTTGAAGGGCTGCTGGAGGAGCAAGTGCTGTTTGATTTCCTTCAAAGTGGGAGCAGGAGACTGAGCCAGGATTTGGGAAACAAGAATGGGTGTGCCTAACTCCCATTTACAGGCAGGTTATGAAAACAGGCAATGTAAACTGTAAAAACCTTCCCACTCCATCCGCTCTATTCCCTTGTGCACTCCATTCCTGGTCCCATCAAAGCTAATGCCGGGAAAAGGGGCTGGAGAGCGCCTGGAAAATCAAGTCATCTAAGATAATCTGGCCTTCACCCTGACAGAAACAGGGCCAATGACATGATGGGAACCTGCCAAAAGTTCAACCCATTAACAGCATGTAACACATTAACCAGTTCTCCAGAGCACCAGCTACCCCCACATAGCAGAACATATGTGGCCAGGGTCTTGTTCTCCCTCTACTGATTCTTGTTCCAGGTCAAGTTATTGGCACGTCTAGATAAAGTTACTGTTGTTTGATGGAGCTGTCCTGGTTTCATTATGTGAAAATCCATGTAATGCACTGTGATGAGCAATGTTGTATCATAGAGAGACATGTTTGGGATTTTTTGCCACTGTCTTTACCGTCTTTACCGTCTTTACCTTGGTCTGCAGTAGGAAGATCAATAGCTCTGGTAATTATTACCCTTGTAAGTGGGAGTAGAATATCTGTCTTACAGCCCTAATGTAAACTCAAAAGAATGAAGATCTGCGTTAGAGGATATAAAGCATGATTTTCAGATTAAAAAGTGTACAGGATAAAATGATTTTCTGTTTGTTTTTCACTTCTCCTCTTATCATCATCAAAATTTTGGCAAGCTCAGGAACTTGGAGTTAAGAAATCCAAGTGCAAGGCAATAACAAACTTTCATTACAGACTTCATTCTGCCCTGCAGTGACCTGGACAGGAAATAAGAGGATAGTAGTGCATGTCCAATTTCCTCGGGAACTGCAAAAAGACAGCCCAGATTTGTGCTCTTCCTTCTCCATCTGATGCCTAAAGGTTTCTTTGCCTACCCAAAATAAATGTAATCCAGTAAAGTTTTCCTCACCTACAGAGAAGAGGATTTGTACATTGGGTGGTCAATGCCTTTTTGAAGATTATAATTAACATTGGTTTGATTAGGTCAGGAGCTGAAAAGATTGAACATAAACTCTACAAGAACAAGGTGCAGAACCGCAGGTGGCAGAGCAAGCTCAGTCTACCCCTTTTGTCAAAGAGCCAAACAGCTCACAACACTCCCAAGCCAGCTCCCGATCATTAGGACCTTGGTCAAATATGTGCTCTTGTAGCCAAAATCTGAAGAAAAATGCTTTCAGTCCTTTGAAGGGGACAAGTTTTCAAGGGCTTGAGAATCCCAGTAGGTAACTTAACATGCGCAGAAACTGAACTACCCTCAAGCAGCTTGACCTTCATTCCATTCCCAATAGGAGTTTGGACCCCAGCAGCCTAATTTCAAGGGTTTATGCATCTTCCATGTGATTCAGCTTTGCAGGAGGTGGTACAGACAAGGCAGTGGCAATGAATTTTCCCACTGCCCTGTCATTTCTACTTGCTTTGAGTACAGCTGAGCAGGCAAACAGGCTTTCTGGATTTTTTTGGCTAGATTTTAAGTGTTTACATCCTCAAGTAATCTCCCACAAGGTGTTGGCCTATCCATGGGGACAGTATGGCTTAGCATTGTCTTTCTGAGATTTCTATCAGTGAATCTGAAGTTCTGTCATTTGGCACAGCTCAGAGGTGCCCCAACTGTACAAAAAGAGCATTAAGTACGTGTATCTAAACCAAGAATCTTGTTCCATTCATTGATAGCATCACAGAAGTGCTGGTTGTAAGGGAGCTCTGGAAGTTATATAGTCTGTCCTTTCACTTATAACAGGACTGCTGCCAATGCTGTCAGCGTGACTTTGTCAAATCATATATTGAAAACTTTCAAGGATGGAGAGCCTACTATTTCCCCAGTGATGTGTTCCAGTGTTGCACTAATCTCTGGTGAAGACATCATTCCTCATGTCCAGCCTGAACTCCCAACACTGCCATCGCAGCCATTGCCTCACATTATATCTTCTGCCCCTTCCAGGAAAATTCATGTTCTAATGTCCTTGTAACTTCAAGTATTTTTAGGTGGTTATTTAATCACTATAGCCTCCTCTTGGTCAGATTAAACAAGTCTTGCCTACCTTGTCACTCCCTGTGGGTCATGTGCTCCATGCTCTAACCACTCTGACAGTCTCCTTTGGACCACCTGCAGTTTCTCCACATTTGTCTTGAACTGGGGGTCAGGACACCTGACAGTGTTCAAGTGCAGCCTCAAAAATGGCATGGAGAATAAGGATTGCAACTTACCTCGATCTGCTAGCATGTTCCTCCAGTATTCATTCATGATTGCTTACAGAGTTCATACAAAAAGAACTTACTTCCAAGAAAATTAGTATGTATCAATCAGCTATATCAACATCCTCTAGACAGAAGATTAAAAGTTCTGCCAAAGATATTTGTTCAACTGCTTTTCATGGAAATGGATATATCTGCTTCAAATAGCTTTAGTGTTGCAAAAACTTGAAACCAGAGAGGCACTACATCCTTCGTTAAAAGTAAAATCCATAGATAAAAATCCTTTTCCTTCAAAGAATGCTCAACTTTTGAGACAATCTAATGTATTTATTTATTTTGCATTTCCTGAGCATCTTTTTGGGATAGGATTGAGAGGCCATGTTTGAAGAGCTAAAAATTAACATATTACTAAATTAAAATAACATTTTGTTATTATATAATAAATTATAATATGCCCTGCACTGTGAAATCCTATGGAAGGCAAAGCTGTTGAACCATTCACAAGGTAAACTCAGAGACATGCTCGCCTCACCTACACACGTCATGATAATATAAAAAGCTGTTTCTTCACTGGGATTCTCTGGTAAAGCAAATATTAGGTTTCCTTCTGTAGATACTGCCAACATTTTGACAAAGCAGGAAAAGCCTTCGGCACTATTTCTAGGAGTCAGGGACAACTATGTTTTGATAGTTGAATTGACTCTAGCACAGAGAAAATGACTCATCCAAAGTTACCCAGACAATCCAAGATGAAAAGTCAGAGTTTTCACCTCCCAGTACCCTACAGTTTCCCCAGGTCAGACTGTAGCAGGCATGCTTATTGAAAAGCAGAGCCACCCTTGCTGGAAACATTCCCACCTTAAGACTCTCAGCTCAGTGAACTCTCTATGAGGCTCAGCAGACAACCACTTAGCTAATTATGCTAAGATCTGCGTTTTTGTCTTCATCTGCCTTTACACCTTCACACGTTACATCCTGTTAAGTAGATGGAAGATAACACCACTGGTAGTTGATTAGGGTTTCTTGCAAATTAGAATAAAAATATGAAGCAAATGTATACTATATACTATATATATATATTATATATATATATAGTATATATATATATGTATAGTGTATATATATATATATACTGTACTATATAGTCTGAATTGAAATGCTAAAGTTGGTTGTTATAACTCTATGAATCTATGAATAAGATCTCCCTTCAGTCTTCTCTGCTTTAGAATAAACTGTCCCAGCTGTCTCGGCATCTCCTCATAGATGCTGGAGACATGCTCCAGTCCTTTCATCTTTGTGGGCCTCCATTGGGCTCTCCAGTATGTCCATATCTCTCCTGTACTGAGGAAATCAGAACTGCACAGTGTTCCCAGTGTGGCCTGCACAGTGCTTAGTAGAGGGGAATGATCATGTCCCTCAACCTCTTGGCATTATTCTGTCTAATGCAGTCCAGTCTATTTGCCTCCTTTGCAGCAAAAGCACAATCCTGGTCATGTTCATCCTGGTATTCACCAGGATCCCCAGGTCCTTTTCTGCAAAACTTATTTCAAGCTGAGTCACCCCCAGTGTGTACTGTCACATGGAGGTGTTTCCTCTCAGCTGCTGGACTTTGACATTCTCCTTGCTGGACCTCACAAGGTTCCTCTCAGCCCATTTCTCTAGCCTGTCTTTCCCAGAACTAACACACACCTCAGAACATCTACCATGAACTTGCTGCTTGCCAAGGCTTAAGGTTTGCTTTTTGGGAAATCCCCATGGAAACACTTCTGTGCATCGTGTCACATCTGCACAGTGAGGTGGATGTTCAGAGCAGGCCACGGTTGCCGTGTGTGCTTCAGAGATCGTTCATACAGGCTCAGCAGTCTGAATGACAGTCAAACCCTTAGACTGGGTAACTGCAGACATTTTGCATCAGAACCACCCACCATCAGGCAGTCTTGTCAGAGTTATTATTCTGACTGCAATTCCAAGCTAAGGATAAATTATTAATAATAAATATAGTATAAATAAATTAGGATAAAGAGGATAAATTGTAAAGTAATAACATTTCTTTTCCTTTGTTGGAACAAAATCTCTGTGTGTAAAAAAGTTTTCCATCTGTATGGAAATGCAGCCTACTGTGCAACCCTTAATATTTACTGTGAGTTTATGCTCTTCAAACTCTGAGCCTCTCTCTGCTCAGTTTGAACTGGAAGTTCATTTTGTCAAGGATTTGCCCACTGTTTCCTCTCTCTGCAGTATGAAAATGCAGAGGTGGGGAGGAAAACATGTACCCAGTTGATTCAATAATTACAGACAAATAACCATAGTATACACAATTAGCTGTATTCCTTTGACTCCTGCCTCTTGACTAGTTTGGTTAAAGTTGGCCTATAATACATGGCCTGCAACTAGTTATTAGTGAGAAGTAATGGCACAGGTACATACTTTTGGTCCAGTGCAGTACTAGATGTTTATTTTCACTGCGGGATTTACAGAAGTTGTAGTTTTATTTCACCCTCTTCTCTCCCATTTGTAGCACTGGTACGAAAAAGGAGGGGCTGCCACTGGGAGAAATCTGTCCATATGTTTTTGTCAATGAACAGCAGGCTTCATTTTCCCAGTCATTCTGATATCAGACAATGGAAATGCAGGGAATGGAAATGAAATCTGATGCTCAAAAGGAAAACGGCTAGCTCACCCTCAAAGATCTGAAGACACATGTTGTGGCAAAACCTTTGTTTGCCCTTATAGGAGAAATAAGGCAAAGACTAGGCCAGGAATATGTCCCAGGTCTCGTCTGATCACAAACAGTGGTAATGCAACATATGTGGGCTGAGAACAGATCTGTGGCAGAGGATAACTCACACTTTTTGGCAACAAACCTGTTCTTGTAAACCACTTTTGTGATGGTGTGGAAAAGGCAAGTCCTTGCTCTTGTGTGAAGCTTTGGTATGCAGGACAATGATCAACTCATACCACTGGTGAGATTGTTACGAGATGAAAATGCATGTGGGATTTATCTAAGAGACTTCTCACATATCCATGGAGCAGAAAATTCACAGCTGGAGGCATGAAACTGACCTCTCATCAGGACAGCACAGTGCTGCACAGGGCTGTTAGAGAGGACCCTGCAAGAGACACGGAACAGAAGGGAGACTGAGAGAAAATGCTGAGATGCTCTCTTGAAGATGAGAAAGAAAAAAAATATCTGATTTTGAAGGGTGTAGCCCAGAGGAAGTGAAAGAACCCAACCTCCAAAAGGCAGCTCTTAGAAAATAAAATGTACACCACAGAACCCATCTACGCCACAACTAAGTAATTCTGTCATTGTGGAACCTAAATCAGAGAGAAACACAGACACAATGCCCTGCAGTGGCAGTGTTATCTACCAGCATGACAATGGCAGTGCTGGTGAGAGTTTCATGGAAAGATGATCACCTCCCAGGAGTCTCTAAGAACAGAAAGCAGGATTTAAGCAGGGAACTAAGTCAAGTGCCTAGAGTACTGACCTATTGACAGTGAGATCCTGGGTGAGTTTCCTTGCTGGAGAGGTGTTAGAAACTAACTCTTTGACTTAGCTGCCATAAAAAGGAAAGGCCACGCAAGTCAATGGACCAAATCATAAATGTTTTCCCCCATGCAAAATGCTGATTTTTGTCCAGGTGAAGACTGAGCTGAAATTAAGGTTCTAACTTGGGTTGGCACCAGTGCAACAGCAAAGGGCTGGGTCCTCACACCCACTGACACCAGCACTTGACAGAATGGCTGCAAGGTGGCTAAATCCAGTAAAGCCATAAGCTTTTCTGTCTGAGCATCTGTGTGGGTGGTGCAGGTAAATAAAATCCTTGGCCTGAGCAGCTGGAGGGAAGTAGAGTGTGAGATACTAACATTAGACCTGCTTTTTCCATGTACATGCCTTTACAAGGTGCAGGGCAGTCAAAAGTAGACTCTGTTGAGTTTAGTGTAGTACAGGTGACCGTAGGAAGAAACTCTGCCCAGGAAGAAAAGTCCTGAGAACTGGAGTAGGAATTCGGGGTGTTGAGAAACACCAGGCAATTTGAATTAGCACTGTTGTTTTTAAAACAGAATGAAACTTACTTGCTGTAATTAAATACAGAGCCATCTTCCCAAATCCATCCAAAGCTTGTGCTGTTCCTCAGTCCAATCCAGAAACATTCTGTTTGAACACGCTTGAATAAATCCTAGAAATGGTGATGAATTACCAAATGATTAATGACAAATGAAAGCCAGGTAGAGAATGGTGGTAAGGATAAATAAAGAGAACAGAAAGCAAGATACATCCCCTTGCCTAATTGTTCCTTAAGAGGCTGACAATACTGCTTACCCACACCTTCTATTCAGGAAGATCAGCCTTGCAAATCATGCCAGGAATAAGAACTATGTGTGCACTCCCAAGGCAGTAAGCATGTCTTCAGTGCCCTGGGGAGAATCTTCAAAGAGCATTTCTCAGGGCAATATATATGAACCAACTGTTGTTGAATATGAAGTTGAATATGAGTCAGCCCTGGCAGCCAGGAGGGCTGACGTGTCCTGGGGTGCATCAGGCAAAACATTGCCAGCTGGTCAAGGGAGGGGATTGTCTCACTCTGCTCTGCACTGGTGTGGCCTCACCTTGAATGTTGTGTGCAGTTTTGGGCACCATAATATAAAAAAGACATTAAGGTATTACAGAGAATATAGAGGAGGGCCACAAGGATGTTGAAGGGTCTGGGGAAAAAGCCATCTGAGGTCACTTGGTTTGTTCAGCTTGGAGAAGAGGAGATAGGTGAGACCTCATTGGCATCTTCAACATCCTCATGAGGGGAAGTGGAGGGGATGGTACAACTGTCTTCGCTCTCATGACCAGTGACAGGACTTGAGGAAACCGCATGAAGCTGAGTCAGGGGAGGTTTAGCTCAGATATCAGGAAAATGTTTTTCACTCAGAGGGTGGTTGGGCACTGGAACAGGCTCCCCAGGGAACTGGTCAGAGCACCAAGACTGCCTGAGTTCAAGAAGTGTTTGGACAACACTCTCAGGCACATGGTGAGATTATTCAGGCTGTCCTGTGCAGAGGCAAGAGCTGGACTTGATGATCCTGACAGACTCCTTTCAATTCAGCATGTTCTATTGTTCTATGAACTGCACCCAGTCTTCTAGAGCTTCTCACACACAGCTTTACGTAGGAATGTTTGCTGTTAGTATTAATATTAATGTTCTACCTTAGGGTTAGCTAGCAAGCTAATACAAAGTATTAGCAATTAGAAGTAAAATCAGGAGAGGGCAGGGCAGGAAGTGCAGACACTGACAGACACATGTAACAAACCCAGGACCAAAGCTCCTTAAATTTTATACAAACTTTCCTCATACCTGTTTGCAATGTTCATTTCCTTTTGGCTAAATTTTTACTCTTGTTTATTGTTAAAAAGTGAAGCCTGCAACAGAAACTTAACCCTGAAGTAAATTCCCTGCCCCTCCCATCACCCCTCAAAAAAAAAAAAAAATAAAAGACAGAGCCAAGAGAGATAAGTTTATCTTGTCCACTTTGCAATGAAACCAAAACCAGCAACCTTTCAGTGGTATGGCTGGGCTCCATCCATATCTCCTGCTGCCATAGCAAAGCTTCAGAGAAGACGTCTTCACAGAGAAGCATTAACAAAGCTAGCTTGGTAAAGTCATGGGATCTGCTTGACTGTTGCTTGTGGTTTGAAGGTGACTGTGCTTCCCCGGGACATAGAGGCTGAGCAATCACAGCCTTTGCAGCACAAAGCATGGATAGCTAGGGAGGTCTTGTTAGATGGGTAAATCTGAGCAGGGATAATGGGTAGCACTCTAGCAGCAGAGATGGTAGTAAGAAAGCAGACAGATGAAGGAGGCTTTCTTTATGTAGAGTAATGGGTAATCCGGGGAAGATGCCTATTTCTTAAGGAATCAAGATTTGTCTAAGCAAATGTAAGTGCCTGGTACATACTCCCAGTCAAGTAGAGACCTGGCTTTGTAAGCCCCCACAGAACATCATACAATGCAACTTCTGTTCAAGGACTGGAAGCTGTCCACGTTCACTGGACCCAAGCTAATAAGCCCTGGCTTGCACAAAACCAGATGAAGGGCTTCTGCTCTACTTAAGCAGATGTGCCTCAGCGCCCCAGTAATCAGCACTACCCATTTCTCCAGTGACCATTCATGCCCTGCCCGCAGTGAGCACCTGCAGTGGAACAGATGGTTCCTCCTTTGACCAGCACAACTGAGGTATTTTGGTAGAGAGAGGAAGTAAGCATTGAAAACAGACTGAGAAAGAAATATCTGTCCATGAACAGAGGGAATAGCATGGGTCACTGAGCAGAAGGAGCTGGAGCAGTTGCAGGAAGGAGAAGCATTGCTTTGGAAAGCGAAGCATTCCCTGAGAGTCGGGACATCCTGGTTTGTGGGCAATGACTACGTGACTACACAGTGCCCCGGTCATTTCCAGTAATCATTCCTATCAGCCTCATTGAGGTTAGGAGGGGAGGTGGAGAGGAGCAGTGGAGAAGGCTGACTCCTAACATTCTTCATAGGATGAGTCTGAGTAGCTGACAGTGATCCTCAATCCTCCCTTCTCCCCTCTGCTTCTCTGCTTCCTGCAAACTTCTAAGACGTATACCGAAACTGACAGTGCACTGCAACATCACAGTCAGAAATCCTTCCTCTCATTTAAAGCAAAAATGTTGCTGGAGTGACTGCACTGCTTGAATGTCAGTCACTTAGGTACCTGCAAGGAAATGGGAGATTCTCAAAGACTAAGAAAACCATTACCATTTCCCAGGCATCACTGATCACCAGGAGGTGAGCTCCCTGTGACCAGCAGGATTCCTGGCTGGAATTCCAGTCCTTCCTCTGCTTAGAGAAGGAGTAGCAGCTCCCTCTGTAGGCCACCCACTCTTCAGGGCAGTGTGGGTGGGAGTCACCTGTAAAGAAGTCAAAATACTAGCTTTTCTCTAATCAACAGAAGGACACTTGTCATCCAAGGCCTACCAAAAAGCAAATCTTCTGGATAGTTGGAATGCAGAAAACACAAGTCAGGATAAACATCTGAAAATAACTATGCATAAACACAGATTCTCTGTGTAACTTCCAAATCTTCTTACAATAGTTGTGTGCACTGATGCTGGTGCAAGCACACCAACACACACACACACACCAGGTTTTCACTGAACTACTCAGATGTCCAGTAACTAAAATTGGCTTTCTGAATGCAGATTACACTCTGTGGGTACAGCATGATCATGCCATACATTGGGCGAATGGATTTTAAGCGGGTAACAGTAGGCTCTTCCACATGGTCTAGCACCTTCTGCATGCATGCAAAAGTGTCACAGACCTTACATATTTGTTCTACAGTTTACCACTATAATTACAGCTGGAACGTCTACAAAAACTTTACAATATGTTTCACTGTTCTTTGCCACAAGATCTGAAATGCCTTGCCTGGGGTCTGCACAAGGAATATATTCTTCAAAATATTCTAGGCAGTTGGTACATAAGGCTGGTAGAAACCTAGATAGCTTCTGGTTCAACATCATATAATGGAGCTCTTGTGGTTAGATGAGACTCTAGTTCTTTGCTGTTGGTTGCGCATTCTCAGCAACCTTTTGTGCACTTACTCATCTTCCAAATCAGAGCAATCGCTAGGGAGGTGCTCAGTATCCCAAAGCCTATAGCCAAGCCCGGCACAATTGCTGACCACACACGGGGAGCTGTAAAACAGAAAAGAAATCATAGTAAACAGGAGTCACATGAAAACTGACCATGGTTTTATGTAGTTTGCTTTTGTCCAGGGCATTTCCAGAAGCAGCTGAACTATTTAGAGCATCACTGTCTGTCTACACTCTGCACATAGCTGACATCACTGTCCCTGCCCAGCCTATCTGGGGCCTCCCCCATGCCCCTGCCCACCAGCCCAGGGCCCCATTTCAGCTGGGCTTGGGGCCATTGGTCCCTGCCTGAGCTTCCTAGGAGGTACCTGCCTCCAGGTCAGCCACAGATCTGCCCCTTCCTGGACACAGAGACAGCTGGTCCAGCTCTTGTGGTGGCTGACTCCAGGAGAGGAAGCACCTGCCACAAGTCAGCTGGAGTCCCCCAGACACCATGTGGTACATCATGGTAGCAGGAGCCTCCCAACAAACCCACTCCTGCCTCAGCACTGAAGCTCAGGGTGGAAACACAGAGCTGTGTTTCTACAGTCTCCATGTTCCAGCTTAAATGTAAACAGAAACACAAAGCTTTTCCTCCAGCTCTCTCAGCACCAGTAACAGATTTAATCTCAGCATTCTGTTCACAGACTTAGAGACATGGTCATATTACGTCTTTCCAGGATACTCCCAAGTCCGTTCTATGTTCTCATCTGCCTCTTGCATGGTGGGGTGGCAGGATGGGAGAGAGAGCCTTGAAGACCTTGAGATGTCTGTCCCTCCACTATTTCACCACCACCACCTGGTGTCCACTTGCTGCCAGTGGCAGAGGGTGAGTCCTTGGGACAGCCTCCACTGTAGCCCAGCACAGCTTCCTTTCAAAGGGCTGGTCAAGATTGACATGGAGAGATCTGTTCATGTCCAGCCTTGAGACTACGTGTTGCTTTCCTGTTGTCATCTCCTGGAGCTGTTTGACCTGAGAGGCATTCAGTTTTCATAAAACATTTGAAATCCCACCACTAAAACCTCCTCTCTCCCTGGTTGAGGAGAGGATAACACTGACTGTCATGGATGAGTTCCAGGGGAGTTTGGATTGCTTGCTTTACTAGTCTCAATATGATAGCTGCACAGACCGCAGGACTTTCTAAGAAGCAGTAAATGCACAGCTAACTTATGTCTTACATCCTGCTCTTGTGGTGCTCTAGAGCCTTCCACCCAAATCCAGCAGCAAAGTCCCCAGTGGATCTCATGAAATTTGATGTGCTTCTCTCTTGGTCATCTCACAAGACCCAAAGAAATGTATCTGATCTCTTGGTGGAGGCTGAAAACAAACGTGTATCACATATCAAGAATATTGTGGGAAAGACAAAGAAAGCGAGTGCTAAAACAGAAAAAGAAGGGACTTCACTTAAAACCAAGAATGTGTCCTTTAAACACTGGAATCTTTGTCCAAATACAGGAAGTAGACCAAATCACTAAATTAATAGAAAATAATTTTGTTTGATCTTGGGCAGTTTTCAGGCTCACTAATGTTAAGGCCAGTTTCTCATTTTTAGCATATATTTAGACTTGTGGTTTTGGCTAGAAGAAGTTTCTAAGGTAACAGGGGAGAGCATGAAGGAGCTTTGTTGTAAGAATCATTCTTTCATAGAAAGATCTTGTCTAAGATAAAGGTTTTGTCATGTTTCTTGAAGCTTGTAGGATCTTCTAGCTGTCCCAATCATAGTTAAAAAATTACAACATTTCTTATTTTGTAAAATCATTATTAAAAAAGCAATAACCCACCCCCTTTCAGTGACAAAATACAGAAAGACTTTTCAGTTACAACCTACTCCTTTGCTTCATACAGGAGACAATGGGAAAGTTGAAGGACTTGGACTGCATCTGAAACGTGACTCTGCTCTCTATTTCTCTTGTAAGGTCATGTTTGTGTCTCTGGTGACTTGGGTTTTGTCATCAGAATAAGCCTAAAGAGAATGGGGTCAGCCTGAGGATAAGGGGTAGGGTGGAGATTCTTCTCTGCAAATTACAACTAAAAACTAAGTAAAAGGGGATAAATATCTGTTGAAATATATCTCTTGGTTCTGAGATCATATTTCTGAGGATTTCCACTTCTGTTTTCCCTCCTCTCTTGCCTCTCCCAAGAAGCTATCACCTGCATCCTTCAGATCACTGTTACTGATTTTAGGGAAAATTCCTGCCAGGACGAGGCAGATGGGATGACAGTCTGTGAAACAGTTAATACTTAAATGTCAGCACTGGGCACCCGGGCTGGTGCTTTCTGGTAATGAATAGAGCAGTTCACTCTCTATTGTTTCAAACCAGTTGCAGAAAAAAAAGAAATGACAAACACATCACACAGGGTAACTTAAGTGACTTTGTCTTAAGTGACTGCTGGACTGACGTTTTGCTACTGCAGCATATCTAAGACTCTCTGAAGGCTAAATAGAAGACAGAAGACACAACCAGGGTAACTCTTTGTTTCTGAGGAGTTCGTAAGAGCCAAAACCAGAGAACTGATCTATAAACCCGTGCTACTGTGCCACAGGGATGACTACAAAGTCAGCAAGGGTGTGCATTTGAACAGAGAAGAAATACCTAAGAGCATACCTCTCAAAAGTGATGGAGACAGGGATCAAGTTGAACATATTCTAAAGAAATATACTTAAACTGAGCTCCTTAGCCCTTGCATGCTGAAGAGAGCTGAGAAGTAAGCAAATAATAGGCATAGAAAGTATGTTCAAAGATCAGCTTCCTTATTTCAGGCTTTCTTACTTTAGCTCAAAAAGATGAGGGTACATAAAAGAATGTGGAGATGAGGAATATTAAAAAAGAAAAATGCAAACATCTCAAGAGGGCATCAGGCAATGCCCACCTCCAACAGGATGGGAATGAACACAAATGTCAGGGAATGAAGGGACATCACTCTGTATTCTGATGTGGAGGAAAACATTTTTTCTATTAAAAACACATGCATAAGTAAGACTGCCTTCCAAGCAGATCGAGTGTGAGTACTAGAGAGAAATTGGGGGTTTCAGTGCTGGCTTTGTTTCCATAGTGCAGCAAGTGAGCAGGCAGCAGTAACTACCACAGGTATATGCAATTATTCTGACTAGGGCATAGAAATCTTGTATTCCATAGTGAGAGCCTCCTTTGCTGTAACAGCTCTGAAAATATTTAAGGTGAACTGCTAGTGTTGCAGCCAATGCAACACAACTCATCTGAAGGACACAGGCATTTCATAGAATCATACAGTGGTTTGGGTTGAAAAGGGCCTTGGGATCACCTAGTTCCAACCCCTCCAACATTTTGCATGACGGAGACACTTAGAAAGAAGGACCATCAAAGCAAAATCTCACTCTTCTAAGGTGGCATTTCTCAACTAAGCAGACAGAGGAGTTGCTCAATATGACACTGGCAAGGCCTATCAGAGGTAATGGAGAGGAAATAAGGAAAGAAAAAAATTAAGGAGAGCACTAAGAAAGTCTTCCTGATAGTAAAATGACCTGCAGAACTGTCTCAAGGCAAAAGCTAAAACTTTGCTCCTGGGAGGTACGTAAAACTAAACTACAGAAAACAGGAAAAAAATCTATTTCAAAAGAATCCTGCAGAGCCCCAGGGGAGAGAGGCTGCATGATATCATGCTTTCTCGATCTCTGATCGCTGATTAGCATATGCCTCTAATTTATCTGTATTGTCATCTCGACTACCCTTCAAATAACTACTGCTCATCCTCTCTTATTGCTGACAAGCAGACAACTTTAAATCTTTTGTGAAGAAAAGGATGCCTGGGTTGAATGCCCAGGAGAAGACACTGGAAGAGTTCTGACAGAGAGAGGGAGGAGAACAGCACTAGGTCTCTAACCCATCAGCTTTTATCACATTAAAATATTCACAGTATTTTTGAACCAAAGCAACAGCACCCTAAGCTGGCACTCAGAATCAGTGGCCAACCCGGAGTGTTTTTGTTAGATCTTGCTTTCACTCAAAATAAAACCTTTTGTCGACCTACCTCTCCCAGCTTCCTTACCTCTTTTCTCTTGTGAAGCTTTGGCCCTTGGCAGAGGAGCCTGAGAGAATTTGACAGAAGTATATATTATCTCCTCATTCCCATCAGCTGCAGAAGTTTCTGCTCTGCTTCCCTCCATGCCAAAGCAAAGAGCGCACACAAGATGTTTCGATCAGGCTGTTGAACAACAGGGCTCTATGCCTGTGAAACAGGAAACCTGAGGCTATATTCAAAAGAAATGTGAAGTTGCAACCTCCATCTCCAGCTGCTCAAGGTAACCAAATTTACAGCAGGATGGAAAGCAGTGGAACTGCAGCAACTTTCATTTTCTAACCTGATGAAGGATGTCCTCAGAATAACTACTGGTGGTTAAGCACGAAGGTATTCTAATTACTGCCAATGCAAGAGGGTGTGGTTGCACTGATGCAGTAATTAGGAGGATGTGTGCTGCTCTGAGGAGCTTCCTCTCAAGGACAGAAGTACGTGGATCGTGAGAGCACAAGGTAAGGTTAATAGCATGAGCACAAGATGAAAAGTGAGATACACAATGGCTATGGCAAACTGGCAGCCCAACAGCTGTCAAAAGGGAAGTAGAGGTGGACAGCATGGGTTTGAGAAGGAAGCCTAATGAGCTCTGGACACTTGGTGGCAACTCTCTACACCAAATACCAGTGTGAATGTGCTTGAGATACAAGGCAGGCACTGAGAGCTGGCACCCCTCTAGACTCTCCGAGTCAACCTCTTAACATCAGCAGTATGAGAGAGATATGGACATGCTGGAGGGAGTCTAGCAAAGGGCCACAGAGATGATGGACTGGAGCATCTCTTTTATGAGGAAAGGCTGAGACATCTGAAACTGTTTAGCCTGGAGAAGAGACATCTTAGGGAGTATCTAATTAATGTATATAAATACCTGAAGGGAGGGTACAAGAAGAGTCAAACGCTTTTTAGCGGTGCTCAGTGACAGGACAGCAAGCAATGGGCACAAACTGAAACACAGAATTTGTTCTCTCTGAATGTCAGGAAACACTTTTGTTACTGTGAGGGTGATTGAACACTGACAGAGGTTTGTCAGAGAGGCTGTGGTGTCTCCCTCAATGGCGAATTGTCTGGACACAGTCCAGGGCTGTAGATGGCCTGGCTTGAGCAGGGGCTTGGACCAAAGGACCTTGAGAGATCCCTTCCCAACACAATCATTTTGTGACTCTGTGGTCAGCAATAACAAGAAAGGATACTTTTCTTTTGAAGTACTGATCACTGATAAGGATAGTTCAAGTTGCACTAGGGAAGGTTTAGATTGGATATTAGGAAAAATTTCTTCGCCAAAAGGATTAGCAAGCACTGGGACAGCTGCCCATGGAAGTAGTGGAGTCACCATCCCTGAAAATATTTTTAAAAAATGCAGGTGTGGAGCTTATGGACATGGTTTAATGGTGGGCTTGGCCGTGTAAGGTTAATAGTTGAACTTGATCTTAAGGGTCTTTTCCAACCTAAAAGATCCTTTGATTCTGTGGTGGGGAATACTGATGCTTCTAGCATCTTGAGAAATCTTTTAGCTGCATGGCTGGCTGATTTTTGGTTTAGGCCAGATTCTGATCCCTTCCGTTTCATGCTTCGAATGGGGATGTTTGCCAGGCTCAGGTTGTACATCTTCAGCACAGTAGAGTACAGGTAATTTACTGGAATTCTTTGGGCATTCTCAATAAAGCAGTTGAGATGACTGCTACTGCCAATAGGGATGATTGTTATGTGTCCTAGCGACATGCTCTAAATTTGAGAAATTATTGCATGGGAGGATGCTTAGTTTGATATAGTGTTGTGGCCAATTCATTACAATGCACACATCTAGGAAGGCATGAATTGGATATTTCTGCAGATTTCTCCACTTGCCTCTAAGGGTGGCCTACAGCATACACAGGATTCCTTCCAATCCTGGGTAAGGCCTGTAGACAACAAGATAGGGAGTCTGTGCTTGAAAGGAAAGGGAAAGCAGAAGACAGCAGGAAGAGGAAGAAAGTCTCCCCTGAATGCTTTGAATGGATAATAGAGAAGTCTAAAGAGAGCTCTCAAGCCCAGAGTGGGAGAATTTACTATACTCACAAGGAGAGTTTAGCTGGGAATATAATCTATGTGGCTGAAAGGAAGTCAACAGCATTCAGACATAGCCGAAGTGCCCAGACCAAGGGGAAAAGGCTCTGCGGGCTGCCTGCAGGGCCAGAGTGACCAGAAAGACAGTGCTATTTGTGAAGAACTGAAGTGAAGACTGATGGGAAACAATTAAGAGCTTTGTTTTGATGCGGTTTAGTATTTTTTCTCAAATATCAGCAGGAAGCCAAATTCCTAGTTTCAACAGGAAGTAGAGAGGGAGCAACCACACCATAGGAGATGTGCAGGCAATGCACAGTTATTAGCTAAGTGTGAATAAACAAATCTGACTTCTGCAGCTGTGCCATACTCCTAGTGGAATCACAGCAGGACTAAATCAATCAGTTCTCCAGGAGCCAACAATGCTCCTTCTCCAGTTCTTCACTGCTGAAGCAGCGTACTATGGAGAAACCTCCCAAACTTATCTCAAACAAGTGGCTTCTATAGCATGTTGCCAAGTTCACCAAGCGTGACATTTGTTTCTTAACTAAAAGATGCAAAAGCCTCAGAACTCTGACAAGGAACATCTGTCCCTTCCAGCAACAGACCCCTGGCAAGTGGGGTCCCACTGCAGTGGGAGCAAGACTTTAAGGAAAAAGAAGTCCTTTAAATGGGCCCATCTCAAATAATGTAAAGCTTTATTAATTGCACCCAAGATGGTCAAGCCCACCACCCTCATGCACTATCAGCTGGACCTGGAATTTCTCTGCAGTGGCAAAACTTGCTGGGAGAGACACCTTTACTCCAAAATATAACAGGGCATGGACATACTGGAGAGAGTCTACCAAAGAGATACGAAGTGGGGACAAAATCCAAAGGATCGAGGCCACGAGGCAGTTTTGTGACCTGGTCTAGAGCCCTCTCTGGAGGCACCTGGTGGGGATGGCAAAGCCCAAGGGCACTGCTGGAGCGCCACTGCCTCGGGCAACGGGAGCGGGGGGATCGGTGTCGCCAGGAAGGCTTTCGGTGCTGCTGATGCTGTCCCCTGCCTGCTGCTGCTCCGAACCCCTGCCCGGGGGGACAGAGGACGGGAGAGCGCGACTTCCAGCTGGGCCAGTGGCAGAGCACTTGCAGGAGGCGACTGCCAGCCGGGGAGCCCGGCCACCCGCATCCCGTGGGAGTGCTTCCCGCTGCCTCCCGCCGCCCGGGGACAGGGATGGGCGCTCCCGGGGACAGGGATGACGCTCCCGGCACCGGGATGGGCGCTCCCGGGGACAGGGGTGGGCGCTCCGCAGGGATCGGCGCTCCTGGGGACAGGGATCGGTGCTCCCGGGACAGGGATGGGCGCTTCGAGGGGATGGCGTTCCCGGGGCAGGGACGGGCGCTCCGCGAGGATGGCGCTCCCGGGACAGGGACAGGCGCTCCCGGGATCGGGATGATCGCCCCGCGGGGACAGCGCGACCGGCGGGAGGCTCGGCCTTTCCGCCCCTCGCCGCTCATTGGAGGGAAGGCGGTGGTGGGCGGGGCCTTCGCGCGGTCCCTGGCCGCCCATTGGCTGTCGGTGCGGAAGTGGGCGGGGCCGCGCTCCGCGGGCAGCCCACTGGGGCAGCGGCAGTTCCGCCGCGCTCCTTCCGGCCGGCGGGGCGGGCGGGACGCGGAGCAGGAGCCGGGGCCGGAGCAGGAGGAGGCCGGGGCCGGCCGGGCCGCCCGGCNGGGCCGAGCACTGCCCCTCGCTCCGGGGGCACCCCAGGCCCGCCCGGGCCAAACCATTAGGCTGGCCCCTT
Source organism: Campylorhamphus procurvoides (assembly GCA_013396655.1). Classification (NCBI taxonomy): domain Eukaryota; kingdom Metazoa; phylum Chordata; class Aves; order Passeriformes; family Dendrocolaptidae; genus Campylorhamphus; species Campylorhamphus procurvoides. The sequence continues at coordinate 326,074 of WBMV01006668.1, read as the reverse complement.
CCAACCCGTCCCGGCCGGTTCCGTGGTCTTGGCGTTCCCAGCCTGGCCCCCGTGGCCCGGCGCTGCTGTCGCGGTGTGCGGGGGGATCCGGAGGGTCGGTCGGACGGGATCTCTGTCCATGGAGAGCCTGCCTCCCGCCAGCATCAGCAGCTTTGCCGAAATCCTGCGGGAGGAGATGCGGTGGGAAATCTGTGGCAGCGCTCTGGCTGGCTGGTGGCATCACTGAGTGTCTCGTTTGTGATTTTTAGCATGAACCTGAAAGCCATTTCTTCTAGATTTTATTATCTTCTTCATTACAGCCTCGTTGGTTAGATCTCACTTAGGCTGCTGACCCTCCTCCTTTCCTTGTGTGAACACAAGAAAACTTCTGTGAAGTTGCAGCTCAGCATTGTTAAACACTTTCATGTTCTCAGCTAAAGTAGTACGAGAAAGGTAATTATTAAGGCACTTGAAGAAACAGAGCCTGAATAATCACAGTGGCTTTTTCCTGCAAGCTCTTCACACGAGAGCTGCGAAGAGGATTGATTAGAGGCCTGATAAATAAATTCCTGCTGACTTGCTTCTCAGCGCAATACAATAACAAATAGTCATTTATGCCTGAAACTTACTCCGGTGTTCAGCCTGCTGGACTCTGATCTGGCAGCTAATTAGGGTGCTGAGCAGCAAAACTTTTTGTGGTCCCAAGGCAAAACTCTGAAAAGAGTCCAAAATAGGCCCCGTGAATTGCCTTTGGCTGCCCAAGAGATTCAGATTCAGTGTCTCTTGGGAACTGTGAGTTGTTTCTAGATTTCAGCTTCTCCTTTTTGCAGTCAGGACTGAGGAAGTGGCTAATCATTGACTCCATGACCCTGAAGTTAGTTTGCAGGAGGCTGAAACAGTTAATCCTCGTGTTCTCTGTGTCTTGTGTCCAGGATGTCATCACATTGCCATACCTCTGCCTTGCTGCTGGTCTTTATGGCCCTGGCTGTATCAGGGGCTGAGCAGTCTGAAGAGAGGAAGTGTGATGTGATTGGTGATGAAACCAGTGAGTCACAAATGGAGAGAGCCCTGCTGATGAAACTGGAGCCACTGAGCCAAATGAGGTACAGTACAACACCCTGCAGGCCCTGGGGCTGTGCAGTGCCTGCCCTTGGGCCAGGAGGAGGGGAGGTTTTGGGGTCAGACTGCAGAATGGGCTCCCCTGTCTATGGACTCTTGACTCTTCCAGGTCTGATGTGCCCGCTGCTCTGACCATTGTTCTTTGTAATCCAATGGGCTGTCTCTTCTGTCCTCTCCCTGCTGCAGGTTTAACGTGACTGTGGAGAAAGGCAAAACAGAAAACTACGTCTACCAGTTCAGGGTGTGCAGAGAGGTCAACAGCACCACGCACGATTATGGTGGCCTGGTGCAAACAGATAAACAGAATGGAAAGACCACCGTGATAGGAAGAATCAATGAAACCCAAGTCTTCAATGGAAGTAAGATTCCACTCCACACTTTTGTTACTCAGTAGCTGCCTTTTGCCTCCTGATCTGCGTTTGCAGCCTGCATGTTTCTCTCCTGGCAGGTGACTGGATCATGCTGATTTATAAAGGAGGTGATTCATATGGCAGTCACTGCAGTGGTGAGAAGAGACGAGCTGTGATAATGATTTCTTGCAAGCGGGGAGTTACAGCGGTGAGTGACACGAGGTGGGAGAGGATCAGGAGGCTGCCAGACAAGTAGTTGTTTGTAAGCAGAAGGGCTTTGAGGCGGCAGCAAGGTGTCCTCCAGCATCCGTTGCCTAGCTGCACCAACAGTGATAAAACTGTCTGCTGATGAAGTTCAACATGCCTGGGCATGTTTTCACATGATTTAACTTTTCCCAAATTGCAGAGTTCATTCAGCATTATTTCAGAAGAGCGGGAAAAGGAGCAGGAGTGTTTCTACCTCTTTGAGATGGACAGCAGTGTGGCTTGTCCAGCTGAGAATTCCCACCTCAGCGTTGGCTCCATTCTACTGATCACGTGAGTCATTGGAAGAGCAGTTTGTGCCTACGCTGCAATCTCCGGTGCTATTTAGAAACATAGTAAATGCCACAGTAGACTAACTAATTGTAGTATACTTACCCACAGCCACCATTAGATGTTACTATGCCTCTGAGCTTTATGGACAAAAGCCTTTGTTCAAAGTATGATGCAGGGCTGCTCTGTTCCATGTAAACAGTCTCCTTCATAGCTTACAGACAAGTGCACTTAAACATGGAAGATGTCACTTCCTAAAAATGTATAATGGCTCTTTGCTAGAGCTTGGAATTCAGACCAGAAGTCTTGACTCATTTTCTGTGTTTTTGCTTAGAGGCACTGTTTCACATAATGCTGCTAAAAGATTTATACTAGGAGATCGATAATTTAGGGACTTTTTTTTGTCTGTTTTCTGTTTATAGTTCTGCTCTTGAGTGGTGCTCAGCTACTTGCTCTAATGGCAATATGAGGCAGGTAGCTGGCTTGGAAGAGATTGTCCACAGGATTTCCTCAGCTTTGATTTTTATTTTTTTTTGGTTTTAATTCTGCTTTCCAGGTTTGCCTCACTGATTGCAGTCTACATCATTGGTGGGTTCCTCTATCAGCGCCTTGTAGTGGGAGCAAAGGGCATGGAGCAGTTTCCTCACTTTGCCTTCTGGCAAGATCTGGGCAACTTGGTGGCGGTGAGTGAAAATCCCTATATAATCCCAGCCTGGCCCCTATATTACGAGAACTTGGCAGTCTGTGTCTCTTGGGTAGACCTACAGCCAAGGTGACGTACCTTGAAGCAGAAGAAGAGGATATGTGTTTTGTTTTTCTGGAGTATTCTATTTTTGAATCCTTCCTGAGACCAATTCCCCACCACTACCCTGCAACTGGTACATAAGAAACTAGAACACATGCTCATTAGGGGTTAATGCTTTCCAGATAGAAATGTTCACCTGGGGTCTGTGAAATGCTCAGGTTCGACCTCCCTGAAATCCTTCCTTGGTGATCATAGGCAGTGCCATTTATCCTTCATGCTTGCCTTGGCCTGATGTTGCTGTTAATGCATATGCCCAGAGCTTTCAGGACCGAGTAGGATGTTTTTATGTCAAGACAGGGTTTTGGGACCATTCTAGGTAGCACAGGGATGGCATAATCCCTTAGCAAAAGAGAAGTCAGGGGAGCTGCTTTGCTTTGGATGTTGAGTCAGTTGCACGTCGTCTGATGCTGGTGCCATGTCCTGTGCTTGTAGGATGGCTGTGACTTTGTCTGCCGGTCCAAGCCTCGAAATGCGCCAGCCGCATACCGTGGTGTGGGGGATGACCAGCTGGGCGAGGAGTCAGAAGAACGGGATGACCACTTGCTGCCAATGTGACAGGCTTTCCACACCAAGTTCTTTTCTCCCCATCTCCCCAGTGCTTGTTTAGCCAGGTGCCTCCCAGCCAGTTCTCCTTCTCTCACTTCTGATTTACTTTACACTGCTTCCGCTATCTCCAGTGTGTCAAGTCCCATGGATGCCTCTGGGCTGTGAACAGCATTGGTCCTTGATGGAATGTCTTATGGATATGTTTTAGGTTTTTAAAAATGCAGCAAAGCTGAGGCAGAAGTGCTGAGATTTGAGTAAGGACAGCAAGAAACCAATATGAGTGTTCAGGAGGAATAGGAGATGAATCACTGAGAGGAAAAAAGGGCCATGGATGGGTACAGAAAGGGGAAGGAAAAAAGGCCATGGGTTAAACAGCTGACTGACACTGTAAAAGGGATATTTTTTGTCTTTTTATTTTTTCCCTAGGGTTTACAGGATCTCTAAGACACTGGAATTATTTTTCTTTAAATGCATTTTCAGCTTTTCTAGCTTCTGCACTGTTACAGTTTCTGCCAGCATAACTGGCACAGAGTGCTCTGTGCCAGACTCTGGAGGTGGAAGAGGCATTAGCACCTCTGCAGTCTTTTGTTTTACTAATGGCAAAGTATTGAGAAGTATGCACCAGTTTCCTTCAACAGCTATAAAGAGATGTATGCCAGCCTCTCTGTCTGGAGAGGGGCAATGCTAAAAAAATATAGGAGTTAAATACAGTCTCATGACTTCAGTTCAGTCAAAATATTGTCTCAGTCTTCTCAATCATTGAGAAGCAAAAAGAAACGATGTGCTGCTAAGGAAAAGGAACATTTGCTGAAACTGAAACTGACATCAAGACAAAATGAGACAGCTAGCTGCTACTTGAGTTCTGGTACAAGCTTCCCAAGGTGACTGCCTACACAGTTCAGTCACTGTCAGCATTGTGATTTTACGCTCTCCAGAAGTTCCTTGTTTGGCAGAGGGGTTTCCTGTGAAGCTATCAGAATTTATTTTTATATAATAGGAACCACAGAAGGCCAGGATAAGAATGGTAACACATTAAAAACTGCATAGGGGACTCTTGCACTTACATGGTCAGTTTTCATAAATCGCTGTCCCCTTAAGCATGGTGCAGGCCACTCTAACATACTTGCCCTGTGCAGATGGTACTTATATATTGCCACTGTCTGGGAGTGAGAGAGGCATCTTCTCTTGGGGACCTGGTCAAAAGCAGGTATAGCTGAGTTGCAGACTTACTGGGAACCTTCAGGAACTTGGCACCTTGATTCTTAATTGCTTTTTATTTGAGAGGCTACACTGAGCAGTCCCATTCTACCCTACTGTAGACTGGCAAGAGAACTACCCTCAGTTTTGAGGGTAGAGACTGTGAATAAGCAAGCCACTACTGTTAACAGCAGAGTACAGACAAGATTTGTGTATTTTTAATGCTGTCTGAAAAATTACACTGAGAGAAAAGGGGTAGCCCTGCTTTTTTTGCTGGGTTTAGAGTGGGCAAACAATTCCCGCTTTCTTTGACTTTTGTTACAGTCTCAATCTTTCTCATAACATGGGAAAAATAGGAAGTCTGTTGTTACTGTTTTACATGGTGGTGTTTAAGGTAATTTTTTTTGTACAAAACACAACTTTCAAAAATAAAGTGACCAAAAAACTTGCAAAGTGTTATGCTGATGTAACAGGAGCTTGCTTTGGTTCCCGAACATCTTTATTACTCAAAGCTGAAAGGTTTGTAGTATGTGGTGCCTTGTGCCTGTACTATTTGTGCCAGTAATGAATCTGTTCCTGTTTAGTTCATGGGTTTTGCTGCTACCTTGTTTCAGTCCAGTTCTCCTTGCGTTTAAGAAGAAAGGCTATACACATCTTTCAAAACTGAAACTTTAAAAGCTTAGGTAGTTATGGATGGATGGATTACGCTGTATTTTTCTGCAGGAACAAAAACCAAAAGTAGCTTTGTGATGAAGGTTGTACTTCTCAAAGACTCTGTTTACAACTTTGAGGTTCAGTAGGGGGGTTAAAAAGCAGCCAGACCTGCAAAGCCTCATCAAGCATCTTTTTATTAAGAACACTGAACATGAAATGAAGAAGTGAAGCCTCCCCATGTGACTGAAATAAAATCCAGTCCTCAGAAGTAGCTAGTAGCACTGGCAGGCTACCTGCCTGCCTACCCTGCCAAGGGTCAAACTAAACAGGAGTTTTATCACACCCAGCCTCTTAAGGATAAAATAGTTTAAGGGCACAGGTCCTGTGCTGATTGCTGATTCTAGCCTCCCGCCTTCCCTGCCCCCAAGGTTACATTAGACCAAATAGTGTTACCAGGTTGCAAGCAAGCATGGGCAGCTTCCTTTGGGCCTATTTTCATTCATGAACCCTCAGAAGCATTCCCTCCCAGGAAGAAGGATGTAATGAAAGTGAGATTCAACAGTACAGTTAATACTGCAAGGAACCTGCTGCCACATTTTATCCTTCTACTAAGCACTTTCCTTCCTCTCTTTTTCTAACAGGTCAATAAAGAGCCCATTCCAAAGATCTCTAATGTTTTCCTACCTATGCTATTAGGCCTTCTCCCATGTCAATACAGCTTTCCTGCAACAGTAGGTGCTTTCCACTCAACAGTCTTATGTTTCACTCAAATTTTCATGTGAAACTTATGAAAACAGCAAAGCTGATACATGGTTTATAACACTATCTTGCTTTCAGCTATTTGGCTCTAGAGGGCACTTACCTCTTCATAGTTTGTGTAATTCCTTCAGGTTTTTTGCCTGTTTGTGTGAGGCAGGGTGCTTCTGGAAGAGAATAACTCTGCCCAGGTTTTCAGCTTTGGCAATTTGGTTACAAAACTTTAGAATACCACATCTGGTCCTTAACCCCAAAACCCAAACCTAGAGGGGCTGAACAGGAGGAACTCAGTCTGTAACATAAATTCTACCCTTTAGAAATGAGAAGTAACATTAAAGGATTAGTATTCAGTTGTTGTAGGGTGTATGTTTGTTTTTTTTAACTGAGGAAGAGAAATATTGGTTTTATAACACCAACCAAAAGAAAACAAAAAAAGAAGCCTGAGGCAGGCAGTACAATCCTGCCAGTTTAAACTTTGTCCCTAAGCTCTCCTGAGGATAATGAAGACAGACAAAAAGAATATAAACTGGTAAGAAAACACACATGAAAAAAAAACCCAGCCCACTTCATGAATAGCCTTGGTGCTTCTGGAGACCACTTTGGATCTGTAAAATATGCCCTAGCACAATGGGAAGACAAACCTAGTGCTGCAAGGTTCCCTAATATAAGACAATCCCCCTCCCCTTCAATTTTCCCATCGCTTTGTCACGAGTACTCAGGAAAAATCCTCTGACTGGTTCTGAGAGGAGCACCTGGAGTGAATAGCTGCCACAACACTTTAGCTTTACTGTCTCCTGTAGACATGCAGAGTGAAGACAAGACAGCTCCTATTGCCACAGGCCTTCAAGTTTGGTATGTGTGCTAGAATGGCTATTAACCCAGTTCAGGAGCAGCATAGGTATTTTTAAAAACGGAAAAGTAGCAGCCCCTTTTGCTCAAATTCTTGGTTGTTCACCTCTGTTACTCAGAATTTGCTAGTTACCCTTCAAAAACCCCAAGCACAGGTTCTCCCAATGTCCATGTGGGGCCAGCTCTTCTTATGCCTCAAGTTCTGGCAGTGATATTCAAAACTAATAGCTAGCAGAACTGCTGTGGCAAAAAGGGGTGAGGACAGTTCCCTTTCAAAAGTCTTCTAAGACAGAAAGAGATCCCCTTCACATTTTCACGTGGTATATAGGGGAGTCATATTCAAAATCAGGAACGAAAGTTGTTTAAAGGCCCCAGGTGACAGTTTTCCTCAACCTCATAGCACCATTAAGAGACCAAGACATGGGCTTGTGCATGGCAGTTTCTATCAGTTAAATTCCTTCTCATTCTTCTTGAATGCAAGACGACAGGGGACTGTCCCATTCTTCCCCACCCCACTGGGATGCTCCAAAACTGGCAGTTGCCCTGGGGTCAGAGCAAAAGTGAGACCTCTGGCTTCAGAGCTGGTAGATCTCCTTGAGGACATTGATCTTGGCACAGATCTTGAGAGCTGGTCCCAGCTTGATGTTCATGGCACTCATGAGGTGCTCCTCCTTCAGAAGCAACAGGGCCTGACCATCAATTTCCTGTGCCCGAAACTCCTCAGCAATCTCCTGGCACCCTGTGAAACAAGGAAAAAGAGCAGTGAGAAACATACATGCCTTGAGCACTCCCCTGCTCCTACTCTCTGCACCTCTGGCAGGTACAGAAAAGCGAGCTAGGAATCTAACCAACCCCACTCCCCACTCTAGTCTTCAATCTCCCTGAGCACACAGGCTACTTGAGAAATACATCTTGAGAATCCATCTGTACGACCTACACCAATTCAGAAACATGTACAAAAGCACTAGGCGCCACTGACACCATTTTCTTTCCAGAGAGAGAGCTAACAGATCTCCCCATGCTACTGGATCACAGGAGTGCAGAAAAGGACCTGAACTTCACCTTGCAGTGATGCAATGAACTCGTACACTTCCTCCACACTCCAACGACTAGGATTGCTGGACAGGAAGATTGGGTTGATGCCATGTAGATCTGGGGTAGGTGGGGCCATACTAGAGTTTGCCAGGTCCCTCTCTCCATGACTGGCCCTTACTGACAAGGGTCCTGGAGATGTAGGGGACAAGGCTTCATCATAGCTGGAGTTATCAGAGCCTCGACTTGAGTCTTCCTGGCCCTACAAGCCCACAGGAAAGAAAGAAAATAAAAGGTGTTTTGTAAGAAAATCACAATTACTAGGTGCAAAATAAGACATTGGGAACAGCAGAGGTTTTCCCAATAGTATGGAACAACTGTCTCAGGCTGTTGGTCCAAGGGCAGCTGACACAAGAGCTCCCTCACATCAGCACTGAGGCTCATTCCATTCTTCTATAATCCAATTCCAGTCAGTGGAAGACTGCTAATCAAAGTGGATTGTTTTCTACTGAGGCAGTCAGCTTATCTCACTGAGACCTTTGAGACACACACAGGAGTGAACACAGAGTGAAAAGAACAAGTACAAACACAAATCCACTTCCTTCAGTCAATGAATGATTGGAACAGCTCACTGTGCCTTATGTAACAAGTGTGTCAATGTGCACTTGGCACATTCTGTATGACTACATCCCCTGTGACAAAAGTGGTACATCTGGACAATCACAAATTTTACACTGACCTGCCCTGACAGGACTATGTCCTTACCCTGTGGCGCTTGCCCTGGATCTTTGTTCGAGCAATTTCAGAACTGCTGCGTCGTGGTCCCCGTCGGCGCACACGAGCATAGTTAGATTCCTGGAATTCCTTCATTTTCTTTCTCTGCAGCCGAAGCTGATGGCTGCAGCTGACATTGTACCTCAAATAAGCAGAAGCAGAGCAGCAGTTAGGAAATAGCAACTATTTAAATCTACTACTTCTCCTTGCTCTAGATGGGGATAAAACTCCTCTTTACCATCAAGTTCTGTTCCTCCTCCTTTTAAGACTTCCCCTTGGAAGGAACCAGTCCAGACTTCTGACACAAGCAATATTTGGACACCAGAGTCTTGATCTAACATCTGAAGGGTCAATTAAGTCATTCCCCTAAGGGAAAAAAGACCCATAACAAGCACTCTGCTATCAACAGGAAGCAGCAATGACTAGTCTAACATCTCCCCATGTTTTTCCCAAATGCTCCCATGTGTCGTTGTCTAGTATCAATGCATCAGACAGCAACCAGTATGCATTTACTTAGTCAATCAAATATATGTTTCACTGAAGAGGTTCTTTGCAGTCCCAGTACTTCCCCCTTCCCATTTCATCTTCTGTGCAAGACAGAAATCCTACTTCTATTCAACACCACATCCACCTCTCTGGACCTAGAAGTATTTACAAATCGTTTAGAGTCCTAAACGGTTTCTGTGGCCAGCATATCCCATGGAGGGAGAATCAGAAGTACTCAAGTGTTGTAAATTACTTGGATTAGGGGCACATGCCCAGTTCCAGAAAATGTGTAGGCAGAGATAAGGAAAATTATGTGTTGCTATTATTACCTTTTAGCACAGGTCATGGAACAAAACCTCTTGGAGCCACGGAACTGGTTTGCTGGGGCATACTTCCCACAATATTCACACTTCAACAAGTTTGCCTTCTTATCAAGCTCTAGTGAGATACAGAGATACATAGAAGTTGATGATGTGAACTAAAGCACATCACACACACAAGGACTCCCCATTCCACTGCTCTTCTTCTAAGCAGACAGATTCCAAGCATTGTCTTCTAATAAATCTAGAAAGTAGTTAGCTTGGGGAAGAAGCTGGGAAAAGAGAAACAGAAGCTCCACTAATTAGGACTCCAGGATATTGAACAGAGCAGGTCTTTTCTTCTTCTCAGCACCATTTCAAAGAATAAGCAAAAAATAGGATAACCCTCACATCCTACAAGGCTATGGGGGAAATCTCCATCGCTGCACTCTCTGCTCTGTCCACACAACCTTCACAGTCATTACAGACAGGTACAGTTCAGATTCTCCTGCTTACTACTGACACAGGATGTGTTTGATCATATAAACAAAACCAAAAAATATTGTCTTCTGGCACTCAAGAAAAGGACATCCTAGGTCGATAGCTTGAGTTTCTAAGAATTAGCAGGAAGAGATACCAGTCCATAATGTATAAAGTTAGTAGTACAGTATCAGAGAGCAGAAACTTTCAGTAACACTAGCTAGGCCTCCAGGTTCTTAAACTCACCCATGGAAGCACTGTCCCCTCCCAGAGAATTGCTGGACAGGTCTTCATTCTGGCCAGAAGGAGCCTCTTCCTGCAGTGGCTTCTCAGATTCTTTCAGCAGCTGAGAACAACCCACCTGGATAGGAAGAAAATGAATTGGACCCATCAGTAAAGGATTCTCTATGTCCACCACCCTCTGCAAGATATATGCAGCTCAAAATTCAGCTCAGAAGAATCTCTCTGCTTAACAGAGAAGGAGAGATGCTGAACAAAGTTATTAGTCCTTCCTGACTCACAAGCTTGACTGGTCATTCAAAGATCCCCAAGTACTATCTGCCTTGAATAATCTGAAATTCCACATAACTGTATCACCCCTTATTTGCTTCAACTTCACTAGCTGCATGTTCAACATGCATCTTTCCCTCACTAAAAAAAATTAAGAGAGAAGAACCTTCTTACAATTTCTGCATAAATTGTTGCTTTGGGGACTACTGGAGTAAACAGTTGCTGTAATATTTGTTTTACTCCTTCCAACTTGTTCTCTTAAATGACACCTCTCAATGCCTTGCTTCATTCACACTTCCCTCCCCTCCCTTCCTCTTCATTTTCTGTGTCTCAGGCTAGAAATGCTAAGTTGGAATATGGGGAAAGATACTCCAATGCAAAGACGGAAGCCCATTACCCTCCCAAGAAGCTGCTATAGCTCCCCACTCCCCCCCCCCCAACAAAAAATCCCTACTGGAAAGGGCTCTGCTCCTTCCTGGATGACAAAGCCTTCAATGATATGTGTGAGGATCTGGGGCTTGACAATGGCTTGTGGGGGTTTGGAGTCTCCCATCTGACGTGACACCATTGCCAAGTTTGGGGTGGAAGCAGAGGTGGGGGCAACTGAGGCTCCGTCACTTGACGTGGTATTTGGGGTTGCAATGGCAGCAGTGTCAGAATTATCTGGAAAGTTAACAGCAAAGAGTCATTTCACCTATTTCAAATGGAATACGAGATCAGATCAATAGCACAACACAAGCAGAGCTCTCCTTTGTACCTCACCTCCAAGGCCACTCTTCTCCTCCATGTTTTTGGGGCTCTCTGTCACAGGAGAGGACCTGGCAGGCAGAAGTGCAGTGACATGGGGCAACTCCTCCTTCTCCTCCTCTGACTCTGCCTTGCGCTTTACTGCTAAGGTCTGAGATTTGCCCTGCATGAATAAAGAGGAACATGTAAGCAGACAGAAAAGCTCCAAAGCAAAGAACAAGAGAGATTAAAGGCAAAAAGAAAGATGTATCCTGCTTCATCACACTTGATTTCCAGCCTGGTTCCTTCTGGAGGTGCCTCTAGCTCCTTCACAGTACATACCTCTACTTAGGAGCATTTGTGTAACATGGAATAAAGCTTGAGAATACTCACTACCATACCACAGACTAGGACCTGGTGTCCCAATTCATGTTGATACATTGGTATAATATCAAGACAGTACGTGAACCTCAAAGGATTATTCCAAGAAGAGCAAAATGGAACGGCATTCATTTCCAAACAGGCTTTTGGCTGAATCAGACCAGTTTCAACAAAGCATAGTCAAAAGAGCAAGGAACACATTTTCCCTATGAGCAGAATTGACCCCCACTCTAATTATCAGACAAATCCTGTGACACCTTCCTGAAGAAGCAGAGTCTAGAAACAACCTCAGCAACTGGCTGAGGAACTGTTCAAGGCCAGGCTGGATGGAGCTCTAAGCAAAGGCATCCCTGCCCACAGAAGTGGGGTTGGATCTTTAAGGTCCTTTCCAACTCGCATCATTTATGATTCTATGATCTGTGCTGGCAAAGTGCTCTCGTCTTGAGGATTTAGGCAGGCCCTGGCCAGACAATTCACAACAGCACAGATGAGGCCTGTGGAACATGAGCTATCTTTGTTTTCCCCTGCATAGCCTGTTGCTAGGAGACCCTTTGAGGCCTAGAGTCAGTGGCTGGTATCATACACCAAGGGGTCTGTGACCCAGAAGAATCCATGCTGGAGCAGTTCATGGAAAGCGGCTGCCTATGAGAAAGGCCCACCTTGAAGAAGTTTGTGAAGGACTGTATCCCATGGGAAGGATCCCACGCTACAGCAAGGGAAAAGCATGGCGAAAAGACAAAACCTTAAGAACTGACCATAAGCACTAAGCACTGCTCAGGGTGAGGAGGTAGAAGAGTTGGGGGTGAAGCCTGAGCCTGTGAAGAAGGGGTTACGTGTTTTTTAGTTTTATTCTTATATTCAATTATCCTACACTGATTAATTGGCAGTAAATTAAATTAATTTTCCTAAATTGAGTTTGTTTTGCCAGTGACAGTATTTGGCAAGTGATCTCCATGTCCTTAAACCACAAGCTTTTCACTTTATTTTTTTCCTTCTGTCCTGTTGTGAAGGGGGAGTGACAGAGCAGCAACTGGGTGGTCACCCAGCAGCCAGCTGAGGTCAATCCAGCCCATTGTTACATGTGATACTTAGTATATGATGTTGACACCTGCCCCATTTGGGGCAGGATCTGAGTCTCACCTATTTACTTTGTGCAAGCCTTTGAATGACAATGTTGAAGAGACATGCTTGTAGTCAGTAATCCCAGGGGTTGGATTGGAATTAGTGTTTTTGAGAGTAAAAAAAGTCTACACATCCCTTTCCCCAAACCCCTTACCCATCCCATCCCACTGACCTGGGCCTGGACTGCGATTGGTGTCCTAGGAATGAACAAAGAGAATCCATATGCTATTCTCCTTCTCAATGGTATCACTTACTGGCAACTGGACAGACTGCATGTAGAATGCTGCTGGCATCTGAGCCACAACTGGAGAGGAAGCTGGGCTCTTCACCATGTGGGCTGTGCCTTGAACTTGTGCCAAATTCACACCTGTGGTGAGAGGGGGAGCTTCCTGTGAGGATGCTGGAGCCGAAGATGATGATGGGGAAGCAGCATGGGTTTGGGGAACAGGCTGAACTACAGCCGGCATTCCCCTGGATGTAGGCACTGCTGCAGCAATCTGAGCCAAACCCAGGGCTTGGGCTTGGCCTGAGCCCTGCTGCCGAGTGCCCACTACCTGCACTGGAATGTGTGGCGGAGGCTGCTGCGTCGCTGACATTTTGGCAGGCCCAAGCTGGGGTGGTTTGATGGGGGTGACCAGAGATTTTGACTGAATTGGAATAGGTGACTTGGTGGCTGGCTGGCAAGGACTGTCCTGCTGGAGCTGCAAATGTGGTGGTTGGGACTGCAGCATAGGTTGCACCACAAGGGTTTGAGCCTGTGGCTGGTTCTGAGGTGGAGCCTGCTGCTGCGGAGGTTGAGCTTGCTGCTGCTGTTGGGTCAGAGATGCTGCTTGCTGCTGTTGCTGCTGCTGGGCCAGCTGAAGATGGGTGGCTGTGTGGAGGAGCTGGGACTGGCGGTGCTGGAACTGCTGCTGGTGATGAATGGCTATCTGCTGCTGGATCACCACCTGCTTCTGCAAATGGATCTGCTGCTGCTGCTGGATCAGTGGGTGTGGCTGGATCTGAGTATATGTTGCTATACAAACACAGAGTGAGAAAAAACAGAGTACAAAGGTTAGCAACAGTGCAGCTGGGAACAATTAAACAAAGAAGGCAGCCACTGCACTGGTTTGAGACATTAAGCTCCAAAATGACTGACAGCTTATGGGCAGAGGACTTGAGACTAAATCAACTAACTTCTCATGCTAATAGGAAGGGATAACCCCTCGAGATAAGAGGTCTCTGGGAGCAGAGAAGCTGGGAGATGTGTTGGAAAACCTCTCACCATCCTGCTTTCAAAAGTTATTTGTGCAAAATCCCAGTGGTCTTGAAAAGAAAAAGCAAGTGTGTACTTACCTGAGCTTATCAAGGTCTGGCTGGGTGCTGGTGTAGCAGTCCTGGTCAGGTTCATGCCCACCGTTTGCTGTCCACTGCTGTCTGTTTCACCCTTCTTTGTGGCTGCATTCTGTGTCTCTGTCTGGCTTCCCTGGCTGACAGTCACAGCCTGGGCAGCTGCTACTGGTAATGGCTGAACCACCCCTGTGCCCTTCCTTTGGCAATTGCCAGCAGCACCTGCTGAGGAGGTCTGGCTCAATCCCATCGGGGTCTGGCTCCCACCACTTGCCACCACACCCCCAGAGACTCCATTGCTGCCTGCTGCTCCCTGGCTCAGGTTGAGGGACTGGCCTGCAGTGGCAGAGGAGGCCTGAGCCACTGCCACAGTCTGGCCTGTGCTGGTGGCCTGTGGTAAGCCTGAAGCCTGGGAGCTTCCCGGCAGAGCTGCCTTCTGAGCAGAGCCTTGGAGCTGGGTGTTAGTGGTGGAGGTCTGCTGGCTCCTCACAGCCAAGTTCTGCACCTAGAAACACACATACAAAACAGATTCCATTTGCTTTATACATGTTACTTGCTGGGAGTTTGACAGAGAACATGTAAGCAACGCACTCTACTGGCATGCAGGCTAAGCTGATGCCTTAAGTCTCACGTGAGGAGCCGGCTAACACTGCAAGGCAAGGCTTAGGCATGGCTCTTCCCAGGAAGCATGTCTTCCTGAACACCCCCACCGCTCCATCTCTGATGGAAATTAAAGATCTCATGGCACTTTGAGAACAAGATGTGAAGACACTCTCTTTTTTCAAGGCATAGGACAGCTTTCAGACCTGCCTGCCACACTTTTGCATTAGTACAACCCACTTTAACATGGCTCTGAAAGCACTGAGATACCCCTTTAAAAATCAGTTATTCCTTTTAAATTTTTTTACCACCTGCCTCCTGCCCCTGTGCAGGGCTTTCCACTCAGCACACCCATAAATCTACTCATGGCCAGCACCCCTTCCAATTTCACCAATTCCTCTGTAATTTGGTGCTGCCATCCTCTGCAGTTACTCCTCCTCCAAATACAATGTTATCTTCGAAGTTTGGTCATGGCTGACTTTTCCTCAAAGGAAGTGCTCCAGGCAAGAAAAATATGGAAATGCCAAGAACGACTGGGATAGGACAAGGTAAATGAAAAAGCCATGGCAGCTCCCTGACCTGGAGAATTACTTACAAATGGATATAGGTGCTAAGACCTCATGTCCTGTTTGGTCTTTGGCATCTTTACAACAAATCAACTGCGTGAAGGAAAACTACCTCTGGCAAAGACTTTAAACTGAAGAGTGACTGAGAACTGGACATCGAACTCAACAGTTCTTTATGCACAAATACAATCACGAAACTGCAATGTTGGGATTGATCCAGACTGTGGCTCACATCATAAGTTTTAAGTAGAAATGAATCCCATTTCTGGAGGCAAAAAGCAAACATGAAAACATGATGGCAAAAGAGAATAGAATCTCCTGCCTGCACAGGGACTGGTTGGAGGTAAATAGAGCTGATCCGCTGTAGAGAGACAGCTTGAGACAAAAAACAGTGTGTGAGATGATAGAAAGCAGGGGGAAAGGAGGACTCTGGGAGGGGGTATCACTGACCTGGTCTGTGTCTGCATGGACCCCAGGAGACTGAGTGGGTGGTACCTCCTGCTGGACAGCAGCCACAGCCCCATTGGGCATCAGGATGAGTTGGGAGGCAAGAGGCACATTGCGGCCCAGGGTCCGGTTCACCTGCAACAGGTTCCCCAGCTGTGGCTGTTGAGGATCAGGTCATGTGGAATGGAAGAAATGGAGGGGAAGAGAGAAAGAAAGACAACAAACCACAAGCAAACAGATTACAAACCAACACTGGGCTGCAATGTCACAAAACCACCAACCCTCCCTATACTGTAACACTGAATGTAACTCCTAGGAGCCGGAAACTGGGAACAGTTTCCTCATGGAAACAAGCATTCTTCTATCAAACACGGGACTGGGGCCAACTCCCACAGACTGCCTGAGGCTGTCTAAAACACTGGGATATCATTGAATTTTCAGATGTATATCAGGGAC
The DNA here is from genome assembly GCA_013396655.1 of Campylorhamphus procurvoides. Classification (NCBI taxonomy): domain Eukaryota; kingdom Metazoa; phylum Chordata; class Aves; order Passeriformes; family Dendrocolaptidae; genus Campylorhamphus; species Campylorhamphus procurvoides. The sequence goes on along the minus strand of WBMV01006668.1, from coordinate 310,077 downwards.
TGGTTGGGAAATGGTGATAAGCAACAAATATCCAGGATCAGGATTGCTTGAGAGAAGGGGGTTATAATCTGTATCTGAGGTCAACTGAGACACAGAATATGTTTTTTAAGTAGGTAACCAAGCCCCAGAGTAACTCCAGAGTCAAGACTAGTGTCTTTTATTTAGCTGCACTTCAAAGCAATTAAAGAGATGATTATTTGTTCACACTGATTTATGTTTCTAGGCTTATATCCCTGAGTTCAGCAGCAGTAGAAGAATAATTTACCACACATTTGTTGCAGCACTGAACCAGAACAGTAGGTTTATTTCTGAGCTGTATTGGAGTCTAGGACATACATTTTACACTTGCACTCTAGTGAGAAGTGCTATGGGGTCTTTAACATCTATACAGAGCAGAAACAGTTGTCAACATTCTCACCTGAGCCACACAATACAAAGCTCACCTACCCTCAAAAGCAGAGCCCAGAGTCAAACTTGTAGTTTCAGAGACAAGAGCTTCCCCGTACGATTTTAAAATATACTGCAACATCCTTAAAGCTAGTTAGTCCATAGGTGTTGGCAATGCCAAGCAGTGAGGCACTGAAGTGGCTAGTAAGTGGGGTTCACGGTCTGGACACATTTTGCATGCACATCCCTTACCCGAAGATACATCTGGGCCTGTGACTGGTTGAGAGGCGGTGAGGTGGTATTCCCAAGGAGCACAGACTGCGTCAGGGTTGTGGCGCTGGGGGAACTCACACTCTGTGACCGACTGATCAGCTGAGCAGCTGATGTGGTGGCTAGGTTGATCTTGGGACAGAAAAAAGCTCCAAATCATATATGAAGACATGGAGACCAAGAAACAAGCACAAATTCACTCAGTGGAGCACAGCCAGAAGACATTTTACTGTTTTTATCTCTATCCCACAGGGGGACCAAGAAGAAGAAGGTTCTTGTCTTAGAGGCCTCATCTTAGAGGCTGCACAATCTAAACTAGCCAAAGCCCTGGATACTAACCTCATTCGTATGCTGAGCTTGAGTATCACTGTTAGCATGCAACTGCAATAAGAGATCCAAAAAAAAAACACATCATTTTCTCCAGCCTCTCAAGTAAAGGTAGAAAACCCATAAAACCTTTTCTATTCTACCAACTCATCTACTCTGAACAAATCCAAGCTCCTCAATACTCACTTCAAAACAGGCATTCTCTCATTCAACAAACTACTACTATGCCCAAGACAAAAAGACATGCCCTTTCAAGTAGGTCATGACTCCTCCTCAGAAGTCCTGATCCTTTTCTAATCCACAACATATTCCCAAAGTCTCAGCAGAGATCCATGTCTACCTTTCCAGCTAAGAGGCCTCTCCCACCCAGAAACCTCATCTGGTCTCCTTAACCCCCACCAATGACAGCACCCCAATTCCTCAAAGTTGATTGCATCTTGTGGATTCCCAGCATTCTTAGAAGCTGTGTGGCTGACTGTCATCCTTAAAGACAAAGAGGAGAAAGAGCAAGGTGGGGAATGGGAGGCAGGCTTCAATATATGTGTGAGGGAGCAGTTTTACTTACAGAAGCCTGGGTGGTGGTGGTCTGTTGAGAGGTGCTAGTGTTGGGGGAGCTGGCCTGTCTACTGGCCGCAATTGTAGCCTGCAAGAGAGATTGACAGATATGAGTGCCTGTAACAAACTTTTAAATCCAGCTCAATTATTTGGCTTTATCAGAACACCTAGTCCCTTACCTGATAGTGTATGACCTCAAGTCCTTCCATCCCTATGGCTCCCCAGCTTGCACTACACACTGCAAACCTCACTCTGATGCTGAAATCCACTGTTAAGACCCAGACGTTGTCTGCAATATTAGCAATTTGCTGGGCTAACTAGGTAGTTTAGTAACAATGCAATGATAGCATTCCAAGAAACAAATTTCAGATTAGAGCACATAAGGTTTGTGAAGGAATATAAATATTGATTTCCTTATTTTCCCCTCTCTGGTCCCATGGGAATTCCCCTGTATGTGTTTAGTTAATTTTCTAACTAGGATTTGAGGAAAACTGGTGAGAAGTTTCTGTTCCTTCAATAGTATAAGACTGCAGGTAGGTATTTTAAGAACAACTACAACCTGGACTAACTGTTGAGGAGTTCAGCTACAGAGATCTTGTTACACAAACAAAACTGTATTCACATCACACATAATTTATCTTCAACTGATGATAAAGTCTGGTAGGTGAACAAAGGTGATAAAGAAAAAAAGACATTCAATAGTTAACCATCATAAAGTATCTTGATTCATATTGGTCTGTATATGTGTCAATTAAAAAGAGAGCCTCCTGGCTGGACAAAATCCACACCAGATCCCTCTTGCTGATGAAGAAAACAGGATCTACTAAGTTTCAAGACAGAATATTCAGAGGATAGCCCCTGAAATTTCAGTCAAACACAAACATGTTTATCCACTGTCCCCTTTAATACAGTTTTTAAACACAGCTGCAACCACTGCTATTTAACCACCCATCTTCTATTTAAAAACGGTGCAGGGGATAGTCACAGGCCTCTGAAATGCAAGTGCTCTGATGGGGGTGCCAGATTTTATTTTCCCCTGCTCTGTACCTGGAAAACAAATGAACCTTTGCAACAGGCTTCCAGTCTACTAGCTGTTTGTATTAACTCTAAACAACATTTTCAGGGACCTGTTGTCTCATTGGGAATCAGGATGACCCTAGTGAACAAGGCACTGTATAAGGAGAACCTCTGGATCCTCCCCAGAGAACAATCCAACTCCTCTCCTTCCTCTTGGCAACTCACCTGCTGGACAGCAGCCAGGCTGTTAAACTGCTGCTGGAGCATAAACTGATGGAAGTACTGGGCTGCATTGGGCTGTCTCTGGAGTGCCTGCAAGGCCTAGATAAAGAGGAAAACCCAATTGTCAAAAATTGTGCGCCCTTGAAATGTGAAGAGAGCAATGAAGAAATAAGTAACAGCCATGAGAACATCCCTAGACCACATGAAAAAAATCATGCACTAGATTAGCACATCAAAATTCATAGTACAGTTACAAATTTGGTAAGACAATCACAAGTGTATTCCAGGACAGCGAGAATCACACTTGCAAGAGCTTAATAAACTCCACGAATCTGGGAATGTGCCTGCTCACACAGGTAGACAAGTGTTCCCATGCAGGATGTGTATGGAGAGTACAAGGGAACTGGGGTGGTAAAGTGAGTGACTTTCTCTAGAACAGCAGGCTAAAATGTACTATTGGATCACAGTAGAGATGAAATCTAAGAGGCTGGACACTAAAGGAGTAACCTGTGAAACATGAAGACTCAGGCCATAAAGAACTCAGGCCTAACATAGGAATTTCTAAATATGAAACCATAACAATCCTCTGAGCATGCTCCCACCTGGACACATAACGACTCAAGAGAACAGAAAACAACTCACCACCCCCTTCCACTGAGACATTTGCCATCCCAGAACATAACTGAGTCTCACCTGTACTGCCTGTCGCTCATAGAGGGACATCTGCGATATCTGAGGACGGGTGCTTCCTCCAGAACTGGAGCTCCCGCTGGTGGAGTTGGAGTTCTGCTCACTTTCAGTCTCCATGGTGACAGGATCCCAGGAGCTCAGGCTGAGCTGGACTCCAGATCTACACTGAGAGAGTTGGAAACCAAGTCAGGCTACAGAAAAAACCAAACTGTATTTCACTATATTACACAGGTTTTTTTACTGGAATATCTCAATACCAGGCTCCACGCACAGCTTTGCTACAACAACAGGGACCACGGATGTCTGGGTTCTGAAATCACCCAGAAATTATACTCACAGTTTAAATCTTTTATGACCACAGTCAGAGATGTAATACACACATTCTCATATTTTTATTGCCACGCTACTGTTGGAAGCTATAGCATCCTGAACTCTTAAAAAGGCAGTGAAGGAGCAGCTGCAGCTTATTCAGACAATCCTTTGTTTTAGAGACCTGACCACCTCTCCTTCAAGAAGGGCTAGCAAACTGAGGTAAATTCTACAGTGCTTCCAGTCCTTCACTGCACTTGGACAACTTCTGATCCTCTCTTCCTCCAGTCTCTCAACTCCACTGCCATACTGCAGACATACCAACTCTGTCCCTCCTTCTCCTAGCTTAGCCCCTAGCCCTCAATCCTTTCTTTCTTGAGCTGATCACACAGACTTTGCAGCTACTTTTTGCTCCTGACAGATTTTAACTTGAATATTAGCCCAGAAGTTGGTATCTGTGGTGGCAAGTTGCTTTCAGAAGGAATGAAGTCAGAAGCAGAATGGATGAAGTGTTCACTAGCAACTCTTGTAAAGCAAAAGCTGCTGAAGAGGTCATACAGAAACGGGGAGATCTTCCAGCAACAGAAAGATGAGTTGCAGTGAATTGCAGGACTGAGAAAGGACTGGAGAAGGCTTTCATCAGCCAAGAGGAAGAGAAGTGAGACTGAAGAGAATGCTTAGAAGAGCAATGCACTGAGATGATCTGGGAGTTTTCTGAAGCAAGAGACATGAACTACACAAGGAGTAGTGGCAGGAGCGGCTAGAGTCAAAAAAGGAAACAAAAGTGATTATTCCACAGAATTTCAGTGGGGGAAAAAAACCCTCTTTACTTTTTAGAAGGATATAATTCCATGTAAGATTTTAAAAAAAGTTTCTAATAGTCTTATTGTGACTGACAGCCTATTTATTTCCAAAACACCAGCTGGCTCCTCTGTAGCATATCTGAAAGATCTCTAAATGAGACACCTCTAAATGAGCTTCCAGAAGCCCAGAGCACCAGCACAGCCCTTTTATCCAGTCCTTTTTAAATTCAGGGATTTTGAGTTTCACAGCCTTCACCAAGCATTTTCCTGGTGTATAAACAAACAGACCAGTGAAGCAGAAAAGGAGATGCATCAATTGTCTCAACCTGACAACTTTTTAAATTCTGAAATAGTGTTAAGGGCAGCAGATGACTTTAAAGTAGGGCAACAGCATTAACACTGCACCGGATGGGTGGCTAAATCAAGGAATTGCTGTTTCAAACCTGCTCTTCAAAATCTGGAAAATTCTTTAATTGGCAAGCAAAGAGCTGCTGCTCCGGTCCTGTCTTCCACATACATCTTTACCCCTGCCCTCAAGTCCTGCCCAGGCATCACCCTGTTAATCCAACACTGGCTTTCTGCACTGCTTCAGCAGTGGCCATCAGTAATTCTGCCCTGAAGTTATCTTCTCCACAGCTGAGACATACTCTCCCTAACTGGTCACTATTGTCTTCAGGCACAATTCTACTACATCTAGAAACTGTTAGTCAGTAAACCTATCTAGAATATAAAAGCTCTGGATAAGCAACTGCCTTAAAGGTCTTCCCCAGAGCCCAACACCACAAAAATTAAATGAAGCCTGCAAATGAACAAACTGAGAAGGCAGAGAATGCAGACTTTTAGAAAGAAGGAAACTGATGGATAAACAAAATACTCTGAATGGAGTTAACACACAAGTGAAGCTCCATACCTTACACCACATCCTCCAGTAGCTCACTTGCCATTAGGAGACAATTTATATTCCCTTGCCCACCCTCAACCGCCCAGTTCAGATTCCTCCCAGCATTCACCTCCCTTCTGGTGTTTGTTAGATCAACTTATTAACTTTGCAGAAAAGGTACCTGAACATCATTTTTTGCCAGATCAGTCAGCCGAATTACCTTGTGATGCCACAAGTGCCAGTGAGAGGAAAGAACGTAACTAATGTTCAACCTTGCCCTCAACAGTTGTAACAGGCTTTTAGCTTGGTGCTCTGCTCTACCAACCTGTGTTTCCTCAGTAAGTAGCACCACTGATTCCTAAGATTTCCAGCATTTTTGAGAATTCCATGTTGATCTAGATCTTACTGAAATCAGGTCCTAGCACAAACAGAATCCTACTGAAACACCTTTGGTACGAGAGGCATGGAAAAATTTTGGTGTTTATCTAGGGAGAAAGCCTTTTGGATACAGACAGAGAAGCACACTCCCTTTACAGAAGGGCAGGAAGAATTTTAAATCACTCAAAGCAAGCAGTTAACCAGCAAAACCCTCTCCAAATACAAAAGTGAAAAGGCACAGTATTTCCCCAAGCAAGTTCATCTAAGGATGCAAGCTCCATGTTAGTGTAATCCGATCCAAAAAGAGGCTATTCCCACACAAAATTGCAGAATTACACCCTCTCCCCTCCTCCAGGTGCATCTTCTAGCACCTTCCTCTTACAAAAAACTAGCGATCATTGGGTTATGACATCACTGGACTCATCTAGCTGCTCCACGAGATGGATAACCTACTAAAAATTATTAAACCGTGTGTTTTCCAAAGAAACAAACAAAAAACAATGGGGCCATTACTTGAAACTAACCTTTGAACAACAGCTAGAACTGCACCCCTAAAAGGCAGACAGGGAAGGATACAAAGGCCCATTAGTAGCATAGCAGGAGTGATGGCACAGCAGAAGGGAAGGGAAGAGAAGGGAGAAAACTGGCTCAGGCAGCAGTACAAGCCTGAGAACATGGGCCAGTTCGGAGCCTAGCCCGCACTGCTGATGGCAGCACACACCGAGAACACCATAGGTGGCCCATCTCCGCCTTCCTGGACTTTCTCAAGCACAGGAGCAGAGAAGAGTCAGGCCAAACACCTACTCTAGTCATCGAACACTTAGTAGGAGGGAGAAAAGTTTTTACTTGTTCACCCCATCCACTCCTCCCGGCACACGACTGCTGCCTGCCGAGAATTTTCTAACCTCCTAACTGGTTCTGCGCGACTTCATCCTTAGGGAACTAACTTGGCGAACAAGCAAGGTTTGGGGGGCAAGGATCAGCAACCAGGGCTCCGGCGGACCCCGCGCAGTTCCTGCGCGCTCCCACAGACATCTCCGGAGCTGCCCGAGCAGAGGCGCGAACCTGCCGGGGCGGGCTAGCTGTGCCCGGGATGCTCCGGCAGCACCACCAGCACCATCACCAGCACCATCAGCAGCGCTGGCGCCCAGCGGGACCCCCGCCCCACCTGGTGCCCCCTCGGCGGGGCCGGGGGCGGGCAGGGCAGGGGGCGGGCGGCACCCAGGCCGCCGGTAACTCCGCCAGCAAAGTTCACGCACCCGGTACCCTGCACCCTGCACGGCGCGCTGCCCACCCTGCGGGATGCGCCGCTCGGTGCCCGAAGCCGGGCGGGGGCTGT